>QEPC01012846.1:3992046-4024422 GCA_003113815.1 Sphenodon punctatus
GAGGGGTCAGATGGGTCCAGGGTGGACTTTTTGAGGATGGGGGAGACAGTGGCATGCTTGAAGGCAGAGGGGAAGGAGCCTGTGGAAAGGGAGAGATTGATGACATGTAGAAGTGCGGGAGCGACAGTGGGAGCAATAGAGGTCAGGAGGCGGGAGGGGATCGGGTCAAGGGGGCAGGTGGAGTTAATTGTGTGCTGAGTGAAAAAATACTTTAGCTTATTTGTTTTAAATCTGCTACCAGTTAATTTCATGGAGTGCCCCCTTGTTCTTGTACTCTTAGAGAGGGTAAATAACTGCTCCCTATTTATGTGGTCCACACCACTCACGGTTTTATAAACTTCCATCCCCTCTGTTATCTTTTCTCCAAGCTGAAGAGCCCTAACCTCTATCAAGCTTCTCCTCATATAGGCGCTGTTCCATACCTTAGTTCTTCTTTCTTTTTTGAGATGGGGTGACCAGAACTGCACACAATACTCCAGGTGTGGTCATACCATAGACCTGTATAGAGGCAATATGATACTTTCAGTTTTATTCTATATCCCTTTCTGAATAATTCCTAACGTTCTGTTTTCTTTTTTGACTGCCGCTGCACACTGAGCTGAAGATTTCAGTGTACTGTCCACAATGAAGTGCATCTCCTCTGCACCCCATTCTCCCTTGTACTTCCTTATTGGTTATTGGCTGGTACACAGATTTCTAGTCTGCAGTCCAGTTGCAGATTGGTCAAAGCAAAGGGAACAACAACAATTCTAACTGGAGGTACTGGAATGGAGGTACTTACTTTTTAAATGTGTTCGCAGAGTCAGTTGGAGCTTGAGTCGGCTACTCACACAGTGATTGGCTCAGAAATGCAGTAAACAACTAACCGACAAACCTGGAAGTAAAACAGTACCCTCAGCAACGTAGTAAGCGGTAAATGGAAAGTTGGTAAATTGGGATGGTATCTTGTGGTTTTTCGAGACTTGATAAATCATATTGGTAAAGGGTCAGGAAATCGATCCCATTTTCTGAGATGACTAAACTACTCATAAGTAGGAATTTAGCTGCTTGTTTCAACCCTAATTGAAATCTCTATTTAAAAACCTGGTGTAGACAGGGCAACTAGATTGATGACATACCACTGCGGTTGTGTTCTGCAGCGATTATCAAGCTGAATTGGGAGTGGAGTTTCTCTGCCTTTACTAGGTGGATGGTCCCAGATGCACACGCTGGGTGTGCTCGCTGCATGCGGTCAGCACTTCACACATGTTGCGTGTGACACACATGCATACCTTGAATTGGAGGCCTTGGATTTTAACTTGGACTAACCATTTCAAAAAAAGAAAAGGGGGTGGGGAAACCTAAGGAAAAAGTGATGTAGAGAGAACTAGATTCCAAGAATCAACCTTTTACCCAGTTGTGCAGTTGCACAGAGTTTTTAAATTAAATACTGGATGCAGCGTCAGTGGATCCAAAGCTTAAGTTGGGCTATCCTCTTATCCCTTTAAGATTTTAAAATATAAGCTATTTTACTAGTGCTTATCACTGACATGTACTGGAGTAGATTTAAATAGACCTTCAAAATACTCCCTTCCTTCCCCTCCACAGCATCAGCGCTATGACTTTTTGTTCTGTCCCTTACTCTCTCAACACCGAACAGGAGAGAGGATCATTTCCGAAGTGATGCAGTGCCATTTGAAGCTAGTTAACTGAGTTAGCTCTACAGAGCACACACCAGTTGTCCTCCTGGCCTAGGGGACACGAGTAAACGGAGGTGCCAGCGGGTTCACGTGATGGGCAGGGGCGGACCTCTCTCTTCCAGGACTTGGAGCCTTCCTCCTCCGTTGGCTGAAATACAGACAGGCCAATCGTGGGTAGGCATAGGTTCCTAATCCTGAGAGCTGCATCCACTTACCGCACGGAGGCTAAAGAGCCACATATGGTTCTCGAGCCACAGTTTACTCGCTTCTGGTCTATAACCGTAGGGTGGTGGATTACAGGGCTGGGCCTTCTCCAAATCCACAAGAAATACGGTTTGTCCGTACAGCATATGGATGGGTGGCAACCCTACATCTCTCGCATGTGTTCAGGGCCCTGTCAGTGCCCCTTGCAGCAGGCCTTGTTGCCTCACTAAGCCTGTGGCCTGTCACTGTGGTGACCTGTTCCTACCTGCATGTCGGTGCCGTAGCCGCACAGGCCCTCTGTGTGTGTGGTGGGCCCCATAGCAGCTGCAATGGCTTCATATCTGCGGTTAGTGGTGGGAATTGACCCTTTCCCCCACTGCCCTGTGGAGTCTGTTCCCCCTCACACAGCGAGTCTCTTAACTTAGAAATCCTGAGGCGGTGGGTAAGTACGAGGGAGTGTTGGGCCTGTGTTTGAACCGCTCTCTTTTTTTAAAACCCAGTCTTACACCATGAGTTTCTGTATAGGAATTTTAATAGTGGAGGATTTTCAGATAATGACAATTCAGAAAACTGGAATTGGGATTCCCAGAATGCACTACTAGATCTGCTCTTAATGCTTCTTCTGGCCTATCAAGGCTACCTCTTGGTAATAGAGGTAATAGGGAGACAGCAAGAAGGTGTGAGGGGGTGACAACAGAAATTTGAAGAAATTCATCTTGGTGTGTGCAATAATTAAGATGAGGTGGGAAAGAGGCAGGACAACAGGATCTGAAGGACATGTTGAATGAAAGGGAGTTCATGCTAAGGGCTGTAGGGCAGTGGCCAACTAGGGCAGAATTTGCAGTAAGATACTATTACTTTGGGCTCTGCTGTGATGGTCACAGTAGTATGGCATTCCGCTCCTGGGAGCCACTTTGAAAATTAGTACAAACTCCGAAGGCCACATAGAAGTTGGGGGTGTGGGGGTGCATAAAGGATGAACTCTGGAATAGGACCGCCCAGATCATGGGTTTTGTGCCAGGGATATGTCCCCTATCCTTGTGTGCATGCCCTCCTTGCTGCTCACTTAACCTGAGCTCAGATTTTCAGTGCTTAGGGGTATGACCTGGAAAAGGGACCACATAAAAACTAGACAGCAGCTTGTAGTATAGTATCCTTCTGCCTTTGGTAAGGAACAGCTAAATATTTCAGCTAGCCTCGATAACCAAGATTGACCTTCTAGAGGAAGTCTATAGAGAAGCAATTGAAGTGATTAAGAGGCTGGAGATTCTGGTGTATGGAGAAAGGTTACAATTAGGGATGGGATTCCAGGGGAATTATCCGTTATTGGTTAAAATCCAAGTATGGGCAGCTATGGAAGATGTGGCAGTTGTCTGAAAGTATTTGAAAAGGACTCATTGGTTCCCTTTGACTCCATGTGTGGTTCTTTTCATAACCCCAGAAGGGCAGAGAAGTGTAATGAAGTGAGAGTATGGTGGAAGGTACTACAAGGATTGACTAGGAGTAATGGAAGTAATCAAAAGATACGAAAACAAACCATGTCAAAGGGCACTTCCTAACTGACATCTGGGACTGTGGACTAATCTCCCGTCTCTGGAGGCATTTAAAGGATTAGCATCAGTTAATTTTTTCCCTCCCACTTCAGATTTTGATTTTTGTAAACAAAGTAAGCCCCTAAAATATGCACGTGATTTGACTTCTATTGGAAGCGGGTATTTTGTTTGCATGTAAACATTCCTTACATTGTTCACAAGCCATGCATGGCAGCATGGGGTTAGTGCAAGAACATCAAGAACAAAATGGAAAACTGGGGAAACAGAAACGGGTTCTTTTTGTCCAGACTGAGAGGAGTGCAAAAAGGAAAAGCCGCCTCAGCTGTGACAATAAACCTGAAAGACGATATTCACCGGAAGGGGTGGGAGATGTGGTAACAATACCTTTCAAAGGGGGGAGGGGTTTATGGAGGTTCCAGAGTTTTCTGTGTGGCTCTTATTTTAACCGGAGTAATCGGTTAAAACTAGGAGTCGGTTCAGTTACATGAGCTGCCGAGATGCTGAAGTGTTAAGTCGTCTTCATATATCACAAGGAACATAGTTAAGAAATACAGTCGTTGCAGGGGTGGGAAACTTCAGGTCTGGGGTGGTGGGGAGCGGGGGCAAATGTGGCTGGCAGCTACTTTCTATGTGGCCCCTTTCCAGTTCCTTGAACTGGCCCCTGGATCCAGTAAGTGGTTTCTTGGGGGTGGGGTTCCCCATGCGTGTCAATTGCGTGTTTAAGGCCTCCTCACAGAAATGTTATTGAACGAGAGTGGACAGCACAAACACTAGGAGTGAAAGTAAAGACTTCATGAGATTCTGATGAGTTGATTGAGTTATGTAGCTGGTGCTATATATAGCGCGTGGACTAATTTTAAAGGAAAATGTACAGAAAGCAATTTAAGTAAATGCACAACTGCAAAATGGCGGTGTTTTTTTTCAAACAGTACAGCAAAGAGGCTGCATGGAATAATTCTGCTGTATCAAGGGATGGACTATAACCGTTTCTATTAAAAACGGCTTTTTGTTCACCTTTTGTGATATGCAACAAAGGTGAGAGGAGATTATTATTATTAGTAGTAATATGCCTTTGGTATTCCTAGCACTGTACAATCCTAATGAGAGACAGGCCTACTCTGAGGGGCGTACAGTCTAGGCAAGGTCTGGGAGAGGGGAACATAGGCAGAGACGGATACATTCGTGACGTTGAAATAGGCCTACCAATTATTGGATAGGGAGAGAGACAGGATCTTGGGAGAGAGTGTATTGCTAATGTAGGATGCAGGCTGGAGAGTGTTTGATGTAACTTGCAGATACTCAGTAGTGGCGTTGGACTGAGTTCATTCTTAGGTACCTGCTGTGGAACTGGGGTGAAAATTAAGGTTAAAAGCATAACTGCACGAAACAGACCATTAAGGATTAATTTGAACTGAACCCAAAAAGTGCGACGACAAGCCTATTTCGGTTCCGTTAAAGTAAATAACATGCATGCGCAGAATGGCCACAGAACTGTTCTGCGCATGGACATCCTATTGCAAAATGGCATCAAAAAGGGAAGATGTTCTGCACATGCACAGTGGCCAGTTTGCCCATGTGCAGACCTGCTGCCCATTTCCCAAAAGGCATACGTGCATAGAACAGTCTGGCGACCATTTGTGCATTCACAGTAATTTAATTGAATATCATCTCTGCCATTTTGGAAAAGGGCGCCAGTCTGCACATGCACAGTGGCCATTTTACAGATGCGCAGGCTGCCCATTTTGGTCACTCATGCACAGAACAGTATGGTGACCATTTTGCACATGTGCAGTAACTTCTTAATTTTTAAAGTTGATTTAAATACAGATCTGTAATATGAATCCATATTTAAATCCAACAACTTTGGGAATTGAAATGAAAATAAACAAATTTTCATCCAAAGGACCCACCCCTAGTTAGAACCAAGCTTGAAAGCACAGGGTTAGAAGGGAGAAGCTCTGTGGGAAAATGCATAGCAAAAGAATGTGTTAGAAGATAAGTTCATCAGTGAGGCAAACTTTTTTTTCCTGTCCAGATATCTTCAGTAGCAAAGGTTTGAAGGAGAGCAACTCTACTCCATTCAGTAGAGCTGACCAGAGACAGCATGAATAGACGGTATTTTCTGTGTAATTTAACTAAGGGATGTGTGCCCCAAAATGGCTATGATTACCACACTAAAATGATGTGGGGCCCCAAGCATTTGGAACATGATCTCTTCCCTAGGCCGCTTCTAGACGAGCGGCCCGGGAAGCGCGTTCTTCATTGCGCCAAGAGGAGAAGCTGCACGGGGTGCGTTTACACGCACTGGAAGTGGCCGCCCGGAATAGGAATCGGTGGTGCGCATGGCCTCCCGTGGTCTCTTTGAAGATGCATTCTGGAAACCTCGATATTGGGGTTTCCAGAATGCTTCTTTAAAGAGGCTGCTTGTGCCGCCATTCCTATGGCGGGCAGCCACATCCGGTGTGTGTAAATGCACGCCGCGTGACTTTTCTTCCCGGCACGTTGAAGAACGCGCTTCCAAGGCCGCTTGTCTAAAAGTGGCCCTAGTGTGTCAGTGTGGCCTCTAGGATCAGTCGGAAGCACCCTCTTGCAGGAACCAACTGCATGCCAAGTTTCCACAACAAGGGCATGCAGAGAGGCGTTCTCAGGGACTGCCCCACAGTTATGGAACTCCTTGTGCTTGGAGATTTGTCCAAGTCTGAGCCTGCTCATCATTTAGGAATGATATAGGACTTTCTGTTCAGCCAGGCATTTGGCAGACAGGGATACGGTTGCATGGGATTGGGTGGTGGTGCAGGATTGGGGTGAGGGAGTTAAGGTCATTTAAAAAAGATGTTTTTAGATGTTATCTGCCCTGAGCCTTAATGGGAAGAGCCTTAATTAACAAATCGGTCTTGTTTTTTTCTCTTTTGCTCTTATCTTTCTTGAGCTCTGCTGGAACACCTGTAGATGGGCACAGCTACTATTACATGGACAGCTGTGGATAAATCATCTGGCAGGTTAATAGCTTGAATGATGAATTTTCTCCGTGCTGAGGCTGTAAGACCAGGGAAAGTTTTGTAGTTCCCATAAACAAAAAGATTTTGTTATCAGGTAACTAAAAGTGTTAGAAATGGATCTGTTGCGTGAAACCTGCTTTCTATAGCCTTCAGTCCGATTATTTGGACACAGGGAACGATCTCCTTCACGTCCACTAGGAGGCAGCACAGACTTTCAACCGGGCATGCGCAGGGAGATCGCGCCCTCGCTTTTCCAGTTGAATGTCTGTCTCTAATCCCACAGGACGTGCAGCGAGGGTTTTCCACACCCAGTCAGCCCTTTTTCTTTACTTCTTTCCGTTGAGGGTGGGGGGGGCTCCAAACAACTCCGCGGCAGCGGATCCAACCGCTTTTCTCCTTTCCCCGGTGCCGACTCCCGAGTACAGCCTGGCGCCCATCCAACTGTGAGGCGTTCGACCCACCGGGTACAAGCCTTCCAAGCAGGCGCCCAGACATGGCGGAGACCGCCAAAACACACAGGGCAGCCGCCCTTCGGAACGCGGCTCACTGGCAAGGCCGCACTTCGCCCGAGCGCAAAAGTGAAACTGCGCCGCAGTCTCCCGCCCAGAACGCGGCCCCCGCAGAGTCAGAGGAGCTGCGCAACAGATCCCAGGCTAGGATGGAGGATGAGCAGGAGCTACAGGAGGAGGAGGAGGCATCTGCCTCTGCCTCTTCGCAAGTAAGGGCCCCCCCTGCAGATTTCTTCCAGCAACTCCAGCTGGACGCCTTAAGGTCCATGTTGGGTGCCCTAGCCCATATAGAGGGGAACCAAAAGAGGGCCCGAAAGCATAAACACCCCCCCTCCCCCCAAAGCCTTTAAGGGTTCCTCGCGGGCGGCTGGTAAGGGCAAGGATAAAAGCCCTCGCAAGCATTCCGTCAGGGACTTGCTCGGCTACTCCTCGGACGACGAGCGTCAAGCGTCACTTATGGAGGAGGGGGAACTCAGGGTCAGACTCTGATCCTACCCCTCGACCCCTCTCCAAGCGGCGCAAGGCCACCCGTGCGAAAGCCCCACAACCTATGGCCTCTTCCTCCTCCAGCGCTTCAAATTCTAACTCAGGAGACTCCCCCTCTGGGGACTCCGATACCCCCGAATGGGAAGCTATCCTCTCTAGTGGACCCAAGGAAATGGGCAGAGAGCTTCCCTCAGAACAGGGCCCCAAGCTCCTAAAGAGAGCACAGAGGGTGCTGAACGTTACCCCTAGCACCTCAAAGAAAGGGGACTCGGATTCTACCTCAGATGACGAGGTCTCAGACAGGGATTATCTCCCCAAAATCCATGGCAGGTCCAAAGGGGTGATCCTGGACAGATCCTTTGAAAAGATAATTAAGGCCCAATAGAAGCAGCCCACTAAGTTCTCTAAGCTGTCTAAAGTTCAACAATCCCTTTACACCGTCACTAAGCAGAGCGACCCTATATTCAAACCTCTCAAAGTGGACGCGGCAGCTTCTTCTCTGGCCCGCCAGTCCATATTCCCCTCAGAGGAGAACCTACTCCCCAGGAACCCCACGGATAAGGGAATAGATATAGGGCTTCGCAAAAGCTACGAGACTCTGTCAAATACCCTTCAAATGGCTTCAGCCGCCTCGTACACCTCCAGAGCCATCATGAAATGGTTCAAGTTAGCTAAGGACCCAAAAATTTCTGCCCCCCTGTCCCGTAAACTGGCCACTAACATCACCTTGGTCCATGCATTCTTAATCGATGCGTCTATGGACATAGTTACCTGGGCCGCCAGAGGCATGGCAGCGAACATGGCAGCCAGGCGCCGCTTATGGCTGCATTCCTGGTGCACAGACTCTCATGCCAAGAACCTCCTCGTGAACAGCAGGTTCAGAGGCCGTACCACAGCGATGGTAAACAATCAAGGGGGCTCCTGGTCGCCATCGCTCCACAGGGAGACGTCACGATTCTTTCGTTGGGCAGAGCCTAACCTACTCCCTCTCACAGCCCTTCACATAAAAGGTGTGGACAACGTAGAGGCGGACTGGACAGACAGTAGAACCCAGGGAATGGTCCCTCAGTGCCTCTGCATTCCAGTGCATAGTAGGAGATTCGGCAACCTGATTCTCGATCTCTTCGCCTCTCCAACCAACTACAAGTTGCCCCGTTGGTTCAGCAGACGCCCTCACCCCAAGGCCGATGCCCTCGACGTGCTCAGCCAGCAGTGGCCAACGGGACTCCTGTATGCCTTCCCGCCATTTCCACTTCTCAGCCAGGCGATTCGCAGATGCAAACTACATCGAGCCACCGCCATATTTGTAGCGCCGTTCTGGGCCCGCAGACTCTGGTTTGCAGACCTGCTCAACCTGTCTCGAGGGAACCACTTCCAATTGCCAATCTCCCCGGACCTTCTCTCACAGGGGCCTCTCCTTTACCAGCAACCAGAGTTTCTGAAGCTGACCGCATGGCTATTGAAACCGTAGCCCTATGGAATCTGGATTACTCAGATGCAGTTGTATGCACTCTTCTAGCCTCTAGATGAAAGTCTACTCAACGCATCTACCAATGTAACTGGGGGTGTTCGTGAAGTGGTGTCGTTCCCACCAAGTGCCTCCTCAGTCACCCTCCGTGGGCCACATCCTTCAGTTCCTTCAGGAGGGGCTAGAGAAGAGACTCCGCCCCAACACCCTTTCCAGACAACTAGCTGCGCTAGGTGGTACTCTGGGGGCTTCCAGAAGTCCCCGTTTTTCGCCCTATCCTCACATACGCCAGTTCATCAGGGCTGCTTGTAAAATCTCCCCTCCAGTAGTACAAAGATTCCCCGCATGGAACCTCACTGTGGTTCTCAAGGCCCCCACCGGCCCTCCATTTGAGCCACTTGACCAGGTCTCCTTATTCTTTCTCTCCATAAAAGTAGCCTTTCTGATAGCTATCACTTCCGCTAGACGGATCTCTGAAATTAGGGCCCTCTCTGCCGACCCTGCCCTCTGCTCATTCAAAAGACATTCGGTCAACCTCCGCCTCGACCCCTCCTTCCTCCCGAAGGTTTCTTCCCCTTGTCGCAGGACGTGGTCCTTCCCTCCTTCTGTCCTGAGCCCTGCCATCGGCTAGAAAAGCTATGGCATACTTTNGACATTCGGTCAACCTCCGCCTCGACCCCTCCTTCCTCCCGAAGGTTTCTTCCCCTTGTCGCAGGACGTGGTCCTTCCCTCCTTCTGTCCTGAGCCCCGCCATCGGCTAGAAAAGCTATGGCATACTTTAGATGTCAGAAGAGCTCTCAAAATCTACCTTCACAGATCTGCCCCCTTCAGGCGATCCTCAGGTCTCTTAGTAAACTACCATCTGCGCCACAGAGGTCAAAAGGCCTCCAAGACAGTTATATTAGGATGGATCTTGATCTGCATTGCCGAGGCGTACAAAGTCTCCGGCTTGTCACCTCCTAATCCTATTTGGGCTCATTCCCCCCGAGGAGCAGCCGCTAACTGGGCTCTCGCCTCTCGGGCCCCGCTTGGTGAAATATGTAGGGCGGCCACCTGGACAAACCCACATACTTTCACCAAACACTACAAAATTGACCTGTTCCAATCCGCTGAGGCCACCTTTGGCTGTCGGATTCTACAGGGGGTGATGGGGTCTCTTGACTTTTGTCCCTCCCTGCCGAATAAATACACTTCTTTGGTAACTCCCTGTGTCTGAATAATTGGACTGAAGGCTATAGAAAGGGCAATTGGGCTTCTTACCTGTGAATTGCCCTTCTGTAGCCTTGCAGGGAGATTATTCGGCCCTCCCTGGGCTGCCTATTATAGTTCTCTTGTTCCGGTCAAATTGGACCACTGTTTGTTCCCTCCGGGGTCTTGTTAACCTATCTCCTAGTTGGGGAGTGTTCTGTTTATTGATTTTACAGATGATATATTCTTTGGCTTGATACACGTGGGAAAGCGAGGGCGCGATCTCCTTGCGCATGCCCAGTTGAAAGTCTGTGCTGCCTCCTAATGGACGTGAGGGAGATAGCTCCCTGTGTCTGAATAATCTCCCTGCAAGACTACAGAAGGGCAATTCACAGATAAGAATCCCAATTGCCCTTTTTCACACTTGAATGTCTCAAACTGGCTGTTACCAGACTTGCCTCCAGTCTGACCTGTGGGGGGATAATTAAAAAAAAATTGGAAAAAAACCCCAGCAGCTCTATAGGGACAATTTTGGAAAGTGTCAAAAGCCTGGAGGAAAGCGATAATGACATGGGGTCACCTTATCAGCAGCTCTGCTAGTTATTTTAATCTGAGGGCACTGCAGTTATTTTAATGGGATATTCCAGGTTTTCTGGCAATAGTTTCAGCTCTGGTGCACACTAAGCATGGAGATATTAATGGGCCAATCTTACATAGTGGTGAACATATGGAGAAATGGCAATATTTTGCTGAAATACTGATTTATAATCAAAGGGCATTGTAGCATACAGCTTTGCCCATTTAAGAGGCTGATTTATGTTTTTAAGTACATACGCATTCCCCCTTTTTAAAGATACTTCTATTGGGGAGTATTGGAGGTTCCCCAACCCACAAGTGGTAAGGGTCATTTGGTGGGTAGGATGCTAGCTGTAGACTTGATAAGCGTGTATTTTTTCCTTCAAACCTCCAGAATGAACTTGGTTCAGAGAAAAGGCACCACGGCCAAGTAGACACTAGTAGTCCTTTGAAGTCAGATTAATTTGTTTTTCGTATAATCCCTGTCAGGGCATTGAACAAAAGTGAGGAAAAGATGATGAATTATGGAGTAATTAGCTTTTACGGACAATGTGAACTTTTCAAAGTAGACAAAACAGAACAAAAGCCAAATCTGAAGGAGAAGTTTATCCTTTAAACTTGCAGCTTTTATTCCTGTTTGACTGGCAAAGGTTGAACTTCCAAGGTGCCAATGCAAACCAAACTGATGGGTTTGCGCTTTTTCATATTGGAAAAAGCTGTAAAGCAATTAACAGATATATTCTTCTGTAGACCATATAAATTCCTAGATAGCAATACCCAAATACAACCCAGCTTTTCTTAAATCGAGAGATGTCAGTGTCACACAATCCGTTAGCAATTGTTTTAACAATAGGATCCACTGGACTCCATCCTTTCCTGTATTAGTGAGATGATGTTTCATAATTGAGACGTTAGCTTATAGTGTTGCCATAAAGTCCTAATCTTGTACTGATTTATAAAAGCATTAAATACTTTAAGTAATTTTTGAGCTGAGACATATAAGTTTTAGCTGTAAAGCCAGTGTGTCAGAACAGTCACGCGTATACTGATCTATAATGCTTTAGTTAACAGTTGTTGTGGTTTCTGTTATAAATTGTTCTTTAGGGCATTATAACTTGGCCATTAGCTAAACCACCATCACTCTGGAACCTGGCCTACGATTTGTCAGCCTAAGTGCAAATTTTATTTACTTAACAGAAAAAAGAAAAGCGCTTGGGTCAGTCTAGCTTCCTAAAACATTATCACTGTAGGAAAAATAAATACTATCCCTGAACCATCATGAAAGGAAATGTGGGTTTTACCTCCTGCTTCCAGCAGGTGGAGACAAAAAGCAAACAGATTAACAATTGTTTTAAAAAGTTGCATTTTGTCATTTTTCTTTTTTTTAGTTTCTCGTTCCAAGGGATGATTAGTCTGTACTTGCATTACTTTTTGTTAGAACAAAAACTCTTATCAAGGGCAGACTTAGATGGAAGCTTTATAAACCAAGAGTGAACCTATGCTATTAAGCACAAGAGTTTAAACGGTACTAATATTGGGAGGTATTGGGGGTTCCTCTACCCACAAGTTCAAGTGGTGAGGATGATTCGGTGGGTAGGATGCTAGCTTTAGACTTGATAAGCTGGCATTTGTCCTCAAACCTCCAGAATGAGCTTGAATAAAGCCTTGGTCTTTTCTGTTTCACATCGGTTAAATGGTGATATTGGCACTGCTTGGGGGTGTTTTCCAGGATTAAATACATTGAAGCGTTTTAATTTTAACGACCCTGTATAAGTACCATAGATAGAAGAAAGAGGTTTGTTCCTTGCCTGGAGGCAATAGGTTTTTTTAATTAAGCAGTGAAAGTGGAGGATGAGCAAATTTTAGGTGCTACTCCCATGGCACAAGGGAGTCCTTTTTGAAGCTGGATTCCATAGGGGCCAGTCTGTTTGCTGATCCAAATCCTGAATGACCCACAAGGCTATGGACATGCCGCCTTACATTCTTGGAAAGAGGAGGAAGAAACTTCTCTAGAATTCCTGGCAGCCTTTTCCTTGCCCTCTGTAGCTTTCCAGCACTGATGTTTGCAGCTTGGATCTCTTTACTTTCTGAAGTGGGCAGTGCTGCCCTCAATCTTGGTGGCTTTACTTCCCCAAACGAATGTTTATGGCTGTTAGTCTAGACACAACATGGGATGGGTGTCTGAATTAATGCTTGAGAAGATGGGAACGGTGCTGCTTTCCCTTTAGTTGGCATTTGAGGCCTTGGTGTGGTAGAGCATGTTTTCTTGCAGATTGATGCCTTCCATGGTGGGTAGCTTACTTGAAAATCATGTCTGCAGATTGGCATTTACTATCGAACACCAGTAGGGTTTCCGCCACTTGCGGTTTGACGTCAGGATTCCCAATTTGGCCATGGGATTCTCAAGATCAAACTGCGGGGTGCCAACCCTAAATACCAGCGACATTAGTTTGCCAAGGAAGCATGACCACTGCCAACCCTTTCCCTTCTTCACACAAACACCGAGCTCCCTAATCCCCTGGCTGCTATTTTATTGGCCATATGCATGCTAACCCATAGGCAGGGATGACCCATGTTAAGAACATAAATAGTGCTGTACTGGGTGAGACCCAATGGTTCATCGAGTCCAGCATCATGTCTCCAGAGTGGCCAATCTCTGTGTCTTGGGAGAAGTACCCAACAGGTCACAATGGGCAATCCATTCCCTGTTGTTCCAGCCCCAACATAGAGGATATGTGCCCCCCCCCCCAAACCACTTGGCTAATACCCAATAGATGTATCCTCCCAAGAACATTTCCAGTTCCTTTTTAAAACTAGCTTCGCTACCGGCCTTGACCTTATTGTAGCCAGTAGGGAAAATGAAGTGAACACAGATCCCTACCCATAGGACATTAGCTTGCCTGTTGAGTACTGGCTGGATAGCAAACTTGCAATTATTGATAACATATGAATGGTTCTGCTTTTGTTAACCGTATGTTTTGTGGGATAGCAGGGCTGCATTCTGTTGCTAAAGCAATATGTGGTGATCTGGGCAATTCTGCTGGTGTTATAATTTGAGTTGCCATCTTCCATGCTTATGATTAGACTGCACTTTTGCCTTGGGAATAGGGAGCACCCAAATTAAGTTCAAAATGCGTATGATAAGAATAGCCCTTTTGGCAAGCTGGATGCCTCTGGAGGTTTGATGAAATTAATTGCAATTTTACATTTTTTTTCCACTTACCCACAGTGCTTTATACTGCTCTATTGGGACTTCTGTTTTCTGTTTCCACAAAATACCTCAAAGAACAGCTGTTTCTTGGACCCTGATCCTTGCATATTGTGGCTTTTAGGTGACTTCTTATTCTCTAGAAAGGAACTAGGTCTTTGTTCTACGCTTATTTATAGCTGTTTACATAGTTCTTTAAAAAAATTAATTAATTAATTAATAAAAACTACATCCTAATTTCTCTTTTGCGTGAGTGTTGTGGTGGTGGCATAATGCAGAAAGCCTTAATTTGAGGGTTTTGTTGCCTAGGTGTCTAAAATGTGAGAAGCCAGGCAACTTTTCTCTGAAGCTATTTCTCTGTGTAGCAAATTTTCATGTCCTGAAAACTTACTTGGTGTCAAGTGCACTGGACAGTTGGGTTTGTGTAGTGTTTTCAAGGGAAATTCATCACTAGGGACTCAAAGTAATCCTGTGAATGAGTCTACTTCTCCCTCCCTCTCTCCCTCCCTCTGTGTTTGTTAGGAACTCATTGCTGGCTTGTGCCAGAATTAGTGAAACTCCATTCATAAGAGTACATGTAAACAGGAACTGCATGTATTAGTAACGAGTCTGAATGCTTTTTGTTCCTTGTGGCTCCAAACAGGAAGTGCCAAGTAGTGTTCTGGATGTTCGTTGTGGTACTAATCTATATAGTAAGCTCCTAAATTGTACTTTGGGGACTAAGGTTTCCTTAACAACATGGGAAGGTAGCGTAGCGTTGTTTTTTTGTGTTTTTTTGGTGTTGTGTGGTTTGTAGGTTTAGAGAGGTGGAAAAGGACAAAAATGCTTTTTGCTGTAACCAAAACTCTTCCCAATCGTCGTGTCTGAAATGTCACTAAAAGTTTGATGTGCTTTGTTGAATCAGGATCTTGGGTAGAAGTTTGGTTCACCTTTCCTTTGAAGTCTGTTCTTGTAGCTGCATTACCATGCCTGTAGTACTCCTTTTTTGGGAGGGGTGGGCGGGCATATGGTATTAACTTTTGGCCTGGTAAGCCAGGCAAAATGACAGGAGTTCATTAGCCAGACCCAAATATAGTTTGGTTACCCCTCTTGGTTTCGATTCCAAGTGGGGTCATGACCCCTATGTGTCTGCTGTCTGAGGTAAATTGGTTTATATTTTAGTCTCAAAGTAGTCTGGCATGCAAAAAGTTTTAATTACTACCCAAGTGAGTTGCTGAATTCCCAATTTCAGGGGTTCCAGTTGATAAAAGAAATTTAAAATGTTGTGGTGGTGAAAATATCCCATGAAAGCTGTTCTTTAAACTGAACATCTGTAGAGAAGTTTTAAAATTTTACTGAAAGCTTTTCCTCCCCCATTCCTCTTGTGTTTTTCAGTTTGTGGGCCAAACATTGACATTCGCAATGATATCCACGAGCTGAAGCGCCTAGAGAACTGCACCGTGATTGAGGGTTTCCTTCAAATTCTGCTGATCCCCAAGGCCGAAGACTACCGCAACTTCCGCTACCCCAAACTCACTGTGATCACTGACTACTTGCTGCTGTTCCGTGTGGCTGGCTTGGAGAGCCTCAGTGACCTCTTCCCCAACCTCACCGTCATCCGCGGGAGGAACCTCTTCTACAACTATGCGCTGGTTATCTTTGAGATGACCAACCTCAAAGAAATCGGACTCTACAACCTGAGGAACATCACCCGAGGGGCCATTCGGATTGAGAAAAACTCTGACCTATGCTACCTCTCCACGGTGTACTGGTCTCTGATTCTAGATGGGGTGTCCAACAACTACATTGTGGGGAATAAATCTCCTAAGGAGTGTGGGGACTTGTGCCCAGGCACAATGGAAGAGAAGCCATTGTGTGAGAAGACCTCCATTAACAATGAATACAACTACCGCTGTTGGACTACCAACCACTGCCAGAAAAGTAAGTGATAAATGGGTTGTGAAATAGAAACAAAATGTTTTTTGGGTCTTTCTTTTTAAACTGAACTGTTGTTTTCCCATCTATGGTAGGTAAACAATATAAAATAATTATATGCCGCTAATAACATTTGCAGTGTGTAAACTAATGGGAGCTGATGAGAACTGTTGCAACTCATGGGGGCAGGGAATGAGGAGAGAGAAAACAAAGTGAAACAGTGGTCGGCCACTGTTAATAGTTCTTTGCATCTGCGGGGACAAGTTCTGAGAAATACAACTGGTGGTGTAGAGAAAGGAAGTGTTGAGGGAGACAGAGATACTACAGAAGCAGAAGTTAGTCGAGGAATACTAACGCAAGCAGGGCTTCGAGTAAACCAGCTGTTTGCACTCTTAAGTCCCTGATCCAGAACTCATTGAAGGCAAAAGGAATATTTATTTTTTAATTTTATTTATTTTAAGCATTTTTGAGTCACCCCTCATGCCTACAGCATCTCGGGGGGACGTACAATTTCATAAAAACATTTTAAAAACACCACAATAATTTAAAACTAAAACAGGATTGGGAAACAAAATTAATAAAAATAAACGGTAGGGGAGAGCCAAAACCCTAACCCACCCTCCCCCGCTCCTCCCCAAAGGCCAGGGCAAACAGCCAGGTTTTACAAGCCTGCCGGAATGTCAAAAGGTTTGGGGCCAGGCGAGCTTCCTCTGGGAGGGAATTCCAAAGACGCGGCCCAGCCACCGAGAATGCCCTCTCCATTGTGGCCCCCCGCTTAACACGAGGGGGACCTCCAAGAAGGCACCCCTGGCAGACCGAAGGAGCTGCTCTGGGCCGCGAGGGCTAGGTGGTCCCTGAGGTACGAGGGGCCCAGACCATGAAGGGCCTTATAGTTCAATACCAATACCTTGAACCTGGCTTGGCACGCTATTGGCAACCAGTGCAGAGTCCGGAGCACAGGTGTTACATGCTCCTGATGACCCGTTCCCATCAGGAGCTGGGCCACCACATTCTGCACTAGCTGTAGCCTCCGGACCAGGAACAAGGGCAGCCCCACGTAGAGCGCATTACAGTAGTCCAGCCTCGAGGTGATGAAGGCATGGATGAGGGAGGCCAGGTCCGGCCCGGAGACGTATGGATGCAGCTTCTGCACTAGATACAACTGGTGGAAGGCGGCCTTCGCCACCACCTCCACCTGTCGATCCAGGCAGAGATCTGAGTCCAACACCACCCCCAGACTATGAACCTGCTAAGCTATAGGAGGGCGAACCCCCCCAATCAGGGGGGGCCGACACCTCCCTCGCCCTCCCTACCACCATCACTTCCGTCTTATCAGGGTTGAGCTTCAGTCTGCTCTGCCACATCCACTCTGTCACGGCCTCCAGACACTGTGATAGCAACGAGACAGTGGGGTCTGGGTCAGCTGAAAAAGAGAGGTACAGCTGAGTATTATCAGCATATTGGTGACATCGCACCCCGAACCCTCTCACGACCTCCTCCAAGGGCTGCATTATAAACATTTAATAGTGGAAACAGGATGGAACCTTGCGGAACGCCGCAGGACCAGGCGCAGGGGCAAGATGTTTCAGCTCTGAACGCTACCCGCTGGCTTCTCCCTGAGAGGAATGAATGGAACCATTCAAGAACAGTCCCGTCCAGACCCCCCAGGTCACGCAGCCATCTCAACAGCAGCCCATTGTCCATGGTATCAAAGCGACCGAGAGATCTAGCAGGATAAGAAATGTAGAACATCCTGCATCCATCTCCCGGGGAGATTGTCGACCAAGGCCACCAACGCTGTCTCAGTGCCATAGCTGGGATGGAACCCAGATTGAAAAGGGTCTAGCAAACCAATGCCATCCAGATGCGCCTGGAGCTGGATCGTCACCGCCCGCTCAATAACCGTCCCTAAAAGGGAAGGTTAGACAGAGGTCGGTAGCTGGCAAGTGCGTCCACATCCAATGATGGTTTCTTCAGCAGGGGGCGCACCACAGCCTCCTTGAGGCTAGGCAACAACCTCCCCTGCTGCAGGGATGTGTTAACCACTCTTGCCAGCACCGTCCCCAGTGTCTCCTTGGAGGCTTTCACCAGCCAGGACGGGCAAGGATCAAGTTCACAACTGGTGGCTCTCACAGACCCCAGGACATCCACCGCATCAGCTGGCGTCACTTCCCGAAACTCCCCCCACAAAGTTGGACCAGATGGGGCCTCCATCACCTTGCGCTCTCCACCTACTGCCCCCAAAGTCTCTGAATCCGAGTGATCATGTCTGCAAAGTAGGTGGCAAACTCCTCACAGCGGGCCTGGGACAAGTCCCCATCCAGGTGGAGGGAGCCCAGACTGACCAGGCCCCGCACCACCCGAAACAGCTCCACCGGGCATGACTTTGCAGATGCGATGAGGGCAGCAAAGAACTCCTCCTTTGCTGTCCTCACAGCCTCAACATAGGACCGCAAATGGGCCCTATGGAGAAGTCGATCGGAGTCAGAGCGAGTCCAACGCTAGCGTTGCTCTAGCCTCCTGCCTGCTTGTTTCATACACTGCAGCCCCTCAGTAAACCAAGGGGCCCTGCGGTGATGAGACAGAGGCAGGGGGTGTCCCGGAGCCACCCTGTCAATGGCCTCCCCCAGCAAGCTGTTCCAATGCTGTACTAGCTCATTGACAGAGTGGCCGTCCAGGTTCAAGGTTAACTCCCTCAGGACCTCTTGGAACTGCTGGGTTTCATCAGTTTGCGAGGGCGGACTAATCTAACTGGTCCCATCCCCTTCTGGAGGTGGCGGGCTGAGAGACTGGCCTGGAGGAGATAATGGTCCGTCCATGACAAGGGCATAGCCCTAACCTCCCCCGCTACCGGACCACCCACCTCAAGGCCAGAACTAAAGATCAGGTCAAGGGTATGCCCCCCCCACATGGGTCGGGCAGTTGACCATTTCGGACAAATCCATGGCGGCCATGAATTCTCGCTCCGCTCCTACAAGGCCAGCGTCGGCATGGACGTTGAAGTCCCCCAGAACCAAAGTCCTGGAGGAGCCCAGCACCACCTCCGAGGCCAGCTCTTCTAGAGCGGCAAGGGACGCTGCCCGACAGGAAGGGGCCCGGTATACCAGCAGCACCCCTAGCTTGCCCCCAGCCAAATCAAACACCACATGGAGGGCCTCAGTACCTGCAATCTCCTGAACTGGATACCTCCTGATAGGCCAGCCTTCTCTAAAAAATAATCGCTGCACCACCTCCCCAGCCACCTGTGCGGGGCTGGTGCTGCACGGCATACCTGGCCGGAACGACATCCGCTAAAGATGGTCCAACCATCTCGTCCAGCCAGGTCTCCGTAATGCACGCGAGGTCCATAGCCCCATCCAGGATCAAATCTCGGACAATTGGGGCCTTGTTTACATTGGACCTCGCGTTTAACAGCAGGAGTCCCCCACAGACAGACCTTGGACCTAGCTCCTCCCTCCACCACAGAGGAGGGATGGCACACAGCACCTCTTGCAGGCACCTAGGTACCCTAGGGGTGCGAGCCATCCAACCCCGTGGACCATACCATCCATGCCCAAGAACCACCCTTATAGCCGCTCCTCCCCCCACGTTCACCCCATCCTGGCCCCCTAAACCTGGCTGTTTGCCTAACGGCCCCTTGCCCCCCCCCTCACCAGGAATGACCCTGTTAGACCTTGTTGGGCTTTGGAAAGAGCCTTAAGGATTAGATATAGGAATAAAGTTGGGCACCTTCCTACATCTTTGCAGAAGAAAACATAAGGACTTTCACCTGTTGAAGTCAGTGGCCAAGTTCTTTGACTTTAATGGTGGAGAATTGCATCACAAGGCTTTCATGACAGGAAGATGGTCTATGCCTTAAAGCTCTTGCAGTCTAAATAGACAAAACAGCCAAAGGAAGGGGAGAAGGAAGGGAACAGAGGCACAGAAAAGGGGTGTGGCCTGCCCAAAATCACACTTATCCAAGATGGGAATACAACCCAGGTTCTTGGAGTCTTGGTCCAGCATCCTAACCGCTGGACTACGCTGTCTAGAAGTGCACCTCTCTGCCTGAAGCTCTATGTTGACTGAATGGGCTTCTGTCTGATCTACCAGAGTCACGGTGGTGTGGAAAGTGCTTTCACAGGAAATTAATTCTTTAGATTGATTGCATATCTTCAGCAAGGGAACTTCTTACAGTTTGCTGAAGGGGTCATGCCCCTTTAAATTTGTATATAAATGTATACTTAATAATATGGTCACAACTGCATACATAATCTTGTCAGGAACATGAGCTGGGATGCTAACTCATGAACATATGTGGAAGTACTTAGTGGATCAAAACTATATTTTTATTTGTTGCTGAATGTATGAACAGCATGTGAGTTTGACTCATAAATTACTCCACTAAAGAAGCTAAAATCCGCAGTCTTTAAAAAAAAAAATTGTGGAAGCTTTCTCCCTCCATTGGTGCTTCTCTGCCTGCTAAAATGGTAGACTTGACTAATGACTGACGTTTTCCTCAGATTTGCTATACTTGTGTGGAAGTTAGTAAGAGAAATGTATTGCACAAGTAGTGAAGGGGGTGTGGTGAAAGTCCTGGCGTCTTGGAATATTGGAGCCCCTTGGGTCAGTCATGTAGCTTCTAGGTAGCCGTGAAGAGCGCAAAAGCCATTTCAAGCTGGCTTTAAGCTGGAAGTCTTTGTATCACGGTAGCAGGAGACCCAGTCTTTCAAACAGCCTGATTAACTGCTGAAGCGCAATTTGATGGGCATAACGGCAAGAACAGAGTTGGCCGTGTGCAATGCGGTTGCAAGAAGGATGGTCAAGTTTGGAATCTCTTGATGCCATGGCATTAAGTTTGTCAGTCCGTCTGTCCTCTCCCTGTTCTTTCAGTGAGGGTGCTTGACGAGTGGAGGAATTCATAACCTTGTGAATGTTGGCAAAATAGTCTGAAGATGGAAATAGTCGATGAGAGAAAATTAAGAGCGTAGCCAAGCTGTATTTGTCTTTATTGTTTGCAGTTTTGTCCTTATCTGGTATTGGCACCCTTTATCTCCCTCTGATAACAGGTATACACAGAAACAGCTGTTAGATTTAGTGTCTTTGGCCTTTTTAAAAAATAGGGTAAACAAGCTTGCGGTTTGATTTGTGCTGTAGTCATTTTGAGTCCATCCAGTGAATCTGGCTGCTAGAAGTCCAGCCACACTTTAGGTTTTACAGACTATAATCACAGAGGGAAGCAATCTCTCTAAGTATTGTCTGCAATCCTGTCTTAAGTTAAAATAATGATGGACAATAACAGGGGTGGGAAGATCCTCCACGAATGTAAAAGAGGGTTGCAGAGTCAGCAAATAGACCCACATCTGCTGAGAGGGTCTTCTCTGTTTGAGAGTCTTGCTAGTTTTGTGGTAGTTGCGATTTGCTTTTTAGGTACAGCTAAAGATTATCCGCTCGGGATTTCAGGGCCCTGTTGTGTTTGTGCAATGCACGGTAGAGTCCTAGAATTGATTGGCCCCATCTCCCTCAGATCGGGGTGAGTGTACGGTCAGGTCAAGACCCTGGAATTCAAGTCTGCACTATATAAAAATAGAGATTATTATTATATGGACATGGGGAAGTGATGTAGATTATAGCTATAATCTAGGGAGAGAAGGAAAGGAAACAGCATAGCTGTATATGTGAGCAATTGTTAAATTGGGATCCAGAAGCTTGGAGCCGTTTATTGTGATATTAACAGTAATAGTGCTGCAAGGATAGCTCTGAATTTTCCAGAAATGCATCTTGGGGCAAGCTGCTGCTCTTTGAGGAAAAACAAGGGAAGTATCAATGTTCAGTTGTGTAAAAGAGAGCTTCCTGTTTATCCTGCTTGATTGTTTGAACACATTAGCAGAAAACTCCTCCTCTTGGTAGAACGCTACAGAAGGAAAGCAGGATGAAAAAGATTGAGACTAGGAGTTTGATATCTTTCATCCAAGTTTTTTCCAGTGGAGAAGTTCCAGCTAGCAGTTTTATAGCACTGTGTTATTAAAGTGATGCTTGGAAGATGGAGATAAAGTGGTCCTTGACTTCTCCATTGCATGCATGATAGAAACAATATCTCCATATTTTGTTTTACTTTCTCCTCTTTGTTGTCGTGTTATTTTTTCTAATTGTGTTGGTTACTGCCCTGTCCTGGGGATATGGCATTTGACCAGTCAGAAAAAACAATTGGTCAAGTATTTTTAAAACATTTAACTTACTAGAATAATGAGAGTTTTTAATCGTCAGCAGGTTAAATACTTTGTTTACAAAAACAAAGTAGCTTAACTGTTGTGAAACAATGAATTTAACTTTCAATTTTTTAAAATGAATTATTACAACTCTTAATAATGTTAGCGTTACTATAAATGTAAATGGTATTCAAGACTAAACAGTTTTTCTCCTCCTTGTCTTTTATCCTGACACCCCAGGGTCAGTTTGATCAGTTAAAAACACTTTTTAAAAATAAATAAATAAAATGAAATTAAAACAAAAATAAAACAAAGTAACAGTAACTATATTATAAAGTCCTTTTTTAAAGGCAGTAAATGCTAAGTTGGCAGCAGGCCAACACGTGAAGCATTTTGCTTTGCATTATCTTCATCCGCTTCAGCTGCTTATTTTCACCACCCCCACCGTCATTAGATTTTTCATCAGTACCTTCCCCCCCCCCCCCTCTTTCATCTGAATAGTGAGTCAACTCTTCATCTCCTGTTTTCTTATCTAATCTTAAGTGGTGATACATGGTCACAAGCTTCCTAGCAGTGTGGAGGTGTTCAGTCTATTTCTGAATGGACGATTCCCCAAACAGACCAGTTCCGTTCTGCGCATACAGTGGTGCATGGGACTGTTAAAAGGAATTGTAGACCGCCATTTTAGACTCCAAAGAGGACACAACCCTTTCCATGGTGATGACGGAGCAAATTGTTTTGGTTCAACGGCTGGAGTTGCCCTCCACGTTGTTTTACAACTGAATGGTTTATAATTATAATTTATAATTTGCTATCCAGAATTGTTTATTCATCTTTATATTCTTCAAAATTTGCAGCAGCCACTATAACGGGAATTCTTGTTGCAGTGAGTGAAAGTGCTCCCCAAACCAGCTGTCAGTAGTTGCTCGGAAGCACTTTGAAACAGCCCCCCATTAAATTGAATTGCACAGGGGAGACTAAATGTATGCCTATTTATGCAGTTCATTTATGCAAATTATGCAGTGCTCCCAAGTAGTCACATCACTCCAGTGCTCGTGACTGGGAAAAGATTGAGAACTCCTGCACTGCAAGCGGAATCAAATTCATCATCAGCAAAGAAGATAAGTGGAATTATGTGTTGTTGCTTGATTTCCCCCATAATATTTTGTCTACTTTTTTTCTTCAGCTTCTGTAAGTGGACTTTGTACAGTGATCTCACAAATACGTTTAATATTTAGGAGCTCATTCTTGGCATCAGACAACGTAGAACTATCATTTTTCCATATTCTGAATGATCTGAGCTACAGGATCAAGCAGTGAAATACATTTTTGGTTTCTCATCCAAAAACACAACTTCAAGAATCCCTCAGTCACTCTTCTGTCAGCTGCTGCTGAAGGGAAATGCTGCCTTGCATGTTCAAAGATCTTGGAGAGATTTAATAAGATGATGCCCATTGAGTTACAAGGCTTTATTACTCAGTGTGGAGGCATCTGAAGGTGGTACTGAGTGGCACTGAAATGTGTCTTCTGGTATTTATTTTTTCAAAAACTTGACAATGCTTTTTACTGTAGATACATGCGATGAGAGAGCAGTCAGATCCTCAACATCATGAATGAGGAGCCTGCAGCACATGGGCGGCACATCCGTAACATAAAAGATGCAGATACTCATTTATCAACCAAGCTCAAGCAGCTTTTGTATTAGCCACATTGTCAGTCGCACTAACCTTCTGTGGGCCTAATGCATTGATCCTATTTTTAAACTGGTCAGCAATATTTGGGGCTGTGTAGTAGTGATCAGTCAAGCACTGGAAGGAGTAAAATACTGGTTTTGGAGTTGTTACCATGAAGTTGAGGGACACCCTCATTGTGACACTAGAGAGACATGAAGAGCTTGCACAATAAGAATAGCAGCTCTTTTTTTGTTTTTCACATTTTCTACTTTAGCATTCATAAGACTTCCTGCGTTTCCTACTTGGAATTTTGTAAATTGGATGCATTTTTTGAAAAAAAAAATGTAGCATATAAGATTTTCAACTGTATGAAATGGTGTATTGCTGGCATAAATACCTCTAGTGAACACACAATCAAGTTCCTTTTTCTGGTCATTGGACATTTGATCAAAAAAACCCCTCTTAATACCAATTGCGAACATCTGTGTGCTTGCCAGGAGTAGGTGGTGTTTATACTGAATCACATGGAGTAGAAAAAATACTGGAAGATGATGTAGAAATGGAGCTACCAGCACTTTTCACTACTACTTGTATCTCCATGACAAGAATCTGTGCTTTGTGATGCTGCTGAAGTAGAAGGAGATTGTACAGAAAAAAACAAATTTGTGTTGCAGAGCAGTTTGCCCTTTCTCACTGTTTGACTGCAATAATCAGTCAGCTACTTCGACAGTAGCTGGACACCTAGCACCAGAATTCAACAAGTGCTTCTGCTTTTTCATCCGATCTGCATGTTCACGAACTTAAAAGAACAGAGTTTAGACTGAGCTTTGATGGATTTTCTGTGTACTTTTCTTCAAACAAATAATTTTGGCTTTCCCCAACTCTCCATAATTGAACGTCTCGCAGTATTTCTTGTGTCTAATCCAACCAGTAGCCTTCAGTTCTGTTTCTAACAGCTACTAAAGACTTGAGTTCAATCCCTCCAAGGAGAGTTGCAGAGTAGAGAGCCAGATCCCATGGAGTGAGGTGGGGTGGGTGGTGTTACTCCCTGGTTTCTGCAGCAAGCACAATGTAGTCACGGACGGTGACCTTTGCCACTGGGATGACTGCTTGTGTTCCTGTTTGGAGATGTCTGCAGCTACAGCAGATTGCTAGGTGCGATGGTGCTAGGTTTGGCTTCTCTGTTAGCACAGAGTACCTCCTGCAGCCCAACATGGCTTAATAGGCAGGAAGGGAGAGGAGACTAGAAGCTCAGGAGGCAGAAGCGGCACAGGGGGCTGCCTGCTCCTAAATGTAGTAGGAGGGACTTTCCATAGCCATGTGTATGGGAAGGGGGGCTGTGGGAAAATTTGGTGTGTGTGTGTCCTTGACTGCTGCAGGGCTAGGGGGCAGCAGTCCTCACTCCTGACCTTGCTAACCAGTGGCACCATAATGAAATAAAAAAGGTAAGCTGCCACCTCCACAGCGGTGTTCTGGGCTCTATAGAATATTTGACAATACTTGCCGGCACTCAGATAAATAGGTGATCAGTTGACTGGTCAGTTGACCGGCATATCACCCTTGTCAGGAAATACTCATTCAAGTCCAGTATCCTCGCTGAGACCTTCCGTTAAAGGATATCGAGTGGCGTGGGTAAAGGCTGTGTGGGAACATTTAGTCTGCGCAGCAACATTGCGTGTTTAATCTTGCTGTTGAGCAGAGCAGTCCGCTTATATTTTTTCCTTTTTTCTCCCTTGCAAACAAAGGAAAAAGCCTTTGCTTCCTTTGATTAAAAGTTGCATGGAAACAATGTTGGGAATAGGCCAGCTATTTTAAAACAGCAGGGTAGCAGTTCAGAGCAATGCATAAATGGCACAAAAATATTAACTTTTTAAAAAAAATGTTATTTTTTTTTGGTGGCTTCTGGCCCCCTGGCAGGTTCCCTCTGCCACCTTCTCAATGCTTCCTTTTGCGCCAATGTGAACGTGCCTTTGCAGTGATTACACCTGCTGTTTTTCTGCAGTGCTCGTTCTTCGCTGTTCTTCAGAAATGAACGGTGCCAAAAGCAGTGCACTTACCTCTCCTTTTGGCAACAGATCCGTAGAGTGATGTTTCTTTTCCGGATTTCCGGATACGAGTGGAGTGTTTGGGTTGCTGCCAGCAGCTGTTGGGGGAATGAGGGTTTTTTTTCTTTAAAAAAGGCAAATTAGGATAAGCTGGGGGAAGGGCATTGCTCTGAGAGCGCACCAGAATGATCTCTGCTTCTTGAGAAAATGCTAATGGCAGCCTTTGCAAAAATGTGAAAGCTTGTCATCCAGTGACAAAACCGACTGCTATTCTATATACAGAACGTGTAGCTGTTCCTCCTTCCACTCAGACAAGCCACTGGCTGAATTTTCTTGCCCACTGACTTCGTAATTGACAGTCATCCCAATGACTTTTAGCTTGGCTTCTCTTTCTAGCAGAGATGAGCTTCTCTGCTTCAGGTGGCGAGATTCCTTGTGGGTTAAGAATCGTGCCCTTTCTTCAGTGTTTGGTTTTCGTTAAGCTTCTTGAAGCAGGATTCAAAACCCTGTAGGTGAACGTTCTAGAGAAGATGCAGACTGCTCAGGCACTGGATTACTTTGTTCAAGAGCATCAGTAAAGAAAGTCAAAACACAATTTTTTAAAAGTGCAGATTCTTGGTTCCTGTGAAAACATTTTGTCTTTACCCAGTAGCACTGAATTTACAGGAATGACACTTAGCTGGTTCATGTCGTCCCTCGGCTGTTTGAAGTATTACCGTACCCATGTTCTTTTACGGATTTGTCATCAAATACCCTCGTGGAGAAGCCCTTGAGTGGATCCAGAACTTGGCTCCTGCCACTGCCCATGTCAGTAGGGGAATGCTAAGAATGCAGGCTTTGTCAGGTGGTGATGCTTTTCTACTGCAACATGGTTTGCTTAATTTTGAGACCTTGCATAGTACCCTGTAAGGAGAATCGGTGAACTCCTGGGGATTCCTGTTCCACGCTTTTCTTCGTTGGGCAGCTCAGCTCTAGCTTGGAAAACCACCCCAGAGTTTAGCAGTTCAGATGCAACTAAAGAGACTGAAGTGAGGGGGTGGGGGTGGATGCTGTTTTTTTCCATAGTCCTGGAAGCAAGCACCATTTTGTCAGTGGACGTTAGCTGACATTGCCCTTTTCCAGTTTACCCATTCTGGGACCTAATGACATTCAATGAAAATAGTCCTCTATATTGTCTGTGAGAAGAATTACCTATAATAGGAGATTTTGTACGAGAACACAATTTTCTGTTAGGTAAAAGGAATGTCCTATTCCTGATCTTAGCAGGATAGGATGGGCTGTGGCTCAGGTGGTAGAGCGCATGCTTTGCATGTATAAGATCCCAAGTTCAACCCCCGGCATCTCTGATTCAGGATCTCTGGTAGCATGTCCAGGTGAGGCCTTTGTCAGAGACCCGAGAGAGCCAGATTTGAAACCTTGCTGCTCTGTCAGGGCGTGATAATACTGGGCTAAAATGGATCATTGAACTGACTCAGGCAGCTCCTTATGTCCTTACAAAAAAAATAAAAGAATCTTCTACAGACACAGTAATCCTGTCAGAGTGGTTTATACGGCAAATTATTGTTTGCTTAGCACCAGCAGTGTACCTGTCCCAAGGAACGTAAAATGTAGGGAAGGTGAGGGAGAGGGGACCATAAGGCAACAGGGTTAAAGGGAATGAAGGATGGAAGAGTCTATGGGGATGAGGAGCTAGGGAAGTGAGATTTTGAAACCAGACTCATTTCTGATAGACACACTGATTTTGGATTGGACCCATTTACAGAAGGTAGATTTGATCCATTGCTGTTTTTGATATAGCAATTTTAAGATGCAAGTTGCTTATACAAAATAGGAACAGTCTCCTGCCCTTAAAGCGTGTGAAATTCAGTGCAGGCAATGTGTGGAGAAGTGAAAGGCGAACGAAGATTAAGCTATGAGGTGTAAAGCTTTTAAGCCTTGCTTGTTGGCCCAGTTGTGTTCGGGAGAATGAACCGAACTGAGATAAATTTCTGCTGAAATCACTGAGCGATGGAATAAATGAGGCGCGTACTGTATTTTGGAAGACGCTGGGGATATGCGAATGCAATTTGTTTGAGACAAGGTGATCAAGGTGAGGATTTTTTATCGGGCCAATTTCTGTCGGTGCAAGTTTTAAAGCCTCACAAGCTTCCGAGTGTTCCTGGAGAGTGCTGTGCTGCTGCCTGTGCGCTTTCGCAGATAGAAGCTGGTCCCATACAAAAAAATTGCCTTGATCTTTGCCATGTTCCATGGCAACCACATTCTGGACCATCTTGTGTACTTGGAGAACAAAAGGAAAGGTTTAGGATTGCTTCCTCAGTGGTGTTGGTTGCTACCACTATGGCTCTGATTTTAGTGGGGCTAAGCTGATTTTCACCAGCCAGAATCTAGCCTAGGAGTGTGGCAGAGTGAGCCGCAGGTGCCCTGCTCTCTTTTCTGCTCCCTCCATAGCCAGAGTGTGTTCTTTGTCCTTTAGAAATATTGAATCTATGTGAACTATGCAGGCATGAATGGAGAGGGAGGGGCTTGTTGGGAGTTGAGGGTGCTGAATCAGTACCTTCTTGTTTTGTTTGATTCCAAATGGCATCTGCATGTAGTTTTTCTTTGTTTCCTGAAAATCTGTGGAAA
The DNA here is from genome assembly GCA_003113815.1 of Sphenodon punctatus. Taxonomy (NCBI): domain Eukaryota; kingdom Metazoa; phylum Chordata; class Lepidosauria; order Sphenodontia; family Sphenodontidae; genus Sphenodon; species Sphenodon punctatus. The sequence goes on from QEPC01012846.1 coordinate 4,020,362, forward strand.
CCAATCCTGTAAACTAACAGCGCAACATGTTTTTTTTTTAATAATTTATGAAAAAAACCACAAAACCCCAACAAAAAAACAAAACACCCTGAAAAAGCCAGGACTTCATTTGAAGCAGAAGGCCCTTCCCTCCCAGGGACCACTTAAACAATTTGTACAAGCTTCCAGGGATGCAGAGAAGTTGGGAGCGGGGGTACACTTGGAAAGACTCCCGATCATGGCTCAGTGCCATGGATCTGTCCCTTATCTGTGTGTGCATATGCCCGCTTAACTGCTCTCGTACCCTGACCTCAGTTTCAATGCTTGGGGTTAGGAATTGGGTCCAGGAACTAGAAAGGGGCCACGTTAAAAACTAGCCATGGGCTGCATTTGGCCCCAGGGCAGGGCCTGAGATTCCTCACCCCTTGCCTTACCACAAGTAGCTTCTTGCCTTTTAAGGTAAAACAGTGTTCAGTTATCAGAGCCTGAAAATTAGGACATTTATGGGGGTAGGTGGTTCCCTGCTCGACCCAGCATGTCAACTTTCTGATAAAAGCAGGGGTGGTGGTGGTAGGGAGGTAATATCAAAGTGGCCCATGTTTTCATCGCTGCCGTGAGACGGCTCTTTGAGCAAATTGCGGGAAGGCTGCAGAATCTGAACCCAAAGGTGCTGTGTCTTTTCAGACATTTCGTTAGCATTTGCTGTTGATTAAATTGTCCTAAATGAATTTTCTTCCTGACTTTTTCCTTCTCTCCCTTCCCCAATGGCATGCTCTCTAGCCAAAGGTTTTCCAGTATTTTTCTTAGGGCTGTGAGAGCATATTTAATTAGTAGGTTGAAATGACTGCACAGAGCAGTTCAGGCCAATCTGCAGTTAATTACTGTAGCCGTGATTTATTATCTGAGAAAAATGGGTAAAAAAAACCCCCAACAACCCCAAAACGTCTATTTACTATTTTTGCTTTGTATTGCTACATGATGCTGGAACCCGAGAGGAATATTTTGCATATTGCACCTTTCCAAAAATGTTGTTTGTGTCACCTCGCAAGCTGTGGGCAGTGTGAGGTCCTTCTCTGCTGGCAAGTTTGTTTTGGCACAGGGATAATTGCAGTGTTTTTGAGAAGACTTGTTGTTTTTGTTAGCGTTTCATGCAATGAAACTTCTAGTCCTGGGGGCAATTAATAGTGCTTTTCACTGAAGAGGTGTTCATTTTAGACAGAGAGACGGACAAAGGTACACGATTTCGTAGAAGGGGATATTTTTAATGTAAACTTTCAGTCCCTTTGTTGCAATAAAAAAAACAACACACCACAACCCCATGGTGGCTATGGGCAGGGCAAGCAGGTGTGAGAGTCAGAGGACGGGAGGAGGGAGCTCACTCTTACTCTCGTCTTTTCAAAAATGATTGTGACCTCTTTGTTCTTTCTTACCTGAGGAAGGGCCATGTGTGGTCTAAAAGCTTGCGCACACATCAATAGAAGTAAGTCCCATAAAAGATAACCATCTGAATTACTTTGTCTCCGTTTCCCACAATCCTCCCCACATGCTGTATCTTCTGTAGAAGCCCGATTATGAAATTCCTTTCGTTAAAGCACAAGTTAATACAGTGGGGGGCATGTGCCGTCTGGTATTCAGTGGAAGACAGCATAGCTTGCAAATCTTAGATGCTGTTGCTAAATATATTATTTGTCTATTTGTTTTCCCTCAGGTACAGAGGTGCAGACTGTTTTGCATCTGGATAGGTGTGGAAATGAGACGACTGACTAGGAAAAATGGGGATTGACAGCTCAACAGCTAATTTACCTTGTAACAAACATGCTTCTGCTGGAAAGCCTGAATGGGATTTTCCTTGCTTTACGTAAAAGCGTGTTGTTTATGCAGTGAAAAAGAAAACACGGTGATAGAAAGCTTGTCCCAGCGGGCTAGCTGTTCCGCAGCAGGAACTTCCAGATCAATACCAAGTCTGTACTTCATTATTTCATGACTTGACCTCAGGAAATTTTAAAATATATTTGTATATTTATTGCAACTGGGATGCAAAAGTTTACTTAGAACATCTTCCACTCCAGACAGCTTCTCTTGAAAACAGCGTATAAAAAATTGAAGTGGAAAGTGCATCATTTTATCCCCAGTTCACAATTAGGGTATATTAATTCCTCAGTGCGCCGCCTCCTGACACTTGCTGACGGAGTGGGGGAAATAGTGCCGGTTCCTCTCTTTTCCTCCCTCTGGTACATAGTAAACAGATTTAAAAGTTAAAGAAACAATAGACTGCACAGCTCAAGGGAAGGATTAGAAATGCTGTTGATCTTTTAAAAATAAAGGTGACTTGAAAAGGCCTTTTGTATTGCCTAAAATGGTGACCAAATATACTGAGAGTCAGAAATTTGTGTGACAACATGAGACTGACTAGCATCTGTTGTGTTTTAAGAACTGGAGGGTTGATTCTTAGCTTGGGTGCTTGTCTAGACTTTGTTCTCAAGGGGTTATTTTTCTGCTGAAAGAGCTCAAGGTTTTGACTGTCTATTTCCTTGTGTGTGGTGGAATGCTATATTAGTTCTGTGGAAGTAGCCAAGGTTCAGATATGCAAATGTGCAGGTATTTCATCTACGTAACCTGCAGCTGACCAGTATATATTAGGCAAATGTTTGATGGACTTGAAGGGTGGATGCGAGTGGTAACTAGCAACATTTCTGTGTGTAGGGCTTACTTTTGAGGTAAACTTGCAAAAGAACAGGGAATGAGGGAATGGCCAAGGGGGTTATCGTAGGGAAAATGCCAGGGAAATGTCAAGTGTAAAACCAGAGGCGAGCTGCATTTTTTTGCAAATGTCGCACAGACAATACAAACATGGCTCCAGATTAGCATTTTCTTGTTTCTCTTACATCTGTGACTTTCAAATAAAAATGTGAGCTTTGACAGTTTCAGCTATGGCCATCCTTCATAGTTTCTGGATCGTGCAAGAAAAAATGACAGTTGCTTGGGTTTTTTTTCACCCCCCCCTCCCCCATGCTGCTGTTTAGGCATAGCTCCTCTTTTTGGATTGTGCATTTCCGTGAACTGTTTGCATGTGGTGAACTGACAGTTTTTGATGATTGCTGATGAAGCAGACTTTTGTTTAGTCTTTCTTCCAACAAATAGTGAGATTTCCTTCTTGTTTAGTCTGTTTATGGCCGGGAGAATTGTCTTGTAATGGAGAGACTGTCTTGTAACAGTCCATTGATGGTTGTACCTGTACTAAAGTAAATCGGAGCCTGGTTAATACTAAGCTGTCCCCGCCCCAATACCCTTTGTTTTCTCCATCGCTCCTTTAAAATGTTTGGAAGAGAACATTAATTTTATCAATGGGACTCTACGGTTTATTCACCAAGCACTTTCCTCTGTTTAAGATTGTAAATGTGAGATGGCCTATGGCCAGGCTTTAGTTTAATTGATTTTAAAAGTTTAGGTACTTGGACCTTAAGTAGACTTGCATAATTATGTAGCCGCTTCCTCCTCCCTCTTTCATCTTCTTTACTTCTTTGGGCAACCTGAACTTGCATTTACATGCCCCAAACTTAACTCTGCCTGCCTGGCTAATGACTAACTCTCTGTTTTGTTTCGGGCTACCTAACTGAAATGATTCCTGGAACATGGGTTGATGGCCCCCAATCAAAAGTCTTGTTTCTTAAATGTGGTATAATGAAAGTCGTTGACCCTTAGTAAAAATGTGTTAAGTGATTCAGGAGAGACCTAAATAGTTTACATTGTCTCCCCCTTTTTAAGGTTCCGCATGTACTTTTCAGGTGGCTTGGCATTGTCTTCCCCTTCAAAGATGAGCAAACCTTTATTTATCCTCTGTTCTAAGCAAAATGACCTTTCCAGTACTTCGTGTTGTCGTCCCCCCACCCCACCCCCCACCCCCTTCTCAATGCAGAATATTCAGTTTGCAGATATTTTCAAGGGCAGACATAGTATGTTTCCTTTTGTACTAAATGCTATTATGGCTACTTAAATTCTTTGTCTCTCTCCCAGATTCTTCTAATCTTGGCTACACTGGAGACTTGTATTTTGACACTCAAACTCTCTCCCCCCCCCCCCCC
>QEPC01012846.1:4024460-4098548 GCA_003113815.1 Sphenodon punctatus
AAAAAAAAAAAAAAAAAGGTGTTGGGAAACGATGCATCTTCACAAGTGTTTCAAGTATGCGAAAAAGCCGTTCTATAGAATGCAGATCTTTAGAGGCGGCAGAGGTGCCTCTACCCCATGTATAGGAACTTCCCCTATAGAATGGCAAGAGAAAGTTGCAGGGGGATTGCCTGTCTCTTTAAGTGGGTTTATAATTGGCTAGGAATTTTTGTCAGCTTAGTCACTCCAGTATTGAGCGGATGAGGGGGGCAAAAACCCACAGGCCCCAACCGTTACAGGCCCCGTGGATAGGTTCTGTCATCCCAAAGGAATGCATGTGAACAAAACCCACTGTGCGGTGCAACGGTTGGCCTAAACAGTAATGCATTCTTAAAGCAGGCTCTGAGTCACATGGAGCAGATGGATTGTTTTACTAAAATGGAAGTTATGTATCACTGACCAGTCAGATTGAGATTTTAAGTATAGTTCAAATAGGTCAGCATACAGGGTGTGGTAAATGTGTGCGTGGAGGTAAAAAATAAATAAAAAATCAGTTCCTCGTGTGGTTTGGGATTGTTTCTGTGGCATTTGCAAAGCTGCAAAGATTTAAAAATGTTTCTGAAACTTTGTGGGGAGGGAGGAAGCATCCACCATAGCCGTGCTTCTCAGTCCTGTAGTAAGCCGGAAAATTAACATAACTTGAAAATACTCCAGAGAGGTTATTGATTTGTAGGTTTAAAAAGCAAAGTGGCTATGGTTTTTCTTTTTTTTTTGCCCAGTAAAACCCGGCTGTTCAGCTTCCTCCCCTTTGAAAAAAACAAACCAGCCGCCTCTTATCCTAAAGCTATACTACTATCTTGGAGTCGCAGTGTATTGATTACTGGGTAGCTTAACGCTGTCACTGTGGGTGGTTTTGTTATCCTTTATTTTGGTTGAGCTTCCTCTCTTGACTGATTGAAAGTGGCCGCCTGACGTGTGTACCTTGCCTCTGCCTGTGCCCTGCCTGTCTTGGCCTTTTTAATGTGCAGTAAGGAGAAGTTGTGAGGTTGGGATTAGATGAAATGCAGCCCTTTTGGCTGAAGCTTTGGTTTGTGAGACCCTGCTGAATGCATATTATAGACTCTGATAGAAATAGAGAGTCTGATGCCTTTGGACAGTAACTGAAAATTGTCTCTACCTGATATCATAGTCCCTCCCAGGTAATGGTTTTGTAGAGCTACTGAAAGTGTTCAGCGTGAAAGCAAACTAAATCCCCCCCACCCCCCCCCAATTTAGCATCGATGGGCACCTTTTAGGCAGGTAAACATTGAATTGAACACCAACTTAACCCCCTTGCCCCAACTTGAAGTTTGACCTTCCTAGTCACGTTGGCCATGTCCTGGGGTGGAGAGGATCCTTCAGTGCTTCTGAGAACTAGGAAATTGGGAGAATGCAAATCGACAGGCGAGTCAGCTAGGGGGTCTGGCGGCTGATCATCTCTGTAAAGAGCTGATCCCTGCACAGCGTTCCTTTGCTTGAAGTTGTGTAGAAATCTTAGCTCTCTTCTCCCACCCTGCGAATAACATGGCAGGCTTTCCTCGGCAGACTGTGAGAAATGCAGTGGAAATATTTAACACGGCAGCGTCTGACATGCAGCGCTTGTGCTCGGTAGAGCCTGTGGAGACTGCAGGTCTCCACTTGCCGTTCTGCATGATGTGTTGCTTGGGGAACCAGATGGAGTGCTGCATTCTGGGAAACGTAGTTTCGTGGCCTGTGGCTTGGTATTATTCAAAGAGAATGAATGGACTGGGTTCTCTTTTTATGTATGGCCTTCAGGCTTGGGGTAAGTAAGATATCAAAGCCAGCCTCATTTGACCAGTTTCAACATCCTTAATTTTAGTGTCTGTATATTTTCGGGTTTTATATGTGTATTATACAAATCTTCCCACTGAACGTAATTAAAACCGAGATTGACTTAGGAAAAAGAATTTGAGTTAAGAGTCTTGACGTAATAGCTGCCATAAATGGTGTGAAACTGTCTAAAGATTATGCAAGCCTTCAAAGGGGATCCATTTATTTACTTAGAGCGAGGTTTGGTGAATAGCATTGCTAGACATTTAATTACTTCAGTGGTTCTCTGCTTGGAGTTTTGTAGTGCCTAACCAAAATGTTTGTTAAGCAGATGGGATAATGGTCTTGCTTTTGTGTCAGAGCATTTTCCCACACTGGGAAAAGTGAATGAGGACCTGGATACAATCTGCTGCCATTCTATAACGTTATCTTACTGACTTTTATTTCTGGGAGTCCAGAAGATATTGGACGTCTTTATACACACCAGCTTTCTCCTGGACTTTGAAGTTTGGGTTTGTTAAACTCGCAAGGGGGGGAGGGGGATGTTTAGACGCTCACCTCCCCACCTCCCCCAAGTTGCCGGAGTGCCACTGTAAACAACGGCACCAGGTGACTCCCGCATGTTTTGAGACCTGGGCTTGTAAGTCCCCAATAACAGAGGACTTAAAAGCCCCAGTCAAAACATGCGGGAGTTGCCTGGTGCCGTTGTTTACAGTGGAGCTTGGGCGACTTCCAGGAGGAGAGGTGTGAACATCAAAACACCACCCATGCTAGTTCACCAAACCAGGACTTTGAAGTCTAGGAGAAAGATGGTGTGTGTAAAAACACCCGTTAACAAAGGACATGTTCAAGAGTGCTTTGTCAGAATAAGGAGAGTTGCTTTAAAGTGGGGTTTGGAAATTTTGCTGAATGCCCGTTGATACAAAACGTACCATGGCTTTGGACCCCTTTGAATAAGGCCTTGGTTACCAAATTTGGTTTAGCTAAAACCAGTTTAAGGAACTGACCTTTCTTCGTTGGCACATAGTTCTTACACCACTCCCTAGAGGTCACTTAGCATCTACAGTGCTGCTCATGGTTTCTGTCTATTTGCAGTGGTTTGTGGGCAGGTTTGCCAAGAGTCACAGTGCGTATTACATCAATCATGGCTTCCCTTCTTCCAAGGGACGAGGCAGTGCTGCTTCCCCCAACTCCCACCTCGCATCAAAGCTCTGGCTCTGAGGTGATCTGGCGGGTTTTGGCAGCAGTAACAGAAGCCCAGGCAGGACATGATTCCCACAGCCCCCACAAGGCTCCATTGGCCAAAGTGACGGCTTGGCTTCTCTTCATTTTGAGGGTGCCCCCAAGTAGCCACTACTGAGAAGAGCTACAGTACTGGTGCCCAAGAGCCACATGCAGCTCCTGAGCTGCCATCTGCCCATCCCTGGTGTAAGTTTTTGGTTTAACCAAGCTAGCTGATCTGGTCTGTAGAAGAAAGAGAGACTGATCAAAATCACTTGAAAATCACAGTTTCCAGCTGTGGTTGCATGGATTCCTTCTAGAATTCCATCTTTCATATTGGCCGTTGCCGTTTAAGTATTAAGTTCTCTTCCATCTTGCTAAGGTCCTGTATGTGAACAGTAAAAGCGACCAAAATCTTATTAGGCTTGCTATGTGGAAGAACTATTGAACACCGGCCGAAGCATCGGAGCTGCATGGAGGAATTATTTTCGATGGGCTCAATCCCAAACATACGTCTGCAGGAGTAAGTCCCATTGGTTATAATGAGACTTACTCCTGAGCACTGTGTTTTGGATTTGGGCCAATGGCAGCTTGGTGGAAATCCAAGTTAGCAGGATAGGGACTCACTGGGACTTGGATGGGTTAGGGTTAACTAGGGAGTTTGTAGGGATGGGCGAACGCGGTTCGGTCGACCAAACCGAACTCGATGAGTTCGGTCGACCAAACCGAACTCGATGAGTTCGGTCGACCAAACCGAACTCGATGAGTTCGGTCGACCAAACCGAACTCGATGAGTTCGGTCGACCAAACCGAACTCGATGAGTTCGGTCGACCAAACCGAACTCGATGAGTTCGGTCGACCAAACTGAATTTCCGAACTCGGTTCTGTTTGCCCGTCCCAAGGAGTTCGAAGAGCAGCAACCAATATCATTGGAAAGGGGCTGCGCCAGATGAGGTCCCATGCCTCCTTTCCTACATCTGTAGGAGCCTTCCAAAGTGTGAGTCCCACTTCGATTGACCGGAACCCGGTTGATAGGGACTAGGATCCAGCATTGCTGTGCATGTTGATGTGCAGGGATCTCCTGGATCAGAGATGGGTGCTGGCCTAAGAATCACTTTCACTGAGCAGATCTGATGGTTTGCTGTACTGAAATGGCTGCTTGTGCAGTTCTGAATTCCGCGAGAGAAGCTTTAGTACATATGACTTCTTTATTGGACCAGCTTTTGTTGGTGAGAATGCACAAGATTTTGGGTCACACAGGGCCCTTCTTTGGGTATGTAGCGTAGCTATGCATGAGGAAGGGCCCTCTGGCCTGAAAGCTTGCACATTCTCACCAGCAGAAGTTGGTCCAATACAAGAAATCATGTGACCAATTTTGTTTTCATCTCTTACATTTGGAAGCCTCACAGAAACCACATTCTCTCTTGAGATGGGGAGAAGCAGCATCCATAGAACTATCCCTTCAACAATGTCACACCAGAACCCCTTCCAAGTATTTTCCAATTGTAATAACCACCATGTCTTCCTTCCTGACCTGAAGGAGAATTGGCGTTATTCATTTATAGGACTATTGTTTGGCCTGTTTTTTGTTTGTGACCGTGCAGGAGTGCCGTGGTGTGGGTGAAAGGAACCTGGACTTGATGAAATGATGTTTGCATTCAGTTCCAAATTTATGGAGTCCTCTGCTGATCTGCGGGGTGAAGTCTTGGTCATGGATTGAGTTGTGGGTGTTGAGTGAACTTTGAACTGTACTCTGGGAAGCCCAGGAACCAATACAAGGGGAAGAGCTCTGTGATCTGTGTTGCTAAGCAGACTGGCTGCTTTTGTAACCAGCTGGAGACTTTTCAGGGTGTGTGGGATCATTCCTAGATATAATTAACTGCAGTGATCACAACCGGACATCACACATGAGTGATTCATCATAGCCTGGTCTCTGTGTGATCGACCTGGCTTGGTGCAGATGGAAGAGAGAGGTTTTCTGCCAGGAGTGCATTTTGAATTAGTGCATAGCCCTCATTTCTGGAGTTAGAAGGTTCCTGGGCCCGATGAAGTCTAAGCAAAAACCTGGGTGAAGCTATTTAATCACGTTGTGTAGTTTTCCCCGTTTTGCGAAGTGGTGACCATGTTGCTTGTTTTCCTGCCGTCTAGTTCATTTCACCGTGTAAAATGCTCTTTATAGCACAGGCCCAGGCATTGTGGTGGTGATTTTCAAGGAAGGTACCTTTTTAGTTTCTGCCCTTACAGTAGCGTGAGAGTGAGCAGGGCAACCCAGAGGCATAGCGAACCAGTTAAACAAGGACCAAACACTCCTGTTTAGCAAGCCATTCTGAATGCTGCTGATGTAATCTTTCAGTACTAAAGGATGGATAAAAGTCAGATCTGTAGTGGTTGTAAAACTGCATGTTGAGGCAGAAAAGCCGTGTTTTGGTCCACTACTTCTGGACCTGATTGGTTCCCTCTGCATGAGAGGAGTGGGTGTATGCACCCCCATGGACACTCAAAAACACTCTGGTCTCTGAGCTGGGGGAAATGGTTTCAAGGTTGGATTTGTTCTGCATCCATTTCCTGTGGAAAGTCTTCAGCACCATGTATTTCATTTCTGTTTCTCCTCTCTATATATAGGAGCGTGCAAGAAAACAGCTATCATATAGAAAATATGCATGAGTCACTGGGCCAGATGGCCTGTTTTATAACATGCATTGCAGAACATGTATATCGGTCGACTATTTGGTTTGTTTGCAACTGTTGTTTTGCATTGAGCACTTTCGGACTTGTTTTGTGTTTCTTTTAGTAGGGAAGCTTATTGATTTGTATATAAATTAAGAACTCACTTGATGCTTCCTCCCCCCCCCCCTTTACAACCTTGGTTTTTAAGACTGTGAGCTTGTTGGGAGCAATTCTAGGGGAAAAAAAATTCAGACCACCCGGAACAAAAAATGGATGTTAATCTAAGTTTGTTTAAAAGAGAAAACCACTGGGAAGGAGGAGTCTCTTCCAGTTCTGAAGCGTTTGATGCCCTTTAAAACATATGTCACTTGGACAGACTCCTTTTCTTGTTTTGGCTAAAGGATGGATGTGTTGATGTTCTTTGTAGACTTTGCGTAAATGCCCTTTTCTCATATGTTGTGCAAGATACAGACTTCACTGGATTGCTTGCAGCTGATGACTGCTAGAAAATTAGGGCCCTGTCTTCCTCCTAGTAATCCTCACAACAGATTACCTTAAAACGGGCAATCAAACCCCCTCCCCGTATCTATTCTAGAAAAATAAACGTTTTATTATTTATCATTTATATAGCACTTTCAGTTTTCAAAGCGTTTTACAGTCATTAAATTTATCCTTGCAACGACCATGTGACGTAGCTCGTTCCCATTTTACAGATGGGAAACGGAGGCTGACAGTGTTGTCCTAGGACCCCCAGTGATTTCATGGCTAAGATGGGATTTGAACCCTGGGTCTCCCAGCGCTCCACATCTTAGCCACTAGACTACCGTATCACATTCAAATGATAAGTAAGAATCGGATTAAAGTGAACCTTTAATACACAACTGGAACTATCCATGCGCATGTTCTTGGCTTTATAGGAAGATGTCTAGAATAACCAGAATAACATAAGAAAAGCCAGAACAACACAGAATCGTACCAGTTGTCTTTTTTGCTGATTGTTTGAAACCTACACATCAGCTTTTTGTCATGACGCCCTTCTCTACTGCCAAGATTTTGCTGTACCGCCAGGTGGTATTATGCACCCAGCATGTTCATTTACAAATGTGCCGTAAAATGATATCCAGCCACATGGCTAGGCCCATGCTAGTGAAGTAAACTCTCTATCGGTTTGCCCAATATCTGTGGGAATAACATTGCCCAATATCTGTGGGAACTCTCTGATGTAATGCTTCGGTGCTACGAGTGGAGATTAATTGCGCCACTGTTTCTTTTTGGCAATCTCTCTTGCCATTAACCTTTACTTACAGTTGTACCCCCCCCCCCCCCAATCATCTCCTTGTGTCATAATACCATTGTTTTCCTGGCATCATCATAAGGCACTTCATGCTGTGTTATTGTGCTAGTTTAGGGTAGCATGGCAATGAGTCCTGAACATGGTGTATGCTTTGGGATCAGTCGCTGCTTTTTCCCAGATGAAGATATTACTTTAAAAATAAAAAACATGTATTGGTAAATTGGGAGCTATTCTGCTGCTATTGGAGCCAATGGGAGGAGTGTTCTTAACCATCAGACTAGGCTCCTAGTCCTTTTAACAAACACTTGGACTTTGTTGGTCTGCCTTGGAAATAATAACCCAGTGTTGACATTTTCTGTGTGTGTGTGTCGGGAAATGGGTGGGTGGGATATTTTGTTTGTGGTGGTAGTTTTAAAATCATATTTCTTTTCCTCAATTTTACCCTACACGGATTAGGTTAATTCCGCATTCAACTTTTGTTTTACCGAGTAACTGGCTTGGTACTTGGAAAATCCTTGCATGAGCAACGTATGGGGCATTTTCTGCCCCTATGTAAGAGTACTCAGAAAATACTTGGCACTTGGTTTTATTTTACCGATTACCGAGGCCAAACACTCAGAGCCAGTCCTCGGAAACTCGGAAATACTTGTGAATAAGCGTTTCTATGGGCTCTCAGTCTGGTTATTCGGACTATGGGAGTGTTCTCTGTATGGCCAGCAGGAGGTAGCACCAAACTTTCAGCTGGGCATGTGTAGGGAGAGCGCTTCTCCAGTTGAAAGTCTGCCTCCCTCTAAGTAGGAGCTGCAGCATGGGTGCGCCGCAGTTTAACCTACTAGAGACCCTTAGAGGGTCAAGTGAGTCAAGTCTTTTCCTTAGAGGCCCCTGCCTCTTGTCTAATGCCCTACGGCGCCAATGAAGCAGCAGCTTACTGACCCCCTGGTTCCGGTCCCCGGGTATGGACCAGGGCAGAGCGGGTGTGGGGCATCGGCCCCGCGTTACGCCCTCCCGCTGAGGAGTACCTGCTGACATGGCCGAGATGGCCAAAACGAGGAGAAATGCTGCCCGCCAAGCCGTGCCGGAGCGGGAGGGATGCAGCAAGGAAATCGAAACTGAAACTGCTGCCATCCCCGCACTCAGCACCAGAGCTCTAGCTTTGTAGAAGATGAGGACCATGAGGACGCAGCCTTATCTGCCTCTTTTCAAGTACGGGGGCTCCAGGCAGAATCCTTCCAACAGTTACAAATGGACACACTACAGTCCATGATGGGGTTCTGGCCCGTATGGAGAAGAAACAGTCTAGGGATAGGTGTCCCCGCAAACAGGTTCGACACCGCCCCCCGGTCTGTCTTTTAAAGTTCATCGGAGCCCTTGGGCAAGGGGAAACATAAGAGCTCCTGCAAACCATCTAGAAAGAGATCCATCAGGGAACTCCTCGGCTCTTCCTCAGAGGATGAAGAAGGGGGCTCCCTGCTCAGGGAGGAGGGTGAACTTTCCCCCCCGATGAGGCTTCAGAGTCTGAGCCCCCCCCCCAAATGGAGGAAGGGGGGCAGCCGGACCAGAACCCCACTGGTCACTATCCAAACCTCAGAGGAGGATTCGGATCAGGCCACCGGCACCCACTCTCCCCCCTCATCCGTTAGAGATCCCTCCGAGTGGGACGAGATTCTGTCCAGGGGTCCGAAAGAATTTGACAGAGAGCTGCCTTCTAACCAGGGGCCGAAGCTCCTTAGACGGGTGGAGCGGGTCTTTAGGATCACCCCCAGGACTCCAAAGAAGGGGGACTCAAATTCTTCCTCGGAGGAGGAGGAGGACTCCGACAGGGTTTACATCCCTAAGCTGGTGACTAGGTCAAAGGGCGCTACCCTCAATAGGGCCTTTGAGAAAATTATAAGAGCCCAGTGGAAGCAACCCACAAAAACCCTGAAACTATCCAGTGTTCAGCAGTCACTATATTCTTTCTCCAAGCGCAGCGACTCCATCTTTAGGACCCCCCCAGGTTGACGCCACAGCTGCCTCCCTGGTCCGCCTATCTGTGTTCCCATCTGAGGGGGATCTGTTGCCCAAGGACCCCACCGACAAAGGGGTAGAAACTGGGCTCAGGAAGAGCTATGAGGCCACGGCGAACATATTGCAAATGGCAACTGCGGCCTCATACCTGTCCCGTGCCATCATGAAATGGTTTCAGCTGGGCAAGGACCCCAACATTTTGGAGGCCCTATCACGGAAACTAGCCTCTAACGTGACTCTGGCTCATGCGGTTCTCGTGGATGCTTCTATGGACGCTGTCACATTGGTAGTCATGCCTTTGGTAGCTGCCCATGTGGCCACCAGGCGCAGGCTTTGGCTCTGCTCCTGACGCGCGGATCCTCATGCAAAGAACCTGCTTGTGAATAGCACGTTTAAAGGGTACAAACTGTTCGGCTCCGTATTGGATAAGGCTCTGGCAGAAGCCTCAAACAAAGAGGAAAAGCGCACTCATTATTTTTTATTATTATTATTATTATTAGCATTTGTATAGCGCCAGCTATACAATAAGAACAATAAGAATGACATGGTCCCTGCCTACGGCTTACAATCTAAAAGACACGGAGGGGGGAGACAAGGAGAGGGGACATGGGGAGAGACAAGGGATAAATAACAATCAAGTGGGTGCGAAGTCTCAGGTGCACGTGCTTGACTTGGTTGCAGTTAGGCAGGAGTCCGCGGGGAGGGCAGACAGAAAAAAATCGGGATGAAAGTTCTAACAGGCGTCGGGAAAGGCGGTGAGGAAGAGGTGGGTTTTAAGGAGGGATTTGAAGGTGCGGAGGGAGGGGCAAGGCGGATTCCAGGCATGGGGGGCAGCAAGGGAGAAGGGGCGGAGGTGGTTAGAGGAGCAGGGGAGACGAGAGAGAGCGAGGGAGGGGACAGAGGAGGAGCAGAGAGTGTGTGCAGGAGTGTGTACAGAGATTAGGGCTGAGAGGTAAGGGGGAGCCCGGTTGTGAAGGGGTTTATAAGTGAATACCAGGAGTTTGTGAAGGATGCGTTTGGGAAGGGGGAGCCAGTGAAGAGAGGAGAGGAGGGGCTGCACGTGGTCAAAGTGACGGGTCGAGTGGATGACCCTAGCAGTGGAGTTTTGGATGGAGATAAGGGAGGACAGGTGAGAGCGAGGGAGGCCAGTAAGGAGGAGGTTGCAATAGTCAAGGCGAGAGATGAACAAGAGTTTTGGCTGAGGAGACAGAGAAAGGGGAGAATCCAAGCAATGTTGTGTAGGGTGAAGTGACAGGACTTGGCAACAGAGTCAGTGTAAGGTTTAAAGGAAAGGTGAATATCGAAGGCGAAGCCCAAGGTACGGGCTTGGGGAACATGGCGGATGGTGACCCCATCAATAAGGATGGACAGGGAAGAGGGAAAGGAAGGGTAGGAAAGAAAGATAAGGAGCGCAGTCTTAGCCATGTTGAGCTTGAGCTGATGTCGGGACATCCAGGTGGAGATATCAGCGAGACAGTTGATGAGGCGAGCTTGGACAGAGGGGGGGGAGAGACGGGGTGGAGAGATACAGTTGAGTGTCATCAGTGTAAAGGTGATATTGGAAGCTGTGGGAGGCAATGAGTTTGCTAAGGGACAGCGCCGGCTTCTCCTGGAGCTCCCAGTCACACGACAGGAATACTCGGGGACGTGGATCCAGGTCACAGAGATTCCCTACTCAGACATGCTACCCCAGACGTTCCAGGTCACCCAGCCACAAGCCAGACTCCTGACTGCTCCGCAACCTATTCCCCGGACTCTGCTCTTCTCGGAGGCCGCCTTGAGCTGTTCACAAATAGGTGGGAGAACGCAACCACGGACGCCTGGGTTCTACAGACAGTGGGGAGGGGATACGCAATCTAACTCTGACCCAGGGAGTTCTTCCACGTATCTCCTTCCTCCCGCGTCACCCACAAACATGCTGCTATGTGCCTCAAGATCACCAGACTCCAGCAAATTGGAGCAATAGAGGCAGTTCCAACACCAGAAAAGGTAAAAGGCCTCTACTCCATCTTCTTCCTCGTCCAGAAAAGGAGCGGAGAGTGGAGGGGAGTCCTCAACCTAAAAAGCCTCAACAATGCAGTCAAAGTCCAGAGGTTCAAAATGGAGACCCTCTCCTCCATCTCCCTAGTGGCGGGGGATTGGCTGACATCATTAGATCTCAAGGATGCGTACCTGCATGTCCCCATCCTCCCTGCACGTAGACGGTGACTCCGTTTTACTACCAAGATCACCACTGGTAGTACCGCACCCTGCCCTTCGGCCTCGCCACTTCCCCTCAAACCTTCACCGAGGTGCTCGTGCCCCTCATCGCCAACCTTCATCTCGAGGGCGTGGCCATATTCCCTTACCTCGACGACGACCTCATCAGAGCCTCAACAAAAGATCTCGCTCTCCTCCACGTTCAGTGCTTGATCGAATACCTGACCTACCACGGATTCCTCATCAACGAGGGAAAGAGACACCTGATGCCCACTCAGAGACTGGAACACCTGGGAGGGATCTTCGACACTGTCCAGGACAGAGTATTCATCCCTCCAGAATGCCAACTCAAAATCCAGCGCCTCATAGCAGCGGTCCGTTCACAATCACTAACGTCCATACGAACTCTTGCCTCCCTTCTAGGCCTCATGGTGTCCTCCTTTTGGCCTCTCCAGTGGGCACAATTCCACTCCAGGCCACTACAGGAGTTGCTTCCACCATGGCAGAAACTCATAGTCACCAACACGTCTGCCTACCTCTCCGTCAGTCCGAGTGCCATCGTCTCGCTCGATTGGTGGGAGGACCCACTCCCCTTCACCCAGGGAGTTCCCCTCATGGAACCCAAACGAGTGAGACTTATGACAGACGCCAGCCTCCTCAGCTGAGGGGCCCACTTGGGCACAGATGTAATGCAGGGCACCTGGTCTGCCAGGGATCGAATTCACAGCATGAACTGGATGGAACTGAAAGCAATTCATCTAGCTCTGCAACACATTGCCAGGCAAGTGACGAGGCGTCATGTAATCGTCTTCACGGACAACATGACGGCCAAGGCATACGTCAACAATCGGGGAATCCCGCTTGCGCTCTCTACATACCGAGGCTGCTCGGCTACTTCGCTGAGTGGCGACTCCTCTCCTTTCGCTGTCAGCGCTACACATACGAGGAGTCGACAATGTAGAAGCAGACTGGCTCAGTCGCAGAGACCTGGACGAATGGTCCCTCAACCAATTGGCCTTTCAGCTGATAGTCCGCCGTTACGGCCAGCCCGTTCTTGACCTCTTTGCCTCTCCATCCAACGCCAAAACTGTCCGCTTCTTCGGCCAGGACCCTCATCCCCAAGCCGAAGCGCATGATGCCCCCAGCCAACAGTGGCCCCGGGACATACTATACGCCTTCCCTCCATTTCCCCTACTCAGCAGGGTGATACACAGGTGCAAGCTACAACGAGCCGCGGTCATCCTAGTAGCCCCCTTTTGGCCTCACAGACCCTAGTTTCCAGATCTACTCCATCTATTGAGGGGGGAACACATGGAGCTTCCCATCTCGACAGATCTGGTATCCCAGGGCCCCTTGGTCAGGGACCCAAGTTCAGTGCACCAAAAAATCTTAAATTCTGCAACCAGTGAAGCCAAATTCTGCAGATTTACCGCGCGCATTAATATTTGCATAATTAACTTGATTTGCATAACTATGTATGCTGGGAAGCAAATTTGCAACAGGTTTGACATAGAATTACAACTTTGCTAATCAAACAACTCAAATCCTCTGGAATTTCAGCACCCCAGCATTCTAACCTCACATTAAAACCCCAGACCTCCCTCACCCAAACATAGGGCATTCAGAACCCACCCACCCACCCACAGTTCATCTCTCCCATGGGCCTATTTACCTTTGAGTCATGGTCACACCTCCCGGACAGACGGCAGCTACAGCAGCAGTTTTAGTTTGAAGTCAGGCGACAAGTTTATGCCTGAGCCAGGATTTAAAGATCCTGCAGACAGCCCCCACTGCAGTGTCACTGCAATTTCAGCATGGCACTGCGAGGATTGGCTGATTCGGTGAGGATTGGCTGATTCTGCAAAGATCACTGCAAATTACAACAACACAGTCAACTTGGGTCCCTGCCCTTAGTTTACAAACAGCCACAATTCCTGAAACTGACAACTTGGCTCTTGAGACCCTAGCCCTTAGGTGCCTGGGGTATTCCAAATCCGTGATTGTGACACTGCTGGCGTCAAAACGCAAGTCAACCCAACGTATGTACCAGTGTACCTGGGGTGTGTTTGTAAAATGGTGTCGCACGCACGAGGTTCCTGCCCGATCTCCCTCTATTGCTCAGGCTCTCCAGTTCCTACAGGAGGGGCTAGACAAAGGCCTTAGACCTAGCACCCTCACGAGGCAACTGGTGGCCCTCAATAGCACCCTGGGGTCATGTACTCGGATTCATCTTTCATCTCACTCTCACATCTGGCAGTTCTTAAAAGCAGCTCGCAGCACCCCACCCCCCAAGTCATTCACTGGCTTCCGTCTTGGAACCTGAACGTAGTGCTTAATGCCCTTACTGGCCCTCCCTTCGAACCTCTTCAGGAGGTTTCTCTGTACTTTCTCTCAATCAAGGTAACCTTTCTCCTTGCCATCACGTCTGCTAGGAGGGTTTCTGAGATTGGTGCCCTGTCTATGGATCCGGCCTTGTGCTCATTCAGAAAAGAGTCTGTTGTCCTACGCACAGAGCCTTCCTTTCTGCCTAAGGTGACATCCTCCTTTCACCTTTCTCAGGAAGTTATCCTTCCCTCGTTCTGTCCTCATCCCCGTCACCGGTTAGAAAAGCGGTGGCATTCCCTCGACCTTCACCGAGCTCTTAAAATCTACCTTGAGCGTACGGAGTCCTTCTGCTGTACGTCCAGGCTTCTGACTAGCTAACACCCTCGCTCCAAGGGGAATAAGGTTTCTAAAGCCGTCATCTCCTGTTGGATCTCGACCTCCTTTGCCGATGAATATAGGGCTTCTGGTTTGCCTCCCCCTCCTAGAGTACTTGCCCGCTCCACTTGGGGGGTGGCTACAAATTGGGCTTTTTGATCGAGGGCTCCTTTAGCCGAAATTTGTAGAACTGCCATGTGGAAGAACCCTCATACTTTCACCAGGCACTACAAGATTGACCTCTTAGACTCCGCAGAGGCCTCCTTTGGTAGGAGAGTCCTGCAGAGTGTACTGCATCCTGCTGTTTAAGCTTTGTCCCGCCCATTGCCGAATAAGGGGACTGCTTTTTACCTCCCATAGTCTGAATAACCGGACTGAGAGTCCATAGAAAGGACATTTGGGTCCCTTACCTCGGGAATTGCCCTTCTGTGGACTCGATGGAGGTTATTTGGTCCTCCCGGGGATCTGGCTCTGTTTGTCTCATCATATGGTACCTGTATTCCAGGCCAACTGATCCATGTTGTACCCTTCTTAACGGGTGCCTGCTGTTGTTTCCCCACTAGTTGCGGGGTTTGTGTTGTTGTTTGATTGTCTTTCTGATCTTTCCTGGTCCTATGGCTTCATACTCCTGGGGAAGCAAGGGAGCACTCTCCCTATGCATGCCCAGCTGAAAGTTTGGTGCTGCCTCCTGCTGGCTATGCGGAGAACACTCCCATAGTCTGAATAATCTCACATCGAGTCCACAGAAGGACAATTCCTGAGGTAAGGGACCCAATTGTCCTTTTTACTGTTTGGTTCAGCCCTAGTAATGCCCCACAACTTGGAAACCTCTGGGGATTTGCTTGGGGATTCCCATGAGGGTTAGAGAACTGAGTCTGCACTTTAGTCCGTGAACATGCAGTACAGTTTCCTGATGACTGCTACTGTAACTTGGGGAGCTAGTGAACCACAGCTCCTTTGTGCATTCTTTTAGGGCTTTCTTTGCTGTTCTGTTGAGAACTAGTGCATGAATATTTTATTTATTTATTTATTTATTTAAATTTATATGCCTTAGGCTCAGGGCGGTTCACAAATCATAAAAACATTAAAACCAATACCCCCCAACTCCTCCACCTCTACCCCAAAATCACCCCCTATACCGCACCTGACGAATGCCATTTCAAACAAAAGTTTTACACCACCCCTGGAAGATGCCTAGGTTCAAACTCAAATGAATCTACCTCCAGGGAAAGGGAGTTCCATAGCAACAGGGCAGCAACTGAGAACATCTCCCTGCAAGTTTTTGTTGTATGAACAAGGCCAGCGAATGGTACTTACAGGGCGGTGCTCTCGGATGATCGCAGGGGCCGCAAAGGAGTATGGAAAGACAGGTGGGCCTTCAGATACCTTGACAGAGAATAAATCCTTCATTGTGTTTTAATCACGGTGCAGAGAGATTTATGCAGTTGGATAAATTTCCCGCACTGTTGGGGATAATTTTGCGGGCTGAAGACTGACTTGAGGTGATGTGATACCTTAGAGCCTAGCCTGTCTTCTCTGTATGTTCCTTATGTAAGTACTAAGGTCCCATTTCACTCTTCTCTCTTGGCTTTTTCCTAGGGCTGTCCTCCACAAGGGAGAAATGGTGCGTTCTTAACTTGAGTTCAGGTTGCTAGAGAGATGTACGGTATAGACTTTAAATTCTAGTTAGTTTAGGTTATCCCTTTCCCTCACAAAAAG
The DNA here is from genome assembly GCA_003113815.1 of Sphenodon punctatus. Taxonomy (NCBI): domain Eukaryota; kingdom Metazoa; phylum Chordata; class Lepidosauria; order Sphenodontia; family Sphenodontidae; genus Sphenodon; species Sphenodon punctatus. The sequence continues at coordinate 4,040,078 of QEPC01012846.1, forward strand.
TGTAACTCAGAAAGAAGCAAAATGCCTGCTCTCCTATGGACTAACCCCTAGTGCCTGTGAGTTTTAGTACCGTCTGAATAGCGTTTGACTGTGTTGGGGGGCAGGGGGGAATGGCCACAGATTTAAGTTCCTTTTGTCGAGACAGAAGGGAGGGCCTTGTATAACCCCTGGCTGTGTCTTTCTTTCCCCCAAACAAAAAGAAGAGAAAAGGAATCTCTTCCTTTAAATGCTAAGTGAAAAAATCTCTTGCTGCTCATGGCCTGGGGGTATGTTTCGTTACAAAGAGTAAAGGAGAGACAATGAATAAATGTAATTATTGTATTTTCTAATGTTCCTTGCATGGTGTATGGATCAGTCCATGCTGTGAATAATGCATGGAAGGCTATCTAGTGAGAATTGGGATGGCTTTTGTGGTCTTTCGTTAGTGTAACTTAGGTCTAAATTCTACCAGCAGTGGTTCTCAATGATATTAATATTAGGAGTCACATTGTTACATTGGTTGGTAATGCCCGACTTGTGTTTTTCATCTAGTTTGCTGTGAATTTTTTTCCAAGCTAGTTATAGCCCACAGCAAGTCTCCCTCTGAAATCTATCTCACACACTGCCTCCTTTGGGTAACCATCCTTCATCATTACCTTAACCCCAAACGGACTCTCATCTGCCATAGCTATTACTTCACTGGTTACCTCTTTGTTTCCATGCTTTTCCTTGTCATGTGTGTTTCCTTCCATTTTGGCTATTGCATTTTTACTCTGGCCCCGTGTAACCACATAAACCGTACACTTCAGGCCCATTAAATCTCTGTACGCATTAGAACAAATTATTTTTCAATTACCCCAACCTCTTGATAACTTCTCCACCCTCTCCACTCGATGGGTGAGCGAACTACCTGAATAGGAAAGGGGGTCACTGAAATATAATTGTGTTCCCAGGCACGAGGTCATTAGGGCATACTAAATTGGAATGAATAATTGATACAGAAGCTCTTATATCTACCATACCCAACATCAACTTACCTCGAACCCACACTTGTTCTCGAAATGTTCTGGAGACCTCCTCTGAATTCTGTCTGACTGATTTACTGCTCCAGAAACTCTTTCTGCGACTTAAACCTTGTGAGTAGACTTAGACGAGCTTTGTAACCTTGGGCAACTTGCCTTCAAATGTCCTCTCTCTGCACATTTGAAAATATTTACGATCCCAACCTTTCACCAAATTGCCATTATTTAGGGACCGTTTTTGCTCTGTTGGTTTAGACCCAGTTTCCTTTTTTAAGGTACCCTCTCTCTTATCTGGCTTCTGAACACCTTTATGATCTTCAGTAAACAAGAACTTAGTTTGATCTAAACTCTCCCGTTTAAGTATCAGCTGATCTGCCAACTCAGCTGCTTGCCAAACATTTTCTGGGGGTTTATCTTTAACCAAATGTTTTATGTCTGTTGGAATTCGGCAATAAAATTGATCCAACCCAGTTAGGTCTACTACTTTTTCCCCGGGTGTTATCTCTTGCTCCCTCAATCCACTTATTCGTAGTTTCAATTAATTTAGCCACAAACCTCACCATAGACCTGCCAGGTAGTGGTTGCAGGGACCGAAATGCCTTCCTGAAATCAGGCCCTGTACGAAATCTCTTCAATATCGCTTCCTTAAAGACAGCATAAGCAAGTCTTCCCTCACCCCTTTCTGTTATACTATAATATACACCTGCCAATTCTCCTTCGATCAAATTGTGAATATATTCATATACTTCTCAAGTGGAACCTGCCACTTCTCAGCAGCTTTTTCAAAAGTGACTAGAAACACGAGGATCTTCTTCTGGGGCAAATGACATCAAGTCTTTGGGTGTTAAACTCATTGGCTGCTGATGCCTCAATTCTAAAAGCTCCCGCCCATGTCTGCACTGAGATTCTTGAGCTGCCGTTGACTCTTGATGCATTCTACTCTGAGCCTGCAAGCGCTCCTTCTTTCCGTTTCCTGGCTTGGAAAAAGTCCAAGGATGCATAGTGAAGCAGCCTTAACCCCAAATGGGGTAAGGGTGCCCAAGGCGGGGGTGACTTGTGTGACCAGGCCGTGTCTGCTGTGCTGCACAGCGAGCTCTGCTGTAGGGCTTTGAGCAGCGGGCGCTGTCACCTGTGGCCACGTAACAGCCAGGGTGGGATCTTGTTCAGGCTGGGGGAGGGAGGTGGGGGCAGGGCCAGGTGCCCACTCGTGTGGGCCGCACCATGGCCCGCGGTGATGGGATCTCTGACAGCGGCCGGCTGCACTGCGGGCTGTGTGTGTGTGTGTGAGAGAGAGAGGCTGACTGTCTGCCCAGCTCCCTGCACTTGCCCCGAGCGTGGCAGCAGCGTTTGTCTGCCACAGGCCTGCGTGGGAATCAGGCCCGTGTGGCTGCACCCATTGCTGCTTAGAGAGTAAATAATGCACATAAAGCAAACAAAGGTTTTAAACTTTCCTCCGTTGACAAATATCCTTGGGAGAATATTCACTTCCAACTTGTTCCTCAGATGGTATATTGTCTTGGATTGTTGAAATTAGTGGGGGCTGGAAGAGAATAGGCAAGAGCATAAGCATTGCCAAATTAGATGTAAAACGTTAATAAGGCAGGCAAGAGGGAATTTGAGGAGCGACTTGGCTAAAGACAAAAAATGACAAAAACTTTTTCAGGTACAGCAGAAGAAAGAAGCCTGCTAGAGTGTTGGTTGGGCCATTTGATGACAAGGAAGGTGAAAGGGTTCATTCAGGCAGGATAAGGCTATTACAAGGAAGCTGAATGAATTCTTTGCTTTGAACTTCACTGCTGAGGATGTTGGGGAGATACCCACACTGGACCGAGTCTTCGTAGGTGAATTGGAAGAACTGTCCCAAATAAGTGTGACTCAGGAGGAGGTTCTGCAGCGACCATAGAGGCCGACCGGTATCTCCCCATGAGCATTCCAGAACCCTTCTGGTTCCATGAGGCTCTGGGGTCGCACCATCCTAACCGGTCCCACAGCCTACAGTCAGGCAGGCGTGCTGGGATGGAGGCTTGCAGGAGGTAATGATCCAACCATGGCAAGGGCGTATGCCCTACATTCCCAATCATTGGACCTCTTTCCCCCCCCCCGTCCCCCCGGTCTCAAGGTCTGTGCAGAGTACGCCCCTCTCATGTGTCGGGCCCACCACCACCACCTGGGACAGACCCATGGTTGCTATGGCAGCCATGAATTTCTGCTCTGCTCCATGCAATCTGGCCTTGGCATTGATATTGAAGTCCCCCAAAACAATGTCTAGGAGGCCTCAAGACCAAGGCTGAGACCAGAGCTGCTAGAACAGTTAGGGATGCTGCCATGCAGCGGGGTGCATGGTACACTAGCAGAATCCCCAGCCTGAGTCTGGCCAGACCTCTTTGGTTCGTCTCTGGCCAAATCAAACACAAGGTGGAGGCCCTCTATCCCAGATGCGGGATAGATTCCCAAATTTGTAACCTATTGCTAAAATCTGCCACCGTACCAGAGGACTGGAGGATAGCAAACATAACACCAACATTTAAAAAGGGCTCCATAGGTGATCCTGGAAATTAGACAGATGAGCTTGACGTCGGTGCCGAGCAAACTGGTGGAAATGGTTGTTAAGAACAGAATTACCGAGCGTGTTGATAAATGTGGCTTAATGGGGAAGAGTCAGCATGGATTTAGGAAAGGGAAGTTATACCTCGCTAAACTACTGGAGTTTCTTGGGGGTGTAAATAAGAACGTGGATAAGGGTGAGCCAGTTGATATACTGTATCGGGACTTTCAGAAGGAGCTTGATAAGGTTCCTCGTGAGAGACTCTTGAGAAAAATTAAACCGTCATGGGATAAGAGGCAGTGTCCTATCGTAGATTGGCAACTGGTTAAAAGATAGGAAGCAAAGAGTAGGAGTGCCCCAGGGATCTGTACCGGCACCGGCGGTGTTTAATATATTAATCAGTGATACGGAGATGGGAGTAAGGAATGAGGTGATCAATTTGCTGATGACACAGAGTTATTCAAAGCAGTTAAAACCCAAGAGAGGACTGTGAAGAATTGCATGAAGATCTGAGTGACTGGGCATCCAAATGGCAGATGAAATTTCATGCAGACAAGCGCTAAGTGATGCACATAGGGAAAAACGTGTGCGTTGGTCATCAAAAAGCAAACGACGTTAGGAATCATTCAGAAAAGGATAGAGAATAAAGCTGAAAATATCACAATGCCTCTACATAGACCTATGGTACAACCGCACTTGGAGTATTGTGTGCAGTTCTGGTCACCCTATCTTAACAAATACACAGTAGAACTAGAAAAGGTACAGAGAAGGGCAACAAAAATGATCAAGGGTATGGAATGACTTCTGTATGCAGAGAGGCTTGATAGGTTAAGGCTTTTAAGCTTGGAGAAGAGATGACTGAGAGGGGATAGGATAGAAGTTCACAAAATTATAAGTGATGTGGAACAAATAAATAGGGAATGGTTATTTACCCTATCTAAGAGTACGAGAATAAGAGGAGATACCATGAAATTACTGGCAGAAGATTTAAAACAAGAGAGAGTATTTTTCATTCAGCGCACAATTCTGTGGGACTTGGCCAAGGCCAGTAGTATAGCTAGTTTCAAAAAAGGATTGGGTGGGATAGGTCCATTAATGACTATTAGCCAAGTAGGTTTTGGGAACGTGAACGTAACCTCATTGTTGCGGGTGGAACAACGGGATGGATTGCCCCAGGGAGAAGTGACCTGTTGGGTACTTCTCCCAAGAGAGAGAGATTGGCCACTGTTGGAGACGGGATGCTGGGCTTGATGGACCATTGGGCCTACTCAATTTGGCATTAGTTACGTTCTTACGTAAAATGCATGTCCTTGTTTTTATTGTTACTTTAGGTGGATGAGCAGCAGTACAGGAAGACAGGAGAGATTGCACAGAGTTTTGGATAAAGGAAAGAAAGTACTCCATTTAGATGATCTGATTACATTAATCCATATCCTGTTGTTTCACATTGCTCAGTCACTACTGTTGGTGAAGTAACTAATGTGAACTAATTACATTTGCTTTCGAAAGCCAGTTTCATCTCCCCTCCGCCCCTCTCTTTGTAGCTCAGCAAGAGTGGTTAATATTACTAATTTAGCAGCATGAATGAAACATTGCATGCTCTGACTGTCCTGTGAGGTTGATGATATGGGTTGCTCCTGGTTTTTTTGTTTTTTGTTTGTTTTAAACCATTCATTCATTCATGAATTGGTTATGAGTTAGAAATGGATTTTTAGTAACTTTTGTTTGGGGTTTTAGGAGGTCAGTTAGAGAAGTACTTGGGGTTGGTTCTCTGCAATGTACAGTAATCATAAATGAGGGTATTGGTTTTGGGGAAAGTGAATGGGCTTTTGTTTGGGCTCCTAAAATACATTTGCTGCTGCTGCTTCTCCCTCCCACTGTTTAATGGACATAGTGAAAGGCGGACTCCCTTGAAACAAACTGTAGATTAATTTTCTCACTATGAAAAAAGCTTGTCTGGATTCTCAAGTTGTCGCACAGAGTGGCCTAGAAACTGTGAATCTCCTGTAAACTGACCTTGACCCAGCAAAGATAATATAATAAAAGAACAGCTTGCACTCAGTGTTCAGGAGGGGCCAGTTGTATGGGAGAAAACAGGCTATTTTTATGTGGTAATAAGTGACCAGGTTCTGTCCTGCAAGAGCGGAGGCAGGGGTTTCTTGTGCTGACTGGATCGGTTTGGACAGGGGGGCTTCCCAGAGACTTTAACAAGGTCCTGTATTTTAGTTCTTCTCTGAACAAGTTTGTGAGATTCTGATGTCTGAGCAGAGGTGTCTCTGAAGATGAATGGGTTTTAAAAGATGTTAGCTTAATTAGGACTGGTGGATTAGAACAGCTAACTGTATACGACAGGGAACCTCAGGCTTGGGGGTAAAATGTGGCCCCATAGAATGCTTTTTGTGTGTCCCCTTTCCAGCTCTTGGAACTGGCCCCTGGATCCAGTTCCTACCTCCAACCACTGAAAAAAATGTGCTGAGGGGAAAGGAGCAGAGATGAGGGCATTCATACCAGGGGACAGATCCATGGCACAAATTTTATCCTCTGGGCTCTCCTTTTATTGAGTACACTCCTTAAGCACCCTTCCTCCCGATTTGTATGCGGCCCTCAGAGCTTGTACTAATTTTCAAAGTGCCCACCCAGCCCCCTTCCAGGATGGAAAAGCTTGTGACGAGCTGCTTATTGCAGTATTGTAACAGGAATGAAATAGGTTGTTTTTAAAAGTAGAAAAAATGTCCTCTTGTAGAAGAAGTTCTGTGGAAGATGTTTTCTAAGGTAAAGATCCCAGAAGGTCCAACAGCTTGCTTGATGCAAGGCTGGGATTCCAGCCTTTTGGTTTCTGGTGAATAGGTGTGCTTTCAGCTAGGACATTGACATTTGCTACTTGTGAGACATTTGGGAATAACTGGTTCGCTGGTGGTAAAGCTTACAAGTTTGAGTGCCACAGCGCGGGAAACTTGGAGAGGGAATGAGAAACATCTTTGTGCATTGCTGAGAATAATACTTGGCGCTTTGGTGAAGCTCCCTTTCCGAATAATGATAGAAACTGGAAAGGAAAAACTTAGTTTCAGTTGGGATGAGTCACAGAAAATTTAGGCTATTTGGAGAAACGTTCTGGTTCTGTGATGCAGTCACTTGTGAAGTAATCAGGCTTGAGAAATCGTGGAGAGCTAAGTGCACAGGTCATTTAAAATGAAGCTTTCAAAGGCCCTTTTTACATGGACCGGGAAGGAGCCGCGGTGTGTGGCGCATGGGTGGCCTGTCACACGGATGCCCACCCATCTCTACGTACGGAGGCACCTCTGTTGTCTCCAGTGCCCCCGTGCGTGGGGAATCGGTGGAGGTGGGTGGAGCATGGGAGCACGCATGCACCCCTGCCCACAGAGTGGCACACGTGGGTGAGGGAGGGGGGAGTCTGTGTAAAAAGGGCCTAAGATTCACCATATGCTGTGGACTACAGTTGTGCTTTGGGATAGGTGGCTATGGAATCTTCCCATGGTGAACCCTTATTTTTTCTGAGACTTATGCTTTGGAGCCTTATCTGTGCAGAAGGGAGAAAAAGGCGGAGACTTTCAATGACCCCCGAGTAAGATCCCACTTTCAGCCTATGGTAGAGCTGAGCATGGATGTTGCTGATCAAACCAGGAGAGCATCTTCTGTCGACTTGGATAATAAGGAGCAGTAATAGAGGCAGCACCTTGAGTTGAAATTATTAGCTTTTACTCAAGTGAAATTGCTTTCCCTGTGACTATCCTCCCTGCAAAAAAAAAGAAGAGAAAAGTAGTGAGAAAGAGAAGCTGGCAGGGTTTTTTCTTTCCTCATTCGCTAACCTGACATAATTAGTGATTGGCCAAAGTCTGAGTGCACCATAAGCATTTGTTGGAACTGGAAAAGAGGCGCAGTAGCCTTTTAACTCTAAAGAAGCTTATGCTGCTTCTCAGATAAAACCTTGCAGGGAATCTCCTGTGTGTGCTGCACGGACAGGAAAAGGTTGACTCAGTCGGGTTACGTTTATAGAAAGAAAAAGACTTTCCAGAGACCCTAGTCATAACTTAGGCCTTGTTTCAAAAGCATGTGAGAGTTGGATGGGCTGGAGTAAGCAGGCTATTTCTTCTGTCTGGATTCTCCATGGCTAGGTTTGCATTTTGGGCAGGAGGATGCTTTTGCTGGAGTTACAGTCCTCTGCTCATGTCTTGCTCCTTAAGTTGACTCACAGAGAAACCCTGACTTAGACCATGCAACAGATCAGTGTGGCGTAAACAACCCCCAAGCCAGTAAAATAAAAATGGGAACAGCATTTTGCAAAGCAGTTCATAGAAGATAAACAGCCCTCAGATTTGGTCTGATTAACATAAAAACATAAGAAGTGCCATACTTAATCAGACCAGTGGCCCCTCGAACCCAGCATCCTGTCTCTGACAGTGGCCATTCTTGGTTGCTTTGGAGAAGTACCCAGTGGGTGATATATTCCCTGCTGTTCATTCCCAGCTCCCGACTGTCAGGCTGCTTGCTGCCATTGGGGGTGGGGGGAATCGGACATCTGTAAGCAAAACTAATGAGAGGGCTATCACGTGAGTCCCCAGCTGTGCGCACAGTGGTTATAGCATTTTCCCTTTCTCCCGTTAGAATCAATAACGCGATTCAGTGCTCAAAATCCAGTCATGCATCGCATTACTGATTTTAATGGGAGAAAGGAAAAATAATGCTACAGCTGCCGTGCCCACGATCAAGGACTTGCGTAAGCACCCTCTCGTTAGTTTTACTTACGGAGGTTCCCTCTTCCGCCTGGAACGTCGGCAACCAGCCTCGGAGGTTGAATCCCTCAACCTACTTGACTAATAGCCATCAATGGTGTTGGTTGCTATCTGCATATTGATTTTAATTTTTTTTCCCCCCTTACTGAGTTAAGCATAGGCACAAAGTACATGCTGTTCTGCTTTGGCGGTCTCTCAACTGCTCTAAGATACGCTGGGGCTGCTCATGGAGGTGTTCTGCTCACTCCTTCTCCCCCCCGCCCCCCAATGTTTTTTGCCCTCTATTCCAAAAAGGGTTTGTTTCCCCCCCAGAAATTTTCCTCTATAAGAGTGTGTGGTAGCGGTGGTGGTGGTGTGGTTTTTTGTTTGTTTTTGTTTTTAAGGCTGAATGGTGCAAGATGACACGACTTGAGTAAGATCTACCTGATGAAGCTGCTTGTGAGAAATGGGCTGGGCTCTTTTAGGCACAACTAGAGGAATGATTCCCCATGAAATTTAGTAATTTTTTCTCTATTTCAGCTACTGTCTCTTCCTTACCTGAGTTAGATAGAATTGCTTTAACTCCCATTTCGGGAGGACGTGCCGTTTGAAACTTCTCCTTTTTGGGCAGCCCGTACAGGATTGCGCATGAGAATGCTAAATCCCCCTCTTCTACCTGCTATGAAAACAACCTTTACATTTTTATAAAAGTGTGTTGCAAAGGCTTACGTGCTCAAATGTGCTCAGTATGGACTTTGCATTTATTAATAATTTAACTGTGCTGTAGGCAAATGTAGGTTTTTTCTCTGCAGGCTGTATTTGTGTCTGATGATACATCATACAAATTAACTGGGTCCAGACGTAGTCATTACTGCGTGGGAGAGCTCCCAAGGAAAAAGTAGGTGTTGAAGGAAGCGAGGTTGGTTTGAAATTGGCAGTCTTCCTACACTCACCAATGCTGCAGTTTAAGGTCAGAGGTCACTCTGCTGTTATAAAAGCTATCGCTTGATTGAGCTGTAAAACATATAATTTGCCTTGCAGTAAGGAACTGATGGTGTTTGCTTAGAGTACGAGCAACTTCTCAGTTTCATCGATGTATCCCTGTCTCTCCCTTTTTTGCTTCTTCTCTTGTGCATTTGAGATTGTAAATCTATCGGGGCCAGGGAGCTTTTTCTTATCGGAACTTCCTGGCATAGACTTGAGCGTACTGTTAGCTCTTTCGCAGATGTTGTGCTCCACCCCAAAAGTTGGTAAAATACAGGTGTGTTGTGTTGGACCTTTTTGAGATGAAAAGCGTTTTATAAATGTAAGATGATATTACTACTATTTTGATCATACAGGTTGTCTATTAAGTACTTGTTGAGCCCTGAACTAGAGTGCTCTTACGAAGGTAGGAATTAGTCTGGGAATAATGATAGCTTTGAAAGTAGAAAATTGGGGGAATTCAACATCCACGCCGAACTTGGGGGAGCGGAGAATGAGTTCATGGAAACCATGGGCCTGTCCCAGATGGTTATCGGCCCAACACATCGGGGGGGGGACATACCTTAGACCTTATGTTTCACACCAGCCTTGAGGCGGGTGCTCCGTTAATGGTTGCTAAATCTGTTAATGTTGCTAAATCCTGTCGCTTCTCCCTCCATAACATTGCTAAGATTCGCCCTTTTCTCTCTGTCTCGTCTGCCAAAACTCTTGTTCATGCTCTGGTCATCTCTCGCCTCGATTACTGTAACCTCCTTCTCACTGGCCTTCCCCGGTCTCACCTTTCTCCCCTCATCTCTGTCCAAAACTCTGCTGCCAGGGTCATCTACCTCGCCAGTCGCTTCGACCATGTGCAGCCCCTCCTCTCTTCGCTTCACTGGCTTCCCCTTCCTGAACGAATCCTGCACAAGCTCCTAGTCTTCACCTATAAAGCTCTTCACAACCTTGCTCCCCCCTACCTCTCTGCACTTATCGCCCTCCATACTCCAGCCCGTGCACTTCGCTCCTCCTCTGTCCCTTCTCTCACCCTTCCACGCCTTCCCTGCTCCCCTAAGCGCCTTCGTCCCTTCTCACTTGCTGCCCCCCATGCCTGGAACTCCCTCCCTGTCCACATCCGCCTTGCCCCCTCCCTTCATACCTTCAAATCTCTCCTTAAAACTCACCTCTTTCGCTCTGCTCTGTCTGACTCTTTATCCTGCTGAGCCACTATTCCTATACCTACGATCGGTTTACCCTTATCCTTGCAACATGGACCTGCCTGCTGTCATTCTCATCGTAACCAAGCCAAGTACGTGCACTTGAGACCTCGCATCTTCATGAATGTTAGACCCCTTGTCTCTCCCTCTGTTCCCCTTCCTAAGTCTCTCCCCCAGCTCCTGTCTCTCAGATTGTAAGCCCTAGGGGCAGGGACCGTGTCTATTTTATTACTTTGTAAAGTGCCAGGTACACTGCTGGCACTATATAAATGTTTGTTAATAATAATAATAATAATAATAATGGGGAAGATATCAGCTGTGCCTTTTTCATAGATGGGATCATTATCTCCTGCAGGCCTCTCTTCTGGCGCATGTCCGCCCCCTGAAAGGTTCAGAACCAATTCGGATGGTTTGCCCCTGGAGACTGATGGAATCGGAGCGGTTCCGGATTGCTCTGGGTGAGGTACCCTCTGACCTTGACGACCGTCTCATTGATGACCTCTTTGTGTTATGGAATACATTGCTGACAGGTCATCAATCAGACGGTTTCTAGGTGTTCGCTGCCCAGGCGACAACGCCACAGGCCTCCTTGGTTTTCCGAGGGGCTAATGGGCAGGGGTGCAACAGTACCTGGGTCTCCTGCTGGGCAGTGCTTGTTTCCTCACAGTTGTGCAGGCCTTGCTCCTGCTCTAAGCAGGAGTAGGTCTGTGCTGGCGGCTGTTAAGTTTATCGGGGTGGGTGGGTGGGAGGCGGCTGGTGGGCCTTCCCACTGCGGGGTACCCTGGTGGGGTGCCCCCAGCCCCGGTGGGACACACCCAAGGAGTAGGGAACCCCTTCCAAGGACTGCTCTCCCTTCTCTACCTCAGGTGCACGGAGCGTGGCTGTCACTCTGTTGGAGGCGGTCTGGCCATCTGGTTGGCAGAACACTGCTTCTGCTGGTGTCCGCAACCCTCCCACTCCTGGCTGCCTGCTGTTCCAAGGCCCCTTGTGCTGGTGATAGGGCTGAGCTGGCTCACGCTGTGTGTGTTTTCTGAGTCTCCAGTTTAAATTTGGTTCCAAGTTATAGCTCCAAATTATGTTTTCTTTATATAAAGAGAGAGAGAGAAACTCTGAATCTTAAATACAAATTTGGAATTTTTGAAGCCAGACCAACGCATTCTGGGAGCTTGGCAGTACTGCAGCATATGAAACAATGGTGGGGACCATTGTTAAAAACAGAATTACTAGTCCTAGTGAATAAGCATGATTTCATGGGTAAAAATCAGCATGGCTTTAGCAAAGGGAAGTCATGCCACACTGATTTATTAGAATTTTATGAAAATGTCAAGGATTTGTATAGGATTGATCCAAATATATTATAATTACCCATATTTTCAAAAAGCATTTGACAAGATTCCTCATCAGGTACTATTGAACAAACTAAGTAGTCGCGGGATATAAGGAAGAGTCTTGTCGTGGATTGATAGCTGGTTAAAAGATTGGAAAGCAAAGAGTAGGAATACATGGTCATTTTTCAAGTTGGACAGAGGTAAATAGTGGGGTGTTTCAAGGGTCAGTACTGGAGCTAGTATCGTTTAACATACCCATTAATTATCTTTAAAAAGGGGTAAAGAGCGAGGTGACTAAATTTGCAGACACCAAATTATTCAAGGTAGTTAAGCCTCAGGAAGACTCCGAAGAATTATAGAGGGAACTTGCACAACTAAGTGAAGGGGCATTAACATGGCAAATGAAATTCAATGTTTATTTATTATTTATTTATTTTAAGAATTTTTATCCCGCCCCTCCTGCCACAAGCAGCTAACGATATAAATATACGAACAATATAAAAACCTACATTAAAGCAATTTAAAACAATGGGGGGAAAAGTTTTAAAAAAATATAAACAAAAACCTACCTGCCCGTAACTCTCTACCCCCCTCCCATCACCCTCACCAAAAGCCTGGCGGAATAGCCAGGTCTTACATGATTGTCGAAAGGAAGGGAGGTGCGAGGCCAAGTGGGCCTCTGCTGGAAGGAAGTTCCACAGCCTAGGTGTGGCCACCAAAAACGTCCTCTCCATAGTCGTTCCCCCCCCCCCCCCCCAGGAAACCCGCGTGACTTCAAAAAAGGCACCCATGGTCAATTGCAAAGGCCAATCCAGTGTCTGAGGAGTGAGGAGGTCCTGCAGGTAGGTGAGGCCCAGGCCATTTAGGGCTTTTTAGGTAAGCACCAACACCTTGAATTGGGCCTGGAAGATTATAGGCAGCCATCCAGTGCAGCGAATGGAGCACAGGTGTAATGTGCTCACGGTGGCCCGTCCCCACGAGAAGACGGGCTGCCACATTCTGCGCTAGCTGCAGCTTCTGGACTGTTATCATGGGTAGCCCCATGTAGAATGTGTTACAATAGTCTAGTCTCAAAGTAATGAAAGCGTAGATGATGGTGGCCAGGTCGGAGTCAGAGACATGGCCGAAACTGCCGTACCAGCTGTAGTTGGTGGGATGCGTTCCTTGCCACCGCTCCCACCTAGAGATCCAGGCGGAGTTGGGAGTAAACTCCAAACCCGAGGGTCCAGCAGAGGGCAAACCCTGTCAATGATGGGGAATACCACTCCCATGAATTGTAAGTTGACAAGTGCAAGGTGATGCACTTAGGGAAAATAACCCTCACTATATATACACAGTGCTAGGTTCAAATCTGGGTGTAACCACTTGGGAAGTGGATCTTGTAGTCACTGTGGATAGTCCTTGAAGGCAGCAGCTCAGTGTGTGGCAGAAGTCAAAGGCAAACTGAATGCCAGGCATGGTTGTGTAAGGAATAGAGAATTAATAGGGAAAGTATCATAATTCCACCGTGTAAATGTTTGGTATGACGCCACCTTGAGTATTGTGTGCAGAAAGTTTTTGTCGCCACATCTCAAGAAAGATACAATAGAACTGAAAAAACTTCAGAGAAGGGCAACAAGGGTGATAGAAGGGATGGATTAAATTCGATGTGAGAGGCTCAACAGGTTAGGACTGTTTAGCTTGAAGAAGAGGCAATTAAAGGGGGGGCGGATATCATAGAAGTTTATAAAATCATAAGTGGCGTTGGAGAAAGTAAATAGGCAACTGTTGTTTGCCCTTTCCCACAATAAGAGAACAAGGGGACTCTCTTTGAAGTTAAATGGCAGCAGAATTAAAACTAACACAAGGAAGTACTTTTTCACACAGCGGACAATATAGTTACGGAACTCATTGCCAGAGGCAGCTGTGAAAGCCAGCAGCATAAGTAGCTTTAAAAGGAAATTGGGTTAATTCTTAGAGGATAGAGCCATAAACACCTATTAGTTGGGACGTAAGCCCATGGCCACAGGTAGTTGGATGCTGTCAACAGGAGATAGGGGTCATCTCCATTACCTTGTACATGTACTTTTCTTGACCTACTGTAGCTGGCCACTGTCTGAGACAAGATGCTGGGCTAGATGGATGTCTGGTCTGGCAGAGTATGGCACTTCCTATGCTGTTTTGTGCCACGTATAGTGTCCGTAAGACGGGAAGAAAAAAATCACGTGAATCTGACAGCCCAGGATGTGTGTGTGTCAACTGCAAGTGATGGGGGGGTTACCATCCTCCTACATTTACTTTTCTATGGACTCTGTCCGTTTATTCGGACACTGGGAGCAATCTGCAGTATGACCAGCAGGAGGCAGCACTAAGTTTTCAGCTGGGCATGCGTAGGGCCGTTGCTCCCTCGCTTCCCTAGTTGAAAATTTGCCTCCGAGATAGGAGCTGCAGCAAGGTGCTTCTGCACCCGTTCAGAGCCTGTCTCTCTTAGATTTTATTTAATTTTGGAGAAACGTTAGAGTGAGAGGCTCCTGCCTCTGTGCCTGCGCTCTTAGCGCCAACGACAGCGGTGCCGGCAATACCCCTGGATCTGGCCCCCCGGGTACGGACCAGGGCAGAGTGGGTGCGGGGGATCGACCCCCATGGTACGCCCTCGCTTGGGGTACCCGCTGTTATGGCCGAAATGGCCAAAACATGCCGAAACGGTGCCCACCGAGCCGCGGCAGGGCAGGAGAGCCACGTGGCTGAAAAAGAAGCTGAAATCGCTGCCATTCCGACAACGGCCCTCACGCCCTCCCCCCGGCGTCGGAGCTCCAGCTCGGTGGGTGAAGCACCCCTGACCAGTCCCTGTCCCAGCTTCAGGACACCTTTTAAGACGATGGGGGTGCTCACCCATATTGAAAAGAACCAAATCCGGAACAGGTGCAGCCGCAAGTGCACTCCCCCCCCCCCCCCCAAAACTCTCTTTTAAGGGGTCTTTGAAAGCCTCGAGCAAGAGAAAGCACAGGAGCTCCCGCAAGCCCCGTACTAAAAGGCCTATTTGAGACCTTATAGGATCATCCTCAGAGGAGGACATAGCGAGTTCCCCCCCAGAGAGAGGAGGGCGAAATAATTTCATGGAAGGAATCGGAGGTGGACTCCCCTCCTCCCCCCAAACGAAAAAGAAAGGGCGGCCGGGCCAGAACCCCACTGGTCGCGATCCTAACCTCTGAGAGGATTCGGATCAGTCTGCTGGCACCCACTCCTCCCCATCCAAGGACCCCTCTGAGTGGGGTGAGATCCTGTCAAAGGGGCCAAAGGAGTTGGGTAGGGAGTTGACCTCTGCGCAGGGACCGAAACTCCTACGGTGTGCCGAATGGGTCCTTAGAATTACCCCTAGGTCCCCCAAAAAAGAGGGAATCGGATTCCTCTTCTGAGGATGAGGACTCCAGTAGGGATTATATCCCTAAGCTCGTATCAGCTTCTAAGGGCATCACCCTGGATAGGGTGTTCAAGAAAATCATACGGGTGCAGTGGAAGCACCCAACAAAATCCCTCAAGCTTTCCAGGGTACAGCAGTCCCTGTACTCCTTCAATAAGCACAGCGACTCGGTCTTTAGGACCCCACAAGTAGACGACGCGGCTGTCTCTGGCTCGCCAGTCTGTTTTCCCTTCTGAAGGGATCTGTTGCCTAAGGACCCCACTGACAAAGGGGTGGAAAGTGGGCTCAGGAAGAACTACGAGGCCCATGCCAGCATCTTACAGATGGCCACCACAGCCTCCTACGTTTCTAGGGCCATTATGAAATGGCTCCAGCTCGGGAAGGACCCCAATATTTCAGAGGCCCTCTCACAGAAACCTGCAAATAACGTAACCTTGGCGCACCCCTTTCTTGTGAACTCCTCTATGGACATGGTCACTTGGGCTGCCAAAGGAACGGCAATCAACGTAGCCGCTAGACGCAAGCTTTGGCTACACACATGGCGTGCAGACCCACAGGCTAAAAATTGGCTGGTGAATAGCACATTCAAAGGGGGCAAGCTCTTTGGCTCCATGCTAGACAAGACTCTAGCGAAGGCCTCCAACAAGGAGAAAAAGCACTCGCTTCACCAAGTTCAGTCTGCTAAAACTTTTTTTCGCCCCTTTCAGCGTTTCTCACAGGGACCAAGGCGAAACTACACCCCTGCTTCCTCCTGGTCTTGATCGCACGACACAGCTCAGCGCGGCCGTGGATCCAGATCTCACAGGTTCCAGGCCCCACCGCATTTCTCCAGACGATTCAGGTCTCCCAACTGCAAACAGGACTCCTGACTACTCCGAGCCCAGTTCCCCAAGCTCTACTCTCCTCGCCCGCCTCCAGCTCTTTGCAGACAGATGGGAGGATGCAACCACGGACGGCTGGGTTCTCCAAACGGTCCGGAGGGGATACGCGATCAAACTCAGGTTCTCACCCAGGGAGTTTTCGCGTATCCCCTTGCTCTTGCAACCCAGCCAAACAACTTGCCATGGGTCGCGAAATCACCAGGCTCCGGCAGATCGGGGCAATAGAGCCTGTGCCACCGCCAGAGAGGAGAACGCCTTTACTCCATCCTCTTCCTTGTCAAAAAACGGAACGGAGACTGGAGGGCAGGTCTCGATCTAAAACTCCTCAACAAAGCAGTAAAAGCTCAGTGATTCAAGATGGAGACCCTCTTCTCTAGCTCTAATGGTGGGGGACTGGCTGGCTTCCCTTGATCTCCAGGATGCCTACCTGCACGTCCCCATCCTCCCAGCTCACTGATGGTGGCTCCGCTTCTGCTACCAGAACCAGCACTGGCAGTATCGGACCCTGCCCTTCGGCCTTGCGTCGTCCCCTCGGACGTTCACCAAGGTACTGGTGCTGCTCATAGTGAACCTGCGCCTGGAGGGCATCGCCATCTTCCCATACTTGGATGATCTGCTCATCAAGGCCCCTACAAGAGATCTCGCGCTCAGTCACATGCACCGCTCCATCGAGTATCTGTCGCACCATGGTTTTGTGGCCAACACAGAAAAGAGCCATCTCTCTCCCACTTAGAGACTGGAACATAATCCATAATCTCTCCCACTTAGCGACTGGGGATAATCTTTGACATCGATAACAGGGTGTTCGTTCCTCCACTACATCAACTCAAGCTCAGGACCCTGATCACGCGGATCCAAGCTCGACCACGTACACCCCTGGTAACTCTGGCATCTCTCCTAGGGCTTATGATCTCGTGCATTCGCCATCTTCACTGGATGCGTTTCCATGCCCATCCTCTTCAACAGTGCCTATGTCCGTGGCAGACGCTTCTGATATCAGGCACGACTGCCTCTCTCTCGGTCAGTCAGAAGGTCCTGAACTTGCTGCATTGGTGGATACACCGTCTTAGATTCCTGCAGGGAGTCCCGCTCACGGAGCTGGACCGCGTGCGACTCACCACAGATGCCAGTCTCCTCGGCTGGGGGTCCCACCTGAACACAGGGGCCGCCCGGGGCACTTGGTCAGTCGCATACATGAACTGGCTAGAGCTCAAAGTCATCCGGCTAGCCCTACGGCACTTCTTTCCTCACGTCAGGGGACGCAACGTACTTGTCTTCACCGACAACATGACTGCCGAGGCGTACGTCAACAACCAAGGAGGGTCCTGCTCCCCCTTGCTGCATGTGGAAGCTGTTCGACTCCTGCGCTGGGTGGAGACCCATCTCCTGTCACAGTCTGCATTGTGCACATAAGAGGGGTAGACAGTGTGAAAGTGGGCTAGCTCAGCCGCAGACAGCTGGACCTGGGAGAATGGTTCCTCAGTCCCTTGGCCTTCCGGCTCATTGTCTCCAGATACGGTCAGCCCATACTCGACCTCTTTGCGTCCCACTCGAACACCAAAGTGACCCGCTTCTTCAGCCAGGACCCTCATCCCGAGCCGAAACATACGACGCACTCAGCCAGCAATGACCCCCATGGATGCTATATGCCTTTCCCCCATTCTCCCTTCTCAGCAGAGTGCTACATAGATGCAAACAGCAGAGAGCCACGTATATTCTGGTGGCTCCGTACTGGCCTCGCAGACCCTGGTTCCCAGATCTTCTCCACCTCTCAGCGGGAGAGATTGTCAGTCTCCCCATCTCACCAGAGCTGCTGTCCCAGGGCCCTCTATTTTACCAACAGCCTCAGTTCCTGAAACTGACAGCTTGGCTCTAGCTCTCTGAAGCCTGGGGTACTCTGACCCCATTATCGAAACGTTGCTCGCTGCCAAACGCCAGTCCACCTGGCGGATCTACCAATGCACCTTGAGGGTGTTTGTGACGTGGTGTTCCTTGCATGGGATTCCTTCTCAATCCCCCTCTATTGCACATGTGCTGCAATTCCTGCAAGATGGTTTTCACAAGGGCCTCAGACCTAACACCTTGGCCAGGCAGCTCGCTGCCAACAACAGCATGCTGGGGTCCTGTAGTGGGCTCCACTTTTCTGACCACCCTTTTCTTGAGGGCGACTTGCAAAATCTCCCCCCCCAGTTGTTCACAGGTTTCCCTCCTGGAACCTAAAGGTAGTGCTGCAGGCCCTCACTGAGCCACCGTTCGAACCCTTCCAAGAGGTGTCCCTTTTACTTCCTGTCTATTAAGGTTGCCTTCCTGATTGCCATCACATCTGCTGGAAGGGTGTCTGAGATGGGGGCTGTCTCCATGGATCCTTCTCTCTGTTCCTTCAGAAAGGAGCCTGTCGTTCTGTGCACAGACTCTTCCTACCTACCTAGGGTGGCCTCTTCTTTTCACCTTGAGCAGGAAGTGATCTTACCTTCCTTTTGTCCGTGCCTTCGCCATTGCCTAGAAAGAATCTGGCACACTCTCGACCTTCGTCGAGCCCTAAAATTGTACCTCGATCGTATGTCAGCCTTCCGATGCACTCAATACTTCTGGTTAGTTATCACCCTAGATCCAAGGGCAAGGCAGCATCCAAGTCGGTAATTTCACGCTGGATTTCTGTTTGCATTGCAGATGCCTATAGAGCGGTGGGATTGCCCCCTCTTCCCAAAGTCCTTGCCCATTCTACTTGGGCAAGGACTACTCGGTCTTGGGCTCCTTTATCTGAGATTTGTCGGGCTGCTACGTGGAGAACTCCCCATACTTTCACTAAGCATTACAAAATTGATCCTTTTGATTCTGCCGAAGCCTCTTTTGGGCAGCGGGTTTTACAAGGAGTCCTAATTGATACTGTTTAGAGGCCCCCTCCCACATGCCGAATTCACTTACTGCCTTTTACCTCCCAGTGTCCAAATAAATGGACAGAGTCCATAGAATGGACAATTGAGTCCCTTACCTTGGGAATTGTCCTTCTGTGGACTCGATGGGAGGTTATTCAGCCCACCCTGGCTTCATGCCTTGTTGACTGTCTACTTCGGTCTTTCCCTTCGGGGGTGTATTCCTGTGTGTTTCCCATCAGTTGCAGGTGTGGTTTTTTTTTTTGTATGTTCCTATGTTTTTCAGGTCTTCCTTCTCTGTTCGCTTTATACACCTGGGGAAGCGAGGGAGCAACAGCCCTACGCATGCCCAGCTGAAAACCTAGTGCTGCTGCCTGCTGGCCATACTGCAGATTGCTCCCAGTGTCCGAATAACCTCCATCGAGTCCACAGAAGGACAATTCCCAAGGTAAGGGACCTAATTGTCCATTCCTACTGAACTCAGTGGGACTTGGTGAAGTATTTTCAGGATGAAGACTCAGTCTGACTTAAAATTAGTAAATAAATAACAGAGCTGGGATATGGGGGGAAGACTCACTTAATCTAACTCATTGGAATAAGATATATTTTCTCCCCACTTGCTCTGCAGATGCCTGGAAAGAGATCGCATTTGTCTACACAGAATTACACTCTCTGTAAACGAGTTTTTCACTCAAGTCATTTCCTCTTATTTAATGTCAATCAATGGCACTCCAGTGGTTGGCATGGGAATGTGTCTGTGCAGGATCAAGGCTGAAGTAATTGTGGAAGTACGCGTAATTCCCCGCAAGGTTATGTTTGTATTAAAAATAGGGCATAGTTAACGGGTTAAACGAGCCTTTAAAAGTTCCTCCAATATACAGATGAGGGAGTCTGGTATCATTTCCCCTAAGGACTGGAAAGGCTTAAAGGGGAACCTCCATCTTTGCTGTAAATAAACGTATTCTGTAAGAATATATGGAAACCACTAGGAATCCTCTGAAATCTGCTTTCATTTTTAATTGGGCATAGTTAGGTTACTAGGTTTGGTTAGTTGTCGTATCCCTATGCATTGCATAAACAGCGAAGTACTTGAAGAATTTAGAGCACTGCTCCTTTCCGAAGATAGCAATATCCTCTGGGAGTCTCTGTGCCTGTCTTTTCTGGCTTACGTTTCCTGTTACGGTAAGCTCCTTGGCATGGGGTCCGTATCTTCCTTTGTCACCAAGAGCATGCGTCGAGCAAATAACTTGTATAAATGCCATCATCCAGGGCTGACCACTTTAAGGATTAGGAAGCAGTATGGCTATAATGGGGCTCAGCTGACAAGGGAAGCCAAAGTAAAGTAGCCTTATTAGAGTAGGTTACACTCGGCATACCCTGCAGCTTATGTCAGAGTTGTGCGAACTGTGGGATATCCCATACACAGTAGACTTGGCAGGCAGACGTGAAAACACATCAGACAGGCACTGTTTTCTGATGTGGTGTAGAGGGACCGATTTAGGAAAGGGTCCCCCCCCCCCCCCCCCCCCCCCCCCCCCCCCCCCCCCCCCCCCCCCCCTTCCAGCGCCAGAGTTTTACAGCACTGGAACGAGAGTGCTTTTTATTCTGTAAAAAGGGAAGCCCCCATTTAGAGATTTGTATAACGTACTTGGAGGACACTCTGTCCAGCAGAGCTCAGCTGAGACTGTTTTCAATCCAAAAAGCCTTCCAAAGCTGGGATCTCGAAAGAGTGATGTTTAATAATGTTTAAAATCTCGGGTCACTGTTAAATCATTTTGAGGAGCTTTTATAAACTGACTGGGTTTTAAAACTTTCTTTTCAGAAACACTGCAACTGCAGCTCTCATGCAAAGTGCTAGCAAGAGCCAACAAGCCTCCTTCAGATGGTCCTTAAGCCTTTAATTTTAATATGGTTTGTGAGTTTATAACTACATTTTAAAGGGCCACCTCCGGCTTTTTGTCTGAATCTCTTCCTTACTCCAGTTATAATTAATTCCAAAGATTAATGAAATATAGGATAGAAATAATCCTGTTTCTTCTGTATTTTTGTGTGTGTGCGTGCGTGCGTGTGCGCGCGAGAGAACAGCACCATATGTGTACTACTTTATGCTCTGGTTGTCTGGGTCTTAATATAGCAGCTTGATGGGCAGGGGACCCTAATGGGACAAGGTCACAAAAATTGGCAGTGTGATTTGGGGGCATGTTATGGAACCGGAATGTGCTACAAGCACCCATTGAGGGAAACCAGTTTATTTTGGTGTTGATACCCTTTTATAATATTAAAGCTAATGCCCTCCCTCCCATTTGGATTTTTTGTGTTATACCCAGTGTTGGGTATAAGAAAAGATATTTTGAAAAATATTGTGTCTCCTCCCACCCCCCAAACCCCCACCAACCTACTTTCTTTTCTGTCATGCTTCGATCTAAAGATTCCAGGAGCAGAGGAATCTGCTACCTCCCCTCTAGAATTAGAGAGCTTTGTCATCTTTGTCTCTGTCCTCTTCCAAGTTCCTAAACAATCTAGCTGCCATTTTTTGGGATGTAGAAGTACATGCAAAGATTTCGGAGATGGACTTTCTTCCAGCTCTTTAAACTAGTGCTTTCTAACCGTCAGCATAATCTAAAACGCTTGGAGTTGTCCGCACTGTGCCTGATTGCTACTTGGGGCTAGGCCATGCATTCTTTTCTGGTACACTGTGGAACCTTGCAGAAAAAGGCGGGATGCCTTTTAACAGCCCATGGGCTGAGGACTGAATACCTTACTGTTTATAGTCACAGGATTGCTGCTGTCTTAATATGTCATGCATTGGAGAGTACGCATACAAGTAATTTGGTTGGACTTGCTACTTCGTCAGTTGTGTTAGAGTGGCAGGAGCCGCTCTATAGTTAAGGTGTGTTGCACGCTCCATTATAAAGCCCGAACTTCCTATTAATTATAGAATTGACATGATTAAAGTTAGGGTCATGAAATTTGTGGTGAAGGATCACTGGAGTAAGCGTTTCAGGCTGTCCACATTTCAGCTGAATTGGTTAGATAACAGCTGAGATATTACAGTTTGAAAACTGCACTTTGAAGCCTGTTTTTTCAAAAGTTAGACCATCTTGATCACGGCAGGGTAAAGGGGTTTTGTGTTGGTTGGGAGGAGGTGTAAGTCTTTTAGAAAATTTGAGGAGACTGCCAGAGGGTGCCTTCTAATTTAGTTTTTGTAAATCTGGTTAGTAAGTTATGACATCTTGAAAATTCAGTGTTAGCCTATGGAGACCATCCTGAGTGCGGAGTGCCTGCGAACATTCTGTGTAATGCAGAGACTGTTTAAAAGCAAACAATCTTGAATACTAGGGTCGACAACTCCCAGCAGGCACTGCTTGCTAGAGCCTATCCGTGCTGGGGAAAGAGAGGGAACTGCACCTCCCAGGGGGCAGTGTGAGTTACTGGTCAGCCATATTTAGAGCTGATAAGGTGGGGAGAGGAGGAGGGTAAGGCCTGTGGAAGGGAGAGAGCTTGAAGGTCATTCTGATCTGATCCTACAGCAGGCGCTTCAGCTTGGGAGCCAGGGACGCTGAGAGGGGTAAGCAGAGTTAGCTAATCCCGCAGTGATGTTTGGGGTGGCTGATCTTGACCCCTAAACCCACCCAGAACCACAAAGCACATGGATTTCAGTGACAGCCATTCCCCCTTCAAAAATGTGGGGTGTCTGGGCTGCAGCTCCAATGGGACGCCCTGTGGGAGGAGCATGGCTGGGGCTAGAGCACTGGATGGCTCCGGGTGCAGGAAGAGGGCAGAGGTTTATCCCAGAGACAGGAGGCTACAGGTGGGATGGAATCGATCTTCTTTCAGTGCTTCTTCCTCAGACTTTCCCAACCCCACTAAGGAATGAGGGGTAAAGTAAGCAGGTGCTCTGTGCTGATACAGTGGGTGTTCTGCAGGAGATGGTTGGGTTCTGTGAAGAGCAGCCCTGTGGGGCAGAGTGGAAAATGTAGTCCTCCTGGTAAGACTCTTAAGAGCGAGTCTCAGCCCAGGGAGGAAAATCCTGAGGGAGCAGGGATGGAGGAATGGATTGTATACGACTCTACCCAGCTTCATTGTGCTCCGGGAGGGCAGTGGAGACTGGTGGGTAAGAGGGATGGTTATGAGCCATTAGTCAGCTGTCCCATTTTCCCCAACTGAAATGAAAGGAGTGGGTGAGGGGCCATCTCACGCCCTCCTGTCCCCAGATTCAGTGTTGCCCCCAACTGGCAAAGAGGAAGAGGGTTGGGGCTGAAAGGGGAAGGCAAAGTGTGGGTGCATGGAGTCTAAGTTGTAAGTGAGCACAATATGATTGAGTTTGCAAGAGCCTTAACTCTTGTAAACCGGAGGTTTTTCGATTATGGAATCTGTTCTTTATCGTCCTCGGTGGCATCTCTCTTTTGGCATGCCTTTCAAGCTTACCATCCTGCCCCCAATTTTGGCACTGTTTTTCCCCTGAAGCATTGGAGAAAATAATTTAATCTGGCCCAGTAGGCTTTTCCTCCTCCTCTTCCAGCAGGTGGGCACTAAAATGTAGATACACTTTAAAACTTTTGTTTCCTGATGCCCGCTTTCAGCTCCATTCCATCTGTTTGCTGTTGTTTCTTTAGCATTTCTTTGGAAGGACATCAAAACTGTAGTACAGGATTTTTGTTTCTGGTCCGTCCCCTCCTTCCCCCCAGTTTAAGGAGAACTTGAGTCATTTGTGTCTTGATCCATCTCCGTTTCCTCTGCAACTGCATTCTGGGTGAATGTTTGAAGTCCAGGTCCATTAAGGAGACAGAATGCTGGGTTGGATGGACCATTGGTCTGACTCAGTCAGTGGCACGTTTTCTGTTGTTGTTCTTCATGCTCAAAGTAGGGGAACAGCTTGTATTATGACTAAATACTAGTGAAGGCTGTTGAAGTAATTGGGGTGTTTACCTTAGAAGATACCTGAGGATGAGAGTTTGACTTACGGAATTAATGGCCACCTTGAGGCAAATGCAAAACCAAGAGGTTGGATGTCCAAAGATACCATCTGACTACCACGTCCCTGTCTTTTGAGTCCAGAATGGTAAGCACGCTTTCTCTAATTACATCATGATCTAGGGTTACTCCAAAGAAAATAGTCTGATAGGTGAAATTTAGTATTGATTTGGAAGTGGAGACTCTGCGGCTAAGTTATTTATTTTTCTCCCCACCCCTTCCCCTACGGCCAAGGATGGCGTAGAGCATTAAAAACACAGTGTACAGTAAAATCCTTTAAAAAACCAAAGCCCTACCCAGCCCCTATCCCTGCCTGCTAAATGCTTTGCCAAAAAGGAAGGTTTACACCATCTCCCAAATAGACTTGGGCTCAGACAGACGTCCGGGGCATGATACCGGGGTAGCAACTGAGAACACCTCTCGGTGGACCTTGTTGTATGGACAAGATGTAGGTTGTTCATACAATACAAGAGAGCACTCCTGGCTGATGACAGGGGTCGCAGTGGAGCATGGTAGCAAAGGCAGTCTTTCAGCTATGTGGGGCCCAGGCCGTTTAGGGCTTTAGAAGTCAAAACCTGCACCTTGAATTGTGTCTGGAAAGCTATAGGTTGTCAGTGCAGACTGTAAAGTACAGGTGTAATTGGGTTAGTCCATGATCTCTGGAAGGCTTAACCCCTCCGGATTGTAGACGGCTAGCTCTAGAACTAAGACCATCAGTCGTCATTGGGGATATTGGAATCTCCAGGATCCAAGCGGCCAGCTAGCCATGGGGCACCACCCTGAGACGCAGAGGAACAAGCAATACCTTCGGTCGAAGCGATGAGAAACTTTGGACAAGGATTGGATGGAAACAGGACCTAGGGAATGGGGCAAGGGGTCCATGAAGGATACAGAGGACAGATCTAGCAGAAGCACAGTGCAGAGGGGGGTGAGCCATCAGGAAGATCTAAGAGAAGGAACACCAGATACATGGAACCCATGTTCCAGCTGAGTGGTTGATACCATAGAGGAGAACTGTGCCAAGAGGCCCCAGAGAGCAGTGTTGAGGAGAGCTAGGATCATCGCAGCAGGACAATACAGGGGCTTCAAGGGACTAGGAGCCTTGGAGAGGTTGAAGCAGCAACTAGTTGTGACTGTGAGAAGAGGGGGAAGAGAGGCAGGGTCAAACAGGAGGAGTGAAGCCAGAGAGTCAAGAAAGGCGACACTGTAGCCAGAGGGTTCAGGGAAACTATGGCAGAGATAGAGAGCCGAGGCAAGGGCGGAGGAGATACTATAGCCAAAGGGGTCTAGGGAGACTATAGCAGGAATGGAAGGGAACTAAGGCAAGGCTACGAATAAGAAGGCCAGGAAAACCAGCCATAAACCAGACTAGAGAGAGAGGCAGGCCCAAGCCTGTCTGAGTGTGAACAGAAATGAAGCCAGTTATTCTAACAGCTTCCTGCTGCTCCCAGCAGGCCTTTATGGCCTCTGGGAACCAATCAGGAAGCCAAGGCAGGGCCTGGACAGACTAGAGGGAGAGCCAGGTGTGGTCAATGACAGGACAGGGGGAAGCATAAAGAAGGGTGGACAACCCCCCGGGAGGCTGTGGCGCAAGCAGGCCCGATGCGATTCCCGCAACCCTGGGGACAGGGTTTAGTCTACACCAGCTGCATCTTCTGAACAGTCACCAAGGCAGCCCCCCCGTAGAGCGTTTTGCACTAATCTAGCCTCAGTGTAATGAAAGATGGTGGCCAAATGTGAACTGGAAACAGGGCTGCAGTGTCCTCACCAGGTGGAATTGGTGAGAAGCGCTCCTGGCCACCGCTGCAACGGGATATAAGTTTTAAATAAATAAATAAAAAATAAAAAATATTCTGAGTTCAGCAACGGGGTCCAGAAGCACTCCAAGGCGGCAAAACTGGGTAACCAGAGGAATCAGACCACCTCAATGATAGGGGCTCCCAATTCTCTCCAAGTCAGAAGGCCGTCCAGCTGTCATCACTTCAGTTTTGTCTGGATTCAGCTTCAATCAGCTCACCTCATCCAGTCCCCAAGAGTAGCCAGGCATCTGTATTCCAGGATGTTCTTGAGTGTTGGGGAAACTTTCTTGGTAGCAGCCTTCATCTACTGCAGGAGTGGCTAAGAAGTTGACTGCTTTTGGCTGGTGGGCTGCCAGCAACGTTTCTGGGGACCCACATTCTTGGGCTGGAGTGGGATGAAGAGACTCTTCCCCCTTCCAGCATGGCTCTATTGGAGCACTGGGTTGCTGCAGCAGTTGGAAAAGAGACATGGGTACACTGGAAACGGTTCTCCCCCCACCCTGGCATGGACATGCCTCCTTTTGAAGTATTTGAAAAGGGGTGTGGCCAAAATGGGGCTGGACCATCGGTAAAACAGGAATGTGCGTGTTCCTCTCACCTGTGTCCATCTTAGATTGAAAGACCTCTGGGCAGGCACCCGTCTCCAAAATCTGTGACTGTAAGGCACTGCGTATGCCTAGTAGTGCTGTAGAAATGATAAATAGTAGTAGTGGTACTGGGTGGAGGGGATCTCGCTCCTTTCCAACATAGTCATGCTCCTTCCAGAGCATCATGGTGTCATAGCGTTTTTCTTGCACTAATTGGCTTTGGGAAATCACAGTAGCAGTTTTTGAATGGGGTTGTCCTGTAATTCTGTCTGTGGCCCAGCACAGCTCCTTCAGACAACTAACCACTCCCATTGACATGTCTTTGCTTTGAGGCACAAGGTGATTCGATCATGTCATCTCTTCTTTTGGTTCCTTAAGAAACTCCCCTCACCAACCCAACAGCAATGCGTTTATTTAGCTGCAGAAGCAGAATGTTTTTCACAGAGAAGAAATATCCACTATTAAAAGATTTTCACTGTAAAGGATGTCCAGAAAAATTGACAATAAGAGTCAGAAATTTGTGGATTCGTTTTACAGCCCTTACAGTTTTGCCCTTTGGCTTACTCCCTCAGTTGGCTCCTTGACTCCACTATCAAAACATGTTGGCGTTGCCAGTGGCTGTCGGACTCCTTCCCATTCCTCTTCCTCCCCCAAAGAACAATGAAAAGGACTCCTGTAAACATCCTTCCTCCGCCCCCGTGCATCACATGCAGTGAGGCACAGTCGTTGCCAGACTGTGATCTGCTGTATTGCAGTATTGTGTTTTGCATGCCAGTAGCTTGGCCAGGAAATGTGCGATTCCCCTAATGCTTGTGTGGACTTAAACATTCTGCCCCTCCCGTTCTCTCCTCCAGATTTATTGTCTGCCTGGTGTACATTTTGCTGCTGGTAGATTTTAGGGAGGATTAAGCCAAACAGCGCTCCTACTGCCACCCCCACCCCCCCAACGAGTGTATTTATAGCAGGGGGTGTAGTTTTTGGTATGGAATCATTCTAATTATTGATTATTGTGGGCTTGTTTCCCATCTTAGATATTGCAGCTACCTCTGAATGCAGAGTTAGAAATGAATCCTTGCTTCTCTGCTAGATAGATCATGTGCACAATTGCAGGCTTGTTTTGTGTGTAAGTGTTACAGTGGCCCATCCCTAGCAGCCAGACACCCAAACAGGACCCAGCGCCGATCTCCCTAACTGTGTGGTGATAAATGCAAAGGTAATGTATTTTTAGTACACGTGTTCTGAATCAAGAGATGTAGTCACTTCAGGTTGCTGTGACATTTTACCTTGGGAAAAGAATACTGGTTAAGCATTCTCTGACCAAAATGTTCAGGCTAGACTTTTTCAGCAGTGCAAAGCTAGAAGAAGCTTGCAACAAATTTTATTCTTGGTAGGTTGTTTTTTTTTTTTTTTTTTTAATTGCAGTAAAATGGGTTTTCTTAGGACGTGAGGTTTGCAGTCTTGCATGCAGTGTACCTAGATAGCTACCTTCTGACCAAAGAGACTAATTTCTTTCTCAGAACAAAGGATGCTAATGTTTTTCTAAATTTCATTTTTAAAAAATCAACTTAGCCTGACATTTTATCCTCTACAGTATGTTAACAGTATGTCTCTGTCTGGTGTTTTTTTTTTTTTTTTTGCTTTAATGGTTAGGTGCAGAACAGTTAATCCCTGCTTACGTAGAGATCCCTAGGGCTATAAAAATAAATATAAATAATTCTAGAGCCAGTCATTACGGTGGGAACTCATTTATATTGTCACAACCATGGCTTCCTATGCAGTTCTTCCGTGTGTGTGTGTGTGTGTTTGTGTGTGTTCTTTAGTGCAGAGATGGGGAACCTTTTCTCTCCTGGGGGCCACTTTTTGAAAATTAGTACAAGCTCTGAGGGTCTTGTACAGGTTGGGGGTGGAGGTGCTTAAGGTGTACACTCAGGAAAAGAAGGGCCCAGATGATGGATTTGTGCCATGGATCTGTCCCCTCTCCTTGTGTGGATGCCCTCATCTTTACTCCTTTACCTTTAAGCTCGGTTTTTCAGTGTTTGGAGATAGGAACTGGATCCAGAGGCCATATCTAGGAACTGGAAAGAGGCCACATTAAACATGTGCCAGGGTCCACATTTGGCCCCCTGAGCCTGACATTCCCCACTCGTGTGTTAGCACAATTCAGTGTGCTGTAACCAGGGCCCCGATTCTTCTGCAATTTCCCCCCCAAAATTCTGCGACCCAAAATTGAAAATTCTGCGACCCAATAAAGTTACAAAACCAGTCTAGTAAAATTGAACCTGTCAGATGGCTATCCATTTCCTTGTACCAATGAATAAAAAAATCTGCTTATAATTTTTTTCTGTGTACGGGTATTTCAAATATCAAGCAACCCCCCCAACACCTGTCTCTTATACACATCTAGATGTGTATAAGAGACAGGTGTACGGGTATTTCAAATATCAAGCAACCCCCCCAACACATGGCGGAGCAGAGGGCACAGCTCCTAACCCACCCAACACATGGCAAAGTAGAGGGCACAGCTCCTAACCCCCCCCCAAAGGCAAAGCACGCAGCAAGAAGCCCCCCCCCCCCCTCCCAACATGAAAAGGCAGAGACAAACTTATATGGCTGTCTCTTATACACATCTAGATGTGTATAAGAGACAGTCAGAGGGCAGAGCGCGCAGCATGAAGCCCCCCTCCCAACATGAAAAGGCAGAGCGCACAGCAGGCAAACTTATCTGGGTCCCCGGCGACTGGAGAGGAGGAGGAGAAGGCGGCGGCGGCAGCAAACAGCAGGAGGCAAATGGCTGAGGCAAACTGCTTCATCGGAAGAGGCCGTGCAAGCCACTGATTGGCTTGTGGCCTCAACAAAGCAAGCCCCTGATTGGCTCATTGCCAGTAAGCCAATTAGGGGCTTGCTTTATTGCTCACTGCCGGTGAGTCAAAGCAAGCCCCTGATTCACCAGCAGTGAAAGCGAAATAATACGCAGGGATTTCCCTAGTTTCAGCGCTAATCCTGCCTAAGACAGGATTCTGCGCAAAAACCGCGAATCGCAGCAGTGCGGTTTTCACGGGGCCCTGACTGTAACCCATAGGGCTACACAAAAAAGGGAGATGTTGCAGCTTTCATGTATGCATCGTAACTGTGTCACTGTAACACAGTTATGATCCTTGCTTCTAAATACCATACTGTGTTACAACGAAGTTACAATGCATACTTGCCAGAGACAGGGAGAAGAATGGATTTTTTTCACACTTGGGGGATCCCTCTCTCCAGTTGTCTTCATTCAGTTGTTTTATAGTAGGGAGATGAGACCATGATGCTGTTTTACTTCCTTTTAAATTACTTAACTAAAGTAATGCCTGCCATTTTCCATGTGCTTAGTTGTGCACCGTACAACCCAAAGGCTTTTGTAATGCCTTCACCCATATACTTGTACAAAATCTACCTGTACGGTGTATCATGTCTGGTTGCATTTCAACAGGTAGTAGCCTCGGTAGAGAATAATAATAATATTTTAAGATTATATTCCACCCTGTACCGAAGGCTTAGGGCAGGTAACGTACAAAAATGGCATACAATCATGAGTATAAATTAACATATAAATACTCTAAAAACACAGTCTCTTCCCTGCTTGCCAAACATAATGGTCTTTCATCTTGAAAACAGGTGGTGGTGGGGAACCTTACCCAAGGGAGTCCCTCCCCCCTAACAGGGCATCATGGCCATCCCCATATCCCCGTCAAATGATAACGTTCCCACGATAAGGGGATTTGGGGATGGCTGTGGAGTGTCCGCATTCGGGATGTGCGCACACCACAGTCTTGCTGTGCCATTGCTGTGCGTTGTGGCATTGCTTTGCAATGAGAATTAAAAGTAGTCCCTCTTTAAAATGGAGAGTGTTAGTGCAGCGTATTGCATGTCATTCAGGTTAAGTATCTCTGAAGGAGTTTAAAAAAACCCCAAAAAACCCTCCCCCAAACCTTGCTTTCCTGCCTCTGTTTAATACTCTAGTCCCAGTTGGGCCAGAAATTAAGACGGACACCTGTGCTCCTTGGCTTGAAAGCTACCTTTCCTTTTAATACAATGTCCTGCTTGCCTTGCTTACACTTCCCGAAATGTAAGTTCTGTGAACTCCGTGCTTGCGAAAGCGAGGTCCAAAGGCTGGCTGAGGATGTTCCCCATCTGCTCTCGAAAGGGCAGTAGGCCGTGGCTTGCGTGCAAGAAAGAGAGTTGCTAAGTCCCTTAGTGTTGGAGGTTTTATTAGCTCCTGTATCTGTCCGTTGTAAGCCAGTTACTTGACACCCTACCAAGAAAAACCCTCTCATTTTCTTGTTATCCCAAGAAAAACCCTCTCCTCCCTTCCCCAACCCTGTTTAAAAATATCCCTCAAGCCCACCTTTTTATCATCTGGATGGGTGTCTTGCTGTAAACCTTCTCTCTTCACAAGCTGCAAAGCTCTAAGGTTTTGTTCTCTGATAACAAGGGTGTTCTGGGTGGGCAGACAGTTTCTACTGTCGTTTTCTGAATGGCCATGAAGTAGATAATCTGTTTTAGTTACCATGTTAACTTACTGGGAGGCTGGAGTTCTTTATCACTCCACCTCTGCCTTCCTGCTTTTTGGAATCTGCTGCTGTCCAGTTTGATTGAAAGCCTCAGGAATTCCTGACTATTTCCGGAGTCCCCCCTCCACCCCCAAAAGTTCTTCATTCCTTCTTTGCTTGCTTATGATAAATGACCCTTATCTGATAGTAGCAAAATTGGCTGTCAGTTACTTCTTATTCTGCATGTCCACTCTCCAGCTTTCACCGCTCTTAGTGGACAGAGAGCCTCTGGAATTGCTTTCAATGTTTAAACCGAAACAACAACTTCTGTATTGTCAACAAAGAGTCAATGGTAACTGCTACTGATACTCCCTCTTTACCTAATGGGCCACCCAGAAATGTTAATGCTTCCTACCTTATTCCACATCTGCTTTTGAAGATCTGATGGTGATTGCAGAACTATGTGGACATGGCTTTTGTTTGTAGGGTTTAGTAATGCTCGTTTATGAGCATCCTAAGCAAGCTCCTATTCTGCTCTTGTCAGCAGCCCAGGATTAGGGAATTACAGTTATGAATTATTTTGTTAGGATTCCAACCCTTTTTCGGACAGCTGAGAAAACCGAGCTGGCTGTAATCAGGACTGTAGACCATTGATTGAAGTTCCAGCGTAGGCTCTCCAAAAGCTTAACAATTGTCTAGCTTTGGTTCCATGGAAGGCCGTGGGAGTTGTACCATTTTCAATTTGGAGAGATCAGAAGGAGGGCAATGCTGAATGATTGTGTAAGGAGCACTTGTAGTGGGTAATCCTCTTCTTCTACTGGCTCTCTTTGCATTTTCATCCAGTATAAACTCCGACCTTGTCTGTGCTTCCAAGGCTCTTCCTGCCCTTCCTCTTCCCTATTTCTCTACCCTTATTTCCTGCTATGCTGCCACCCAGAAACATCACTTGGCCTCTGCACCCACCCTCCCTGCTCCATCAACCTCTTTGCCCCTCCTCTAGGGTTGCCATATATGCAGATTTGTCTAGGACACTTATGAAAAATACATGTTGCAGGGCTTGCATTGGCGCCTAAGGCTTTCTGTCCAGTAAGACCACTTAGAAGCTGGACAGTGGACATAAGACAGCCAATTCTGCTACTATCAGATAAGAGTCATTTAGCATAAGCAAGTAAAAAAGAAATGAAGAACATTTGGGAGCAGAGGAGGGATTCCGGATAGTGAAGCTTTCAATGAAACCGGACAGCTGCAAATTCCACCCTACCCTTCTCCCATGCTGCCCCCCCTGCACCCAGAGCTCCCTTGCTTAACATGTATTCCCTCCCTGTTCTTTCATGCTTTCCGTAGCTCTTCGTTCCCATACATTGTTCATTGCTGCTTCGCCGTACGCGGTTTTCTCCTTTAGGATCTTTCTTCCCTTGTAATTCAGCTAAGTATGTGAGCTGGCAGAGTCTCCGCTTCATAAATATATCCCTGTCTATCTCTGTGGCCCGTTCTAGACTGTAAGCCCTTTGGAACAGGGACCGGTCTCTAGTCGTGGCTGTTCTGCGCCAGGTACATTCTTGGAGCTGTATAAATAGTAACAACCTCTTGAATGCACACAAGCAGTTCTTGGTGAATTTGGTGGGATTTATTAAAGCACTTGCAAAATATTTGCACGAAAGTGTTCATTGGCTCTTGTACTTGCATTTGAGGTGAGCTGTTGGTTGTACAGGTGGATTTAAAAGTTAACTTACCCTAATGTTAAGCACATCTTGAATTGCTGGTCAGCGGCATCTTAATCATTCATGTTTTGAATTACCTGCAAGACTTTGTTGTTCGTGTGAAACTAGCAAAATGGAGTTTTGTGTTCTCTGGTCCTTGGGACTCAAGAGTTACGTACAGTGACATAGCCTTGTTTTTAATAGTTACAAGCCCAATAAAATTGCCAATGCAGTTATTAAATACCAAGGATACTGATACTTTCATGTACCATCACATTTGATTTTTCTAACACTTTTTTCCTGTATTAAATCTGCATCCTTGTCTGTGGTGAAGTGCTTTCCCCATAGTATGGTGGGTAAGAACGGGTCCTGGAGTAATTCAAAACTTTATTAAAAAAATGTTTAAAAGCTGAAAGTAGGATTGGAGTCACTTGGGGTAATGCAACGGTCCACGTAAGCTGACCCCCATGCACAGTGCATGGCCAGAAAGCATGTGCACATGGGCCATTACGTGGCCGTGTTGCACACATGCACACCTGAGCGTGCACGTTTCGGCTGGAGCACGGGCACCTGCAGGCGGCATCTGCGGTCCGTTGGATTGCCCCTGTTGTCTCAAAAGTTTTGTTAAAACTTTTAAAAATAGTGCTCAAAATTCAACACAGAATAACTTTTTACATATGGGTTTTGTGCAAAAACTATCCACAGCATGTTTTTTAAAAATTAAATAAAACTAAATGGCAACCTTTGGTTTTCTAAAGTAAATCTTGCATGGAGGTTTCCTGTGCTCAAAATTTGTCTGTGTCTTTGGGATGTTTCCTGTAGCTTTTAAGCCTTGCCATGGCACAATTTACTGTACCTCTTACCAAATCTAGCTGAGCAGTTTACTTAATGGTTCCAAAATGTTTGCCTGTGATACACCAGTTTCAGACTTTAATCTTTCATGGGGTCAAGGGATCAAATTTTAGTCAGGATCATGTCTCTGGGTGGTACAACCTCAGCTGGGATTGCAACTCAGTTTCTGGTTTAGCTGCTGTAGTAACTAGCTGCAAATTGGGAAACTCCATGTCGCTGTAGCGAAGGCCTTGGCACTACCATTTTTCTCCATCTTAATGAAGCGTTAAGGTTAGTTTACATAGTGATAAATATAATAATTATTGTAGCTATGGCTCTGTGCCCAAGTTGCCTTGAAAACTGAACATGTTGAAATCTCTTTAATGGCATCATAATGGCCTTTTATAAGTGCTACAGACTTCATAGTGTTATCTGTAATAAATAATGCACTTTATTTACCAGCGAACCTGTATCACTTGACAGTATGTATACATGCAAAAAGTGAAGCAACTTCATCTTTCATCTCCTGAGAAGAAGCTAAATGTTTTTCATGAGAACTCTCTCCACTTAGACAGTGTTCCATTGTAGAAATACATTAGTAGATAAGTTTGCATGAAGTTTTGTTATTACATTAGTTTGTGGGAAGGTGAGGGTTACGGGTAAAACAAGATGAACATGTACTGGAATTTGGTGAACAAAGCGCGCTCTCTTCTTGGTGGTATCATTATGCGACTTATTTTCTGTTTTGTAAATAATACGTTTCACAATAATATACAAACTTGCCGCAGCATGAACTTCCCTTCTCCCAGTGGGAAAGAACTCATGCCAGTTGGGAGATGCTTGTTTGTGAATTCTCTTTCACTTGACAATCTCTGGTTCTATGTTTTGTTGTGAATCCCACTCTCCTCGTAGGATCAGACATTAAAACCACAGTAATCAGCAGGAAGTTGCTGAACCAGGATGCGTTGGAAAGAAATGTTTGGTGCATACTTTTTTCTCTCTCTCCAAAAGTGTGTTAAGATTGTTCTGAAGGAAGGGTATTGAAGCATTATTGTACTTTTTAAAACATTCCTTTGAAGTAACTTTTTAGCTTTGACTTTACTTTTTTTTTTTTTTAATACAGAAGAAAACAAATCTTGCGCAAAAGAAATGTGACTACATTCCATCACGGTGTGAGAGTGTGGTCCTACCACATAAGATGCTGAGCATTTTCAGTTACATTTATCTTAAGGGTAAGAGAAAGGAGGGGAGGGGCTTGATAGCCTCCATCTTATGAGAATTAGTGATAGAATCAAAGACTTTTTGAGGGAAAAACTCCGTTCAAGCTTTGATTAGGAAACGTAAAGACAAAAATTCCACTCTTCTTAAAGGGTGTGGTGGTTGTGCTTCCCGCAAACTAAGAGTATAAGAAGCAAAGGACAGAATAGTTGATAGTTTTTTGTTGATCCTGTATCTTGCTAACTGAGTTTGGTCCAACAATAGTCATTCTTCCTTGGTCAGGAGCATTGAACAATAACGCTGTGCAGGCGGAGCATTAAACTTGCATCAGTTGGTCCCTTTTTTGGAGGGGGGGATGTGAAGTTTTATTTATTTATTTATTTATTTAATTTATTTATTTATTCAATTTATTTATACCCCGCCCCTCCTGCAAAGAGCTCGGGGCGGCTAACAAATCTCAATAAAACAATATTTAATATATTTAAAACATCATAAAAATCTCAACAATTAAAACAGGGAAAGACAAGTTTATAACAAAAAATAAGGAAGGGTAGGGGGATAAAAACCCACTAACCCACCCTCCCCAAAGGCCTGAGTTGAACAGCCAGGTTTTACAAACTCGCCAGACTGTTAAGAGGCTTGGAGCCAGGCGAGCTTCTTCTGAGAGGGAATTCCAAAGACGCGGCCTGGCCACCGAGAATGCCCTCTCCATTGTGGCCCCCCGCTTAAATGTGGGGGGCAGGGGACAAACTATAGTGATTTGTAGGGATGGGACTCTGGGCAAAAATTTCGTTTTCGGTCAATTTCAGTTTCGGTTCTCATGAATTTGTTCTTTTTTGGTTTTGGTACTATCGGATCTTTCGCATTGATTTTTGTACCGGATTTCTAACGTGGTTTTTCAGTGGGGGACAAACCGCAATGTTAAAAATCCAGTACAAAAATCAATGCAAAAGAGCCGATAGTACCGAAACCAAAAAAGAAACGAACTTTCGGATTAAACTGAAATGGCCGTTTTGGGGTATTTTTGGTTTTATCCGAAACTGAAATTCCCATTCCTAGTGACTTGTAAACACCTAGTATCTGAAGGCTTTTTCAGTGCGTTCTCTGATTTGTAACACAGACGAGGCTATGAGATGCCAATCTCGCCTTTTTTTCTTGGCATGTTCAAAAAGTAGCATGAAGAGAATTTAAGTATGACTGCATTGAATTTGGCCTGTTGCCTTTGGGGTGCCAAGAAGAAAAGACCTAAAAGTGTATTTGGTGCACTCTACCTCCTCAGAGTTTCTTCAGTTTGGTGCGTGTGAATCATCAGCTTCATGGGAAATGTTTTTGCCCTTTTAAACATGGCTTGAACAATTCTTCCCTGTGAGCCAAGGCTTCAAGGTACCCCTCTCATTTGTACCTCTTACGGCAGAACAAGACATACCGAAGTCTCCTCTGTTTTGCCCAAAGCATAGCAATTAAAATGTCAGCTGTGAATCAAATAAGACGTCCACCTTTTCCTCTGTACCCCATAAACAGGTTATGTAGCATATAGACTTGAGGATTAGGTCCCAAATACCTTGTGAAGTTTGAAGCGTCTAAGCATCCTTCGAGATGCTTATAAGTACATTTGTTATATTTTTCTTTTGAATGCAGGACACCTCACTTCCCCCACCACCTTTTCTCATGTGTATGTGCACACAAGTGCACCTTTTGGGAAGAAATGACAAAAAAAACATACAACCGCAGTCAACTCACTTTATACATTATGCGTTAATGTGATTAATCCAGGGAAGTCTTAGTTACATACAGAGACATTCATTTATTTTTCTTTTTGTGCTGCTTAAATTTTATTTTCTCCCCCAAGACTGATAATTTATGGAGCAGTGTGATTCAAGTTGATGAATAGTCATGCCTCTTGTCTAAATTTGTCATACTTGTAATTGTAGATACTGTCCCTCTAGAGTTAACTGATTCCACTGGTCAACAGAAGGAAGCCAGATTTCATTAAGTAGCAAACATTTGATATTTCCAACTTCTTTCATTTTGCAGTATATTGCGACTTCTCATCTTCCTGTCGTTCACAGCAGACTGCACTTTTTATCCTGTTGGGTCCTACAAGGATGGTTCTTACGTCGGTTTGGTTTCCTTCCTCACTTGTTTTGCATAATGTTAGATGAGAAGCATTCTGAAACCAGGGCACAATTTTCCTTCCGTCCTTTTTTTTTTTTTTTTGACTTTCACTGGAAGCTGGTGTGTATTGTGAAATGTTGCTCAGCTTTCTTTCTATGCTGTTTTCTTACTGGATAGCAACATTTTGTTCAGCTTTGCTTTGCAGCCAGTGCAGCTAATTCCTCTAGCTAAAGAGGAGAGAGAGTGTTTACATCTTGGTGATTGTGTTGATTCTAACTAGAGATGCAGGTTCTTAGAATTCTCCCTACTTGTGACCTCCATTTATTGGGCAAGATGCTTACCTGTGCCTTTCTCCGTTGCCAACTCGGTGCTTTCCACCTTGCTGCACCGTATTGCTTGGAACAAACTTCCTGAGGTGGTGCGTCAGTCTGCCTCCCTGTCCATGTTCAATCCCGCCTGTGTCTGTATAACACCGCAGGGCATGAAATTTCAGATCGAACTCTGGGAGCCAGGGAATTTTTTTTTTTCAGTTACCAGACTTTATCCTGATATTAAACCGTTCTTGCCCCGCTACACCCCTGAACCAGTAGCCAGCCTCAGTTTTCTGGGCGCCAATGGCTCCCAGGCACCTGCAAATTTTGCACCCTGAGCACGGCATAGAGAGATGATTAGTAGTAGTGCTAGTTGGAATTCCCTCTCTCTGCCCCTGTATGTGCCTCTGTGTCCTACTGCGGCAGGTCAGTCTTTGTGTATTGCATGTACCTGATCATGAGAGCTGGTAGAAGGTCTATAAGACAGGAGCCTGGAACAGACATGCAGGTTGCACTTAATATGGTGATGAGCATCCAAAAAAGGCTCTGTGTTTGCGGGAAAAAAATAAATATCAAGGAAGTATACACGTTTGGCATTTTATTTTTTCTCCCAGCTTTGTTGCTGACTTTCTTGTCTTTTCTTTCCCTTCCCTGCTTCATAGGAGTTTTCAGAGTACCAGACCAGAGAAGGGCAAAGTTCCCACCTTCAAGAGCCGCTTACCAAAAGCTTGATATGGTCAAGAGCCGCTAAATAATATGCATGCATCCCTTTTGAAGCCTCTCCCAGGCTGAGCCTCTGCTGCTTCCCGTTTCGCTGATGGAGCTGGTCCTCTGTGCTTCTGGTTACCGAGATTCTGAGAAGCAGCTGCAGTTCAGCTGGCTGAGATTTGGGGACAGGGAATGAAGATATGGGGCCAGCAAGGCAGCATGGGGTCTGGCCCTGGTTAAGAGCCGCATTTGAACTACCCAAGAGGCGAGCTCTTGGACCCCAGTGGGCCTGCCCCTGTACTTAGACCAGTACGCATCTCTCTCCCCCCCCCCCCAATGATCTTTTTAGAATTTAACAGGAAAGAGGCATTTGTGGTAAGGGTATAGGCATGAGCAAGTTACTTAGCCTGTCAGAGCCTGGGTTTTCCATTCTGTAAAATGGAACGTAATATCCAGTTTTTAAAAATGCTTTTGGATCTCTTGAAGAAAAGGGACGGTAAGTGCTCAGTACTGATAATGGCTGCAATCCTGAACATACATACTTACTAGTAGTCCCCGCTGAAATTAATGGGACTACCAAGTAAAAGTGCTTACGGGTGTGCCCGGTATATTGAATCTGACCTACTTTACATGTTTGTGAATGTATACAAAATGGTAACATAATACAGTTGACTGCTGCAGATCTAGATGCTTGAAGGGATATACAAATTGGCTGCAGATTCAGCTTCCTAGGGCTGTTCACATCTGTGGTTGGGAACGGCAAATATGAACAGGGAGCTTTCCTGTGGACGT
Organism: Sphenodon punctatus; assembly: GCA_003113815.1. NCBI lineage: Eukaryota > Metazoa > Chordata > Lepidosauria > Sphenodontia > Sphenodontidae > Sphenodon > Sphenodon punctatus. The sequence continues at coordinate 4,078,577 of QEPC01012846.1, forward strand.
GCAGTAGCCCTAGCTTCTCCTGTCAGGGTAAGACTGCGGTTCCATGAGAGGTGAGGTCCGTCCACAGCTGCAGACTCTAGATTACAAAACTCAGACATTTCTAAAACACTTCCTCGCCGTGTCCCACTAATGGGTTTGTGGAGCCCCTGAATCGTAGTCCATGTATATACCTGTTCCCTGGCTTCCAAGAGGTTCTCAGAAATGGCCTTTAGCAAGGGTGCTATCTATGCAACTCCAGTCTAGAGAGATCAGAGAACACCAGTTTTCCAGCTATTGTGTGTTATAATCTTCTGGAGTAAAAATAAATGGTGTTGATGAGAGCGCTTGACACTACATATCTGGTTTTGTTCTTGTGGCTGCTGTGTTAGCAATAAATAGATATTCAATTTGCATATTTAACGCCCTCTCTTCTGCCCTCAGCCTACACCTTTTTCACTCGGTGATTAGCTTTTCATTACTTAGTTAGGCATTTAATTAGGCAATTCTTTTATTCCTTTATTACTGGGATTGTTACTTTTCTGCTCTAAAATGAAGAAATCGCAGGAGAAAAGGAAATCTATAATAGGAAAATTATATATTATTCAAACTGGAACATCCTGGGCTGAACACTAGAAGAATAAAAAGAACCTTTATTCTGAAAGGAATAGAAATAAACCCTTCAGGAGCGTTGGCTTCTAGCTGTAGAAGGCCCTTTAGTAATAACAGAGCTGCACGGCAGAGAGCCAGTTGTACTGAGACAAGTGTAGCACAAAGTTTGTAAAAAGGAACAGGGAAATAACTGCAGAGAGAAGGAAGCTTATTTACTTGTAGAATGGAAATGAGGGCTAGGGGTGAAAGCCCAGGCCTGGCACACCACCAAGAGCTCTAGTTTTGGCCAGAACTGACTCCGGACAGATCATTTACCATTGCCAGTGTAGCCTGGTGGATAAGGTATTGAGTTTGAACCTGACAGACCTGGGTTCACATCCTGACTGATTCACAAACTCATTGGGTGGCCCTGAATAAATTGCTGTCTCTTGGCCTCAGTTCTACATCTGTAAAATGGGTAGAATCATGACAGATCTCATAGCCTGTCCCACTCTACACGAATATCCTTTATAGGGCAGTAGAGTTTTAAGAGTCAGGGTAGTTTGACTTTATCTCCTCCTGTCTCTACTTTTTGCTGGATTTACTGTTCGTTGTGGCTTTTAACATTTTATTAAATGTGATCATTTTTCTTAAGCTTTGAAGTCTCGTCCTAGGAAAACTGGTGTGAGGATATGCCCCTCCCACTGGCAGAGACTGACGATCTTTGGATCATGCCTACTGCACAGCGAGGGAGGGACATAACCCTTCATTCCAGGTTGTCCACCTTGCTCGAGAGAAGAAAGGGAATTGACAGGTAAGGAATTCTCATATGTAAATAGGAGGCTGCAACTTGCGGTAGGGTGGCCTCCAGCTGCAGAGTGCCATCAGGTCCCAAAGAGCCACACAGCTGCAACTCCACGTACAAGTTTATTCACAGTGCAAAAGTGCAAGCACTCCCAATATAAAAATCAAAGCACTTCTTGGTAGGATATTGCCACAAGCCAGTCTCTGGGTATCCAGTTCTTTGCTCCCACTGCACTTTCCCCAAGCAGTACCATGGCTTGCCTCTAGCTACAAAGCTCCTTCTCTGGCCCCAGCCAGATACAGACTGAGCCTTCAGCAGAGTCTTCTGCACTTTATATCCCCAAGAGGGGTGTCACCTGTTGAGGCAGCTTACCCCCTTCAGAGGACCATCACTCCCAGTCCTCACCAGGACTTATCCTGTAGCCACTTAGGACCAACTGTCACAGGGTCAAATAGCTGCTTGACCTACCAGTAGAGGGTTAAAGTTTTTGACAGCACTCGGAAGATATCTAATTCTAGAAAAATGCGACTGTTCCACAAAGCACCATATATAGTGTCCAAGGATCCCTGGACCAAACCAGGTGTAAGGGTTTCAGAGCTGAGCTATTGGTTCCAGTTCTATCCAAATGATGATGTTTCAGTGGGCAGAGGCTTTACCTGTCGCCACCCATTTCTTCTCTGGATGCCACTTCACCGATGAGAGAGACGCTGGCATGAGCAGCCCCCTTTCACTGATGGGGAATTGATGCTCAGAGACAGTGATGTGCTAGAGGACACCCAGGGAATTCAGGCCAAGCCAGCATTTGGCCTCAGGGGGGATGTAGTTCAATCACATCACACCTGCTCTCCTGATGCATGAATATTCTTTGTATGGTAAAATGGTTGCCAAGCATATGCTAACACAAGAAATAGAATATTAAATTATAGTCAGTCTGAACAGACTTAAGCATAATTGTTTCCAATTCAGGAAGCTTTTTAAAAAATCCCAGTTCTAAAGAGACCATATTAGATTGATTTAGAAATTCTAGAATGTTACCAACCAAAATAAAATGCATCCGGGTAAAGAGCCATGCACTAGATGAAGCTGTCATGTCGAAGCAGCCTATAAAATGTAAAAATATTAGTAATATACATTTCTATCATTGTGCCTGCATGTGTGGTGGTTAGGAGGGGAAGAGGTTGTATATTTGCAATTCAGCTGGAAGAAATTCAAGTTGTCAGTTTAAATTTGTGAATAGAATTCCTACTGAGCTGTGTGGTGAACATAGATTGAATTACCTCTTCAAAATGCCTGCCATCCAGTCGGGATATTGTTTCCCTCCAAACAGTAGCAGTGTGGGTTAATAGCTATCAGTGGAAATTAAAACTCTTTTAGAACAGTTACCTCTAATAGGTCTTGTCTTTTTTTCTTTTTTTTTTCTTGTTAAAGTAACTTGATTTCTGAATGAAACTTCATATGCCTTTTAAATTTTTGTGTGTGTGGAAATAGTAAGGGGGCAGAGAGTACAGAGCAGTTCATTCATGTGAAATGTTTACCCCTGGGTAAATTACCCCTTACCCAGGAATTAGTCATTTCATCTGACTGCTTCTGTCTGAGGGGTATGTTACCCCCGATCCATGTTCTAAGGTAGGAAACATCAGTGTGTGGTAACACTTACCTACCGTGAATTACCAACGTTATCTTGGCACCTCTGAGTAAAAGTTTAATTCCTGAATTCAGTGAAAGAAGAGATGTAAAATTAACTGTTGCATTCATTTAATTTTACTTGTGGTAATAGCCTGATGTAGTCCCATTCTAGACATTTGGGAAGGGTGGGAGAGCTCACAGGAGCAAAGAGGCTGAAGGCTTGGGTTATTGTCCCACATAGTGATTTTGAAGTGCGAAAGCCTACCGAAAGCACTGGTTGGAGATTTCCCATGAATTCATTTGTTATGAAATAATATTCAGGGAATCGTGGTCTAAGTCAGGAGGTAGCAGGTGGCTGCAAGAGAGGGGACAACATAAGATCCTATTAATGGTTAGTACACTGAAATAATACTTATTGTATCCCCTACCCCATAGAAATCGCAACCAAGAAGAGTTCTAGGGAAGAATTTGAGGCCAAAGAATGAAATGGTTTTGCAAATATGTAAAAGGAGTTAATCCCCCATATAAGATTTTTAGTTGAAAATAAATATTTGTGTATCCAGCATGGGCTCCTTGTTCCTGATTAGCCTTACTGGTGAGGTCATCTTAGCAATTAGTGCTGGCCCTATTCTTGCTTGGTACAACGGGGAAAAAAATCACTCTGCCTTCCAGGAAGCCGAGCTTAGTTAGCTGCCTTGGAGTGAGAACTCTAATACCCTAAACTAGACAAATTATTGCATTTAACTAAAAATTACCTGGCTCTCCTTTGCAGATCCTTAATTTCAGACTTCACCCTTGTTAGAAAGTGAAGTAGGTTTTATACATACGTTAAGGTGACAGAGATCAGAGGCCATACAACTCTTTTGAAGAAGGAATATTGGATTCACTTACCTGTGAATTCTCCTTCTAAGTGTTGTAAACCTACACAGCGGTCCTACTTACGGTTTTTCCCCGCATGCGACAGCAGGAGGCAGAGATCTAAAGGAACTGGTACCGGATGCAGGCGGGGATGTCCCCTATTCAGAAATACCAGTTTGATAAGCTTCCAAAGCAGTAAAGGTCTTGAAAAACCCCAACTCACAACCTAGATATTTGAATCATCACCACCGATCTATTGGTAAAAGAAAATAATATCCAACGCCTCAAAAGATGCATAGACACGAAGCTGAGCCATCACTGTGACTAAAAGTAGCAAATCCTACTCTAAGATTGCTCTGCATCCCGCGATCATGACCCAGTAATTGGCCTTCCCAGGGTGCTGAACACTCAGAAGGAGAATTCACAGGTAAGTGAATCCAAGTCTCCTTTCTGCAAGTGTCATTAACCCGCACAGAGCAGTCCTACTTGGGACGTACCAAAGCAGCACCTTGTAGTGTGGGATCGCAGGAACAGACGTCTATCCCATGTGTTCAACAGTCAAGTTGGGCTTACCGTATTACTGGATACCCGCCTGAAGACAGACCTGACAAAGGATGCCTTGGCGGCTGCCACAGCACTAATACTGTAGTGTTTCGTGAAAGGATGCAGACACGACCATGTGGTTGCCCTACATATCTCCTTGTATGGTGTCCGGGCTCTCCACGCCGCAGAAGCAGCCATGCTCCTGAGCGAGCGAATTGTAACCCTTTGAGGAGGCGGGAGACAGCTTGCTCTGTAGGCCTCCATAATGCACCAGCAAACAATACCGTGTCTGGGTACCTTTCCCCCTCTGGCCTGTCTGCCATAGGAAACTAACAGGGACAAAGATCTGAAAGGAGCTGTCATATTCAAGTAAATGCGCAGAGCCCCGGTGCATGTCAAGCGTATGCCATTTCCTCTCCTGGGCTGACAAAGGGTTAGGAAAGGAGGATGGCAGGATTACTTCCTGCGACCTATGGAAGAGGGCGTTCACCTTGGGTGTGAAAGAGGCTCCAGTTTCAAAACTCTCCTATCCTCGTAAAATCTGCACAGAGCTGGATCTGTTGAAAGAGCCCCCAGCTCTGACGCCCTTTTGGCTGAAGAGATGGCAACTAGAAAGGCTACCTAGGCTGATAGGTTAATCTATGTGGCTGAATCGAGGGGCTTGAACGCCGTGCGTGACAGTGCCCGAAGCACTGTGGTAAGGTCCCATGTGGGGAACCTGTGCACTATCGAAGGGGCTCTAAGTTTGGCTGCTTGTAGGACTCTGTTTATGTGAGAGCATCCTAGCATTACCGAAATGGCTGCCACTTGACTAGCTAAGGTGCTGTGGCGTAGCCCTGATCTGAACCCTCTAGCAAGAATCTGAGGTGGTTTGGCACGAGGTACTCGGTCGGGTTAACGCTGGTCAGCTTGCACCAGGCTGCGAATCGCCTCCACACCGCCAAGTAAATCCTTTTATTATTTATTTATTTATTTCACAACTTTTATACTGCCCCCTTCTGCTCAATGGCAGCTCAGGGTAGTGTACAACATTTCATAAAATACAAAAGTATAACATACAAAAAATATAAAATGTAAAATACATTCTAGTATAAAATCTCGTAACAGAGGCTGGGAAAAAACACAACTCAGAAGCAAAGAAACCCCCACCCACTACCAGTCCCCCTCACCACATGCCTGTGGAAACAGCCAAGTCTTACATTGTCTATGGAAGGAGGGGAGATCCGGGGAGAGACTAATCTTTTCCGGGAGGGAGTTCCATAACCGTGGCACAGCCACTGAGAACGGTGGAAGGACGTTGAGCCCCTACCAGTGTACTAGTAACCCTGTCTGAATAGCCTAAGGCCTCTAATTTTCGGCGTTCAACCTCCAGGCCTGCAAGTTGAGAAGGGCCGGATCGTGATAATTTTTAGAGTGCCCAGGAACAGAAGGTCTGGCCTGAGGCAGAGGTAACAGAGGGGCGTCCTGTAACTGGACCAGGTCCGAGAACTATGGTCATAGTTTTATTGATACCTTATGTTCTCCTGGTCTGGACAAAGGAAGCCAGAACTAACTTTGGTCAAGCGAAGGCAAAGAGGAGAGAGGGCCCAGAACAGAAAGCAGGCCTGAGATGACTCAACATGTGAATTAGGCACCATCAGCATACTGACCAAGGGACAAAGGCATAGCCGGACACTTGGGTACCTGCTCCTGGCACCGCCACATATGTGTAACAAGCATCCTGCTGAACACCTGGAGTTGACAAACGAAACCCATTGTGAACATACAAGTGGGACTTTTGCAACTCTGCTACCATTTCCCAGGTCAGGAAAGAACCATCAACTAAAGATAAAGATGCTAATATGCTCAGAGCCCTTCCTCCCAGAAAGACCCTCTTTTGATGTTCTGAAGAACTATGTGATGTCACCATGACATGGCATCTTGCTATTACTGACCTGTACCTCAGAACTGTATAAAAGATCTGGTCATGCAACATGGCTTTGGGTGAGGGCTTGTGGTCACCAATTTGGTGAATCACATGGTTTCACTCCCCTCCAGACCTTGCACACATTGATCACAACTTATCCTTGCTCGCCAGCAGCTCTACTCTCCAGCATCAAAGGGCCCTCTCTGTCTTTTCCCTGAATCCGCCTGCGTGCTTCCAGGATTAGGCCAGTCACAGGACATGTAAGATATCTTTATCTGGGGACTACCTGTATAATGCTGTGTATATAGTATAATCCTGCCAAGAATAGAAAACCAAAGTGTGCTGTTCCAATAAATTTTGTTTTGTACCACATTGGAGTGGTGTTTTATGATGATCTCGGTCCCAATCATTTAATAGTTACATTTGGTGGAGAATGCGGGCAAGGGAAACTGAGGCAGAGTTGCTAATTGTCAGGTTCAAAGGGACAATTTGAAGAACTCTTGACTCTCGGGGACCCTTTTGTCGTTTTAAGGTTCACGGGCACTGCTGGTCCAGTGTTTAAGCATGTTGTGTTTTTGGAGACATACCTGGTTTCTAGATCTTTGCATTATTATATTTATCGCTCTATATATTGATATCTATGGCTTGGTTTAGAAAGAAATGTACTGGAGGGGTCCCCTTAGAAGGGTGGGAGAAAATTCAAAAACTTTCAGCTATCTACTGAACTGTTGCTGAGAGTGGTATTTGCCCATGGGTGAAAGATGCATTGTGCTCCCAAGTTACACAGGAACAGCTCTGTGACACGTGCGGAAAATTTGTGCTGTTGTACAAACCTAAATCTAAAGATAAACTCTCAGCCTTGTTGTGGCTTTTTCAACTAGCTACAGAAAAGTTACAAAAAGAATGCTCTGATTTAAGAGAAGAAAACAAATAAATAGAAGCGGGGAATGGTCACTTGAAACACAAATTGACAGACAGCCAAAAAACTCCCGGTGAGCAAGCCCCAGGACATGAACGCAGTGGGTGGGGTGGGTGTGAGGGAAGAAGGCTGAAGCTGCGGCAGTACATGCGGCCTGGCCCGGCAGCCAGCTGCTGAGGTCAGGGGGGAGCTCCCGCAGGTGTAGGAGCGGGAGCTTTTGCTGGGGAGCGCGGCTGACCTGACGGCCCTGAGCTCCTACTTGGCATGGTACCCACATGCGCCTGGAAGGAGGGCCTCCATAGAGTGGGGGGATAGATTCTCTTCGGATCTCTAAGGGGAGATGCAGCCGATCATGAAGGTCCTGTGTTCCGTCGAGGCACTGCAGTCTAATGTAAAGGAAAAATGAGGTGTGTGTGTGTCCCTTTCGGGGTAAGAACTGTCAACGAGTTCTCCTCCACTGGCCGAGTGCTAGTCAGCTCCAGGCCCAGTGTCTCCAGCCTCCGGGAATTTCATGGGTGCATGGCAGCCCCCCGGAGGCCAGTGCCTGTTTGTGGATGATGAACTCTTGTCTTACCTCAGGAGAAAAATCTTAGTTGACTTTGCTGTGCTGAGGTGGCGAGCTGTCGCCTTCCCCCCCCGGTCCTGCTATGTTGGAGGCGGAGAAAGAACTGGTATTTACGGGGAGGGGTCGTCCCCATCTACATCCGGTGCCAGTTCCTTGAGATCTCTGCCTCCTTCTGTCGTATGCGGGAAACTAAGTAGGACTGCTGTGCGGGTTTACAACACTCGCAGAAGGGTCATTCCAAACTTTAAAAATGGCAAACAGACAGAAAACATGGGATGTTGGTTGTAGCACAAGCAGTCTTTAAGAGTGCCCCTTAAACCAAAGGATCTGAAAGTTGAGTCTGAGATGACATTTTTCCCTATGATTTGGAGGTCTTTAAAATGGGGTGGCCTTGCAAGCCTGTTTGTGTTTGTAGTGCTTGAGCACAATAGGGGGTAGAATAAGAACAGAGTTTCAGTCTTTACTGTGAAGTCAGATCCTTAAGATTGTTTGCTTCCTTTTGTGTGTGTCTGTGGGGGCTTAATCCTTCCACTGGAATGTCGTCAAAGAGTAGAAATTCCAGGCATTCCTCAAACTTAGCTCTTAAATCCTAAATTACTTTAACTTTAGTTAACTGGTGTGAAGCTGATATCCAATCTGCTCGTGGCCCTGAGTTTTATACCAAGGAAAAACTAGGTTATAAACATGGAGAGTTTTCACTGTCAAGTTCCACTCACCAGCTCTTTTGCCAATGCAATTTGTGAGAGTCAGTTTGGCATGGATACGTACTGATTGGAGTTGTTGGGCTGGGGCTTGGCTTCCAGCATTTAGTAAGAAATGCCAGTAGAACAGCCTTTCATTCTGTGTTGCTCTAGACCCCAGCTGGAAGCAGAAAAGGGAATTTCTAAAAGGGGTGGGGGGGGAGGGGAGTTAACAGAAGTTAATTAAAAAAACAAAACACCCCCAAACCTTGCAAAATTTCATGCCTCCTTTGATGTATACACTCATTTGTGTATTTGCTTTATTACCCACTTTATTTGGGGAAGACTTTAAAGATGCAATTTCGACAAGCTGCAGAGGGTTTGACAAAGGCAACTTTAATGCAAAAATGTTTCTTCCTTAAAACACTTGCTTAAAGAAGTTGCTTAAAAAGTAATATTTGCATACACTCTCAGTAGCAAGCATCTACTGTAGTAGTCCTGCTAAAAGATAATATCCTTCTAAGCATCGTTCTGGAAGGAAAACTCACCAGAAAGTAGCATGGAAGGTCTCCCCCTCCTGGATCATTTTCCTTCACAGGACTCGGTCGCCATTGCTAGACTACAAGGGAAAGTTTGCTACTTAATTCAAATGTTTTAAAAAATCAGTTAGTAGTTCAAACGTGTGATCTGAAGTGGTGTTCCATTTTGTGCTCTCCATACAAGAGGCCTTGAGACATAGGGTGTTAACAAATGAGACAGTAGCCTGCCACAGTCCAAGTTGGGTGGTTCACTCCCCACTCGGAGGTTTAGCATGTCCAGCCTATTGAACGAGCAGCCCCTTGAGTGTTTTTCATGAGCTTGCGGGCAGCCACCTTTGGCAGTGCCAGTGAGAGGAGAGGGGTGCAGGAAGCCATTCGCTCCTTGGATGCTCTAGGACGTCTGCCCACGACTCCATGGTACTGTTTGGCCTGAATAAGCAGAGGAGCTGCGTGCAACCTAATAAGATGTGGACACAGATGTGCACTTGTCTACTCGGCAGGCTCCACATTCTCTGAAGCCCCACCGTAAGTGGGAGGCTGCGGGTCTGGTGAATGGAGCTGTGTATCTTGTGGGGGGCCAACACCTAATAAACAGGCTCGTGGACACCCACCTGGTGTGTGTTAACGTGGCCTACTGTCTCATTTGTTGACACCTGTAGTCCAGACCTTTTGGTTACAGAGGAATGGGGAATGTGAGGATGGAAATTTAAGCAGTCAAGATGGCTCTTGGGCAGGGGAGCCGACTGTCCTCATACTTGGTTTCTGCAAGGAGGACCCTGCTTGTAGTCAGGCCGTTGTGGTTTCTCTGAAACCAGTTGCTGTTGGTTTGGGGATAATGAAGGGGGAAGAGGATTTGGGATTAAAATTAATTGCCGCCTGGTATGTGCTATAGATAGCTGTGAAATAGTGCAGTTCGTTCAGGAACAGCTTTGCTACCTGAAAATAGAAAATAATCCAGGAGCGAAGCTGTGTCCCGCCATGCAAATTTCGTAAATAAAGGAACCTTGTCTGAAACTTCAGATGAATCTCTGCAAAGTACAAGGCAAGCTTTGCCTTCCATGTATGATCACAGGATTGAACTGAAAGTCATAGAACGCCAGTATTTTCTGAGACTTTGAGATCAAGATGCTTTTAAAGGAGTGACAACTCCCAATTTTAAACCAAATGTAGGCTTAACAAAAATCTTTAAACTTCGCTTCTAGTAGTCCAGTTATACAAAACCGTTCTGCACTGCAGTGAATGTGCTATAACTTAATTTGGTCCATAATTTGGAGAGGATTGTGGGATTGAAATTGCAAATCCCCTGTTTATCAAGTTAGTGGTTTTATCAATCCAAAATATGAAAGGAACTAAAATGACAAGAGGCCTTGCTTAAATTTTTGTTGTATTTTTAAACCTCCTTTTTGAAATGTGAGATTTTGCTTTTTGAAATTATGGATGTGTTTATGGAAAAACACTGTTCAACCTTGCATTTCTGGTGGGGATCTGAGGTTCAAACAGACAGTTTAATTAATTTTTTTAAAGCAGATATTGCTTTAATTTTGTAATCATTTATTTGTCAGAACTGAAGCCTCGAACTTGCGCTAGCACATAAATCTCTGAAGGTTTTTGAGGCGGATCACTGTCATCTTGGATTCAGTCCTAAATTTAGGATTTTTTTCTTTTGAAAAAGCAGAGTGTTTCTTCAAACTCTAATAGGACCAGGTAGGCTTTTCAATTTTATTTTATTTTTTAAAATGACGATGATTTGCTCAAGTTGGATCAGTCTAACCACATGAGCACAGCAGAGACCTCGGAGGCTTTCTTCTGGAAAGTGAAACTGATCAGTCTAGGTTTACTGCCTAGGATGACTAAAAGGCAGAAAGTTAAACTGGAAGTATAAGCAGTGAAACCTAGAAAACATTGTAAGTTTCAGTTGCAATATCAATTGCTCTAGTAATAGATCAACTGATATGAAACTTTCCTTAATTAATTTTTAGCATCACTGAACAATTTAACTCTGTTCTTGTGTGCTTTGTATTGAATATCAGTACGGGGAAGTAAAGCAACTGAAATGTACCCAGAAAAAACCCCTACAAATATAGTGATACTTTTTAGTTTTTAATGATTTCAGTATAAAATCCCTGGTTATCTTTCTGATGCATTTAGCACTTTTATAGCACTGTACAACTGAGGATTTCAAAACACTTTACCTATATGGATTGTCTCTTCTCCCCCCCAAGCAGTTGCAGTGTTTACAAGTTAGCATTAAGGTAGAGAACGGCTAAGTGACTTGTTCAAGGTCATGGTTACTAGTGGAGCTTGAAATAGAACCCAGACATCCTGACTTTCTATCCTTTTACTGTAAACCATTCACCTTGCTGCACTGTTCCCCAGCCCATGTTGTGGTGATTAGTCTAATTTGTCTAGAAGGGAGAGTGGGTTAGCTGAGTAAATGGAAACAAAGTAGTTCAGTTGATAGATTTTTAGAAATCATTCAGAACTTGGCCCAGTAAAAGAGATGATCTGGATTACTTGTTTTACATCTAGTCTCCTTTGGTAGCACAGTGGGGATCTTGGGTTCAGAATTAATGTTGAAATGTTTTCATACTTGGTGCTTTTAAGAAGACCTAGATTTGTCTGCAGCACGAGGGAAACCACTGCAGTGAGTTGAGGAAGGTATGGATTGCGGTGTTGTGTAGTTTGGTGAAAGAACTAACTCAGAATTAAGGTAGAAAATACAGTTTTCTGGAGAGAGGTTCATGTTATCTGGAGCAGTACACCATTACCCTAACCTAAATGGTGATGATTTAATAATCAGCAGTAGAGCTGCAACCAGGCACCTCAAGATTTGGGCATCCTGGACAAATCTGGAGTGCTGGAATCAACCCGACTCGACGGGCTGTTCAAACATGCTGGCTAGCCTTTGAAAGTTTGGCTAAGCCCTGCAAACTTATCGTTCTGAAAATAGAATAGAGGGCCTCTCAAAATAAATACGTTCTACTTCTGACTAGAGCTGCGACGGCTACTAAAATTAGTATTTGAGGGTAATGCACTGTTTATCAAGGTAATGCACCTGACAGGCTACCAGAAGACCAATCCAGGTGCCCAGTGCCCAAACCCACAAACGTTACCCAGTGAAACTGACACGCTCCAGCCGGGAAGTCTGCAGAGCCCAGTTCTGCAGCGCTCCAGCTGGAGCTTTAAGTTTCAAAAGGGAGCTGGGGCTCCCCGCCCCCCCCCCCCCCCCCCCCCGGGGGGGGGGGGGAGGTAGCGCCAGCCAACCAGTCTTTGAAAATGACACGCTCCTGCTGGGACTGTTGCAGAGCTCAGGCTCCACAGTGCACTCAGCTGGTGCTTGTCAGTTTCAAAAGCGGCTTCGATGCCACAGTGCGCCGCCTCAGTGCTGTGCGAGGGAAGCCTCAGCTCGCTTTTGAAAATGACAAGCCCCGGCTGGAGCTCTGTGGAGCCCAGCTCTGCAGCACTCCCAGCTGGGGTGTGTCAGTTTCACTGGGCGATGTTCAGATTTTTGGGAACCCGATTGGTCTTCTGGTAGCTTCAGGTGCCTGAAAATCTGGTCACTACCCTCGGGTACTAATTCTCGTACCTGTCGCAGTTCTAATCAGCAGCAGAACATCTTTATTTTGAGAGGCCCTCTGTTCTGTGGGTTTGTGCGTTGCTATTCAAAATTCACGTTTTTCAACCAGTGTATCTATAAGGGCTTGAGTGATATTCCACATCTGTGTCAACTTAATCAAGAAATAGAAATGATCACTTCACATTGCAGCACTGAGTTGAGAATTCTGGATCTAAACGAAGCTGGTGTTCTTGGAATGCTATTGGCACCCAGTTAGGGTACTGGTTGATGGGGAGACTATGTTGTCAGAAGGTTTCAAGGGTTTGTATTGCTAGCTGAAGGTCAGGATTGTTCCTGCTGGAATTTGTACCTCTCCTTGATGCACTCGATGCTTTTTTTTCTTAGAGGCTAAAACCCAGCAGCTTTGGGTGTTCTGAGTCTTGCTTCTTCTGAGAGGAAAACATGGGATCAACCTGTGTGTATATGTGTCCTTAATAATGTTTCATCCAACAGCCAAATTTGGAAGAGGAGTAGAAGACCCTGTGGTAAGTAGGACCCAAACGTTTGTTACAGTAGATTCATGCCGGTAACTCACTAGATTAGTTTGGATGTTTTCTGCACAGAACTGCTTGCTTGGTTTGTTGTATACTTAAATGCAGAAAATGAACTAAATCGGCCTTTATTCTGCAGTGCTTTTTAACTGCATGAGTTAACGTAGATGCTGTGTGAAGTATTAAGCTTAGTCTCTTTGGCTAACCTCACCAGAGATGAGAGTATAGAATGCGTTCCTTTTGGTGTGCCGGATCGCCATACAAACGGATGTGTTCCTGAGCTCCACGTTTTGAGGGGAGAAGATTCGTGGAAGGGTGGGGGAGGGGGTAGTAGAGGGGTGGGGAACCTCAGGCCCGGGGGCCCCTTTCCACTTCCTGCATCCGGCCCCTGGATTCAGTCTCTACCTCCAAGCACTGAAAACAATGAGCTCAGGATAAGGGAGCAGAGAGGAGGGCATGCACACAAGGGTAGGGGACAGATCCATGGTGCAGATCCGTCCCCTACCCTGGAATACATCTATTAAGCACTGCTGCCCCCAACCTCTTTGTTGCCCTCGGAGTTGGTACTAATTTTCAATGTGGCCCCTGGGACAGAAAAGGTACCCTACCTCTGGGGTAGAGAGTGGGAGGAAGTTGGCGGGGACGTAGCCAATCAGCTTCACCTGGGCTTGCAAAAATGTGTATCTCCTTGGGTAGGAATGTTTACCTCTCTACCAAAACCCAGCATTGTAAACTAATTTGCATTTTATGGCTGGATTATTCTCGCACGCTGACTGCACTAACTTTTCAATGGCGCAGGGTGATGTACTCATTACAGCCCAGTCCTCCATCCTGCAGCCAGTTACTTGCATGCTGTCAGCATGTACATGAGTGCCATTCACCTCAGTGGGACACATGTACATGTTAACTGGCAGGATAGGTCGTAGTACTTACCTGCCAGAAAATTGGGCTGTTGAGAAATCTAAAAATTTCAGCTAAAATTGAATGGCTTTCATTAACGCAATTTTAATAATTTAGGGTGTGCTAACATCTGCAGCATATTTTCAAGTGTGAAAAAAATCAAACTCATTTCAATGCAAAAGGTTAGTCAGGTTTTTCTGCCAGTCCTCTATCCAGATAAGTTGTGCTTTGCCACTCTTGGGAGGGTGTTGCATTTCACAGAACCCCGGGAAACTGTTTTCCGTGACAAGTTGGGGACATCGTGCGTTTTGAAATAGGCTTTAGTCATCAGATGTTTGGAAACTTTCTGTCCAGACAAGCAGGGAACTGCCTGACTTATTTCTATTCTTTAGAGGAACTCTTTAAAAAAGAATCTTACTGTGTCAGCAGTTAGTGAACGTAAAGGTTTTTTTCCTTTTAAAATCTGAGTTTTATGCCATCTGGATGGTAAAGAAAAAGTTAGTCCCTAAAAGTATAGGCTTTCCCCCCTTTACAAAAGAAAATATACATAGCTCATTATTACTGTTGATTTATTTATTTACACTTGTTACCTGCTCCAAACCTTGAGCGAATGGGCAGAGTAGAAACATAAAAACACTTATAGCCATACACAAAATAAAACCGAATATTAAAATACACAAATAAGAACAAGATTAAAATCGCCTAAACCACAACACCCCAATTCTGTCCCGGCCTGCCGAACGCCTGGCCAGCGAAGGTGTTCTTTGCCTGTGGAAGACAAGCAGCCTTGGGCTGGGGCAAACCTCCAACGCAAGGGAGGTTTGCCTGAGGTTTGCATTGATGGGCAGATGATGCATGACTTCAGAGGCGGTGACATGATGGGAGAGGCTGTGTTTTCCGATATTCAGATCATTATTAGCAAAAATGATGGTAGGGGTATTTCGTAGAAATAGGTTAAGCACTTAATATGTATGTTGCATCTTAACTCTCGGCCTCCATGGGTTGCTACATTTGCCACGCAAGAATTAATTACAGGTTTACTTAAACTTATATATTTTTCACCGGAAAAGGGATATCTTAACATCAGGTTATTAACCATGTACAATCCTGGTGAATTTGAGGTATAAGTAGCTAAGATCAACCATGTATACTTCATTTTTGACCAATACCTTCTAAGTTGGGGTAAATCCTACCCATGCTTTGCTAGGATTTCACATTTAAATAGCTATTTTGATGTTATGAACGTAACTGTGCTTCCCCCCCGCTTCGTAATAATTCAGTTTGCTCAGTAGTTCTATCTAACAGTAAGATTCGATCATCTCCTCAAGAAAGAGTTTTATATGTATCATGGCCTAAATTAAAGGGGATGGCTTCAGGCATCTCATAAGTGCAAAATATGGATGGCCAACTCATTTATCCTTGACCTTGTCTGATGATAAGTCGAGGTTTAACTTAATAGAGTTCATGCTTGTTCTCTTAGCATGAGAGTCTTCATTCTTAGTTCAGTATGTTGCTGGAATCAGAAGCGTTTCCAATATCTGTGGCTGGTGGGCAAAGTTCCCAAGAACCACGTACCAAAATCTAAACGTTGCCGCGAGCCACAAGATGTATTACATCAATTGCGACTTCCCCCGGATCCCAGGGACGGACTGGCCAGAAACAGCTTCTTTCAACTTGTACCGCCTCACATGAAAGCTCTGGTGGAGGGCAGCAGCAATAGAGGCACATGGCAAGCTCTCCCGTCTTCAGTGGCCCCCATAAGGTTCCATCAGCCAAAATGGAGGCTCAGCCTCTCTTGCTGCTTTGGGAGCTGTATCAGCACAGCCCCAAGCGGCCATTTCTTCCAAGAGCCACAGTTTATGTGCCCCAAGAGTCATGTACAGCTCCCAAACTGCCAGTTCCCACTTCCGGTCTAAGAAAACTTCACCCCAAAGCTAAAGGTTGCGGAAAACGAATCATTCTCACTTCAAGATTTCAGAGGGATGATTTATTTTAATTTTTATAAGTTTTTTTTAAAAAAAATTTTCGCAATCTTGTTTGCTTAAGAATACTGCCAGTATCTTTTTTCCTTTTCTTTTTTTTTTTTCTTCCCCCTTTTTCTGGTGGTTTATCAGGCCAAGATTTTTTTCTCTCTCTCTTTAATTATGGCTAATTATACATTTCTTAAGCATGCTCTTGACTCGTATTGGTTTTGTTGTTTTGATGATTTCACTTAAGCTCTTGAAAAGGGAATGAAAGGAGTGTGTGTTTCTCTGAACAGCCATGAGTTGTTAGCGGTGCATGATGGACCTTGCGGAGCCACATTCCATATCCCTGCTCATCAGGTTCTGTACATTTATAATTACTGTTTATTTTTAAGAGCCTCTTAAACCACCCAGATACGATGTGAATCATAGGGTCTCCCGGTCTCTCCAAAGAGTTGCTTTTGTATGTGTGTCAGAGGGTACATTTGATCTGTGGAAGTAGAACCCCTCCCTTGCCCCACGCCCGCTAAGCCAACCGTGGGGAGAAAGGGACAGTATTTAGTTTGTTTGGAAGCATGTTTGCTAAACAAATGTCATGTTTGTGTCTAGGGGGGTTGATCTTTTTTTATATACATAATTTCGCCATGAAACTGCCTATTTGCTTTTAAATAAATGGCCTAACTCAATTCTGGCCTGACCAGCTACTTAAATGGTATGTTGCCCTATCTCTGTGAGTGATAGCAGATCATGTGTGGATTGAGCAAACACTTCTTCACACTCAAGCCCATAACTGAACGCCCCCCCCTTCCCCCCCCAAGCCTTCTCCAGCTCTGTTTGGCTGTGCCTACATTTGCAAACGTCCGTAGCGTTCCCTTAACCCTGATGGTGGTACAAGGCTTTTTCTGATCCTTCGTGAATGGCTTTAATGCTTTTCCTTAAACGTGTCAGGATGCCATTTGAACACATTTGTCAAAGCAACAGTTGCTGATGCTTGGAAGCATACCGGATAGCTTTAATCACCAGCCTCATCTGAATTTGGTATTTCTGTCTCTGGTGCTAGTGCTCCTCCAGAAGAGCAGCGGGGTGCTGCAGATGGTAAACACACCACAAAGTTGACCTAAGCCAGTGGGCTTAAATTCTTTTTGGAACTAGCATGGGGCACTGTCAGCTGGGGTGGGGGGAAGAGAATCACTCTTTCATGACCAAAATGCACAGCAAGCTTCTAAGGCTTTTTGGGTTTCTTATTCCGGCACATCCAACTTGTGACCATATGTAACCATTCAGAAGTGATCAATTAACGAGGGAAGAGCAGCAAGATAAAGGAGAACGAAGTAGCAAAAGTTCTGATTTTGCCATTTGGTGGTTAATTTGCTTGAGGCTGTTTGGAACTTGAGAACAAAATCTGATCCCCATAGTTTTCTGTTGAGGTAGCAGGACAGTAGTTTCTTGAGTGGTGACAAACAAAAATGAACCCACTAAGTTTTCCTCGTACACAGTTAGATGCTCTCCTAGGGGTCCATGGCCTAATGCAAGAGAAAGTTTCCAGAAGGGTGAATCTTTCAAGCGTGAGGCAGCTCTGCCTCCTCTGACAGGGAATGCCTTCTGATGCGTCCGGACCTGTCCTCAACAGTTTCCAGTGACCTGTTTAGCGATCAACTTGGCGGCTTCCTGGAAAAAACAGATCTGGGGCTCTGGCAGAGTCCCCACCCTTGCCTGGATGTTGGAGTGTTCTGGGTGTTCACAGTCTCTTCTGCTCCTCACAATCTTTCCTCTTCCTCCTCCTGTTCTTTCAATCTTTCCTTCTCTTTTAGGCCTTATTTATTCATGCCCCCATAAGTGGAATTGAGAAATTTTACCAAACATCAAATAGCCAGAGGTCTCAGCTTGCTTACCCACAGTCCATAATAGAAGACAAAGAGCAAAAAGACAGTGGTCACAGTCGTCTCCTTTTCCAAATGCTGATTAAAAGAAAGGTTTGATTCCCATTAGACTTCTCTGCCAGGGTCATTTTCATGGTTGCATGTTCAAAGCTGCCTGGTCTTGGCAAGAAGCATGTTTTCTTCTTGGATTGCATTTGTCTTCCACCCGTGAACCTTTTGACTGCCACAGTGATGTGGGGCCGGATCCTTTTCTCCATCATCCTACGTCGTATCAGTTGCACTTCTGTCTGTGGGTCAGTTTTCACTTTGTAGTAGCAGAAGTATTGGATGCTTGTGCACAGACTTTCACATAGCTTGTATCTGGAAAGTTACCTTTGCAACCACTGGGGCAAGAACCCCTTTTAAAGAAAAAGCAACCCCTGAATCTTAGATTTTTGTCAATTTGCATTGACAACAACAACCTTGTTGCATTGAGCAGCAACAACCTTATTCTTGATTGGGAGATGAGATTGATAGAGCTATTGGTATTATTATTAGCAGGCATTTATATAGTGCCAGCAATGTACCTGGTACTTTACAAAGTAATTGAATAGACACGGTCCCTGCCCTAGGGCTTACAGTCTGACAGACGGGAAGGGTGGGGTGGGGGTGGGATGAAGGAAGGGGAACAGAGGGAGCGACAAGGAGCGTAACATTCACGAAGATGCGAGGTCCCAGGTCACGTGCTTGGCTTGGTTACATCAAGAATGATGGCTGCTTGGTCCATGTGGTGAGGATATGAGTACGCAGACCTCAGGTAACAGATTGTATTGAATGGAGGGTATCAGCAGGAGTTAGGTGAGGGGAGCGAGGAGTCCGGGAGGGCAGAGCAGAAGAGGTGGGTCTTGAGGAGGGATTTGAAGGTACAAAGGGAGGGGGCCAGACGGACGTGGGCAGGGAGGGAGTTCCGGGCATGGGGGCAGCTAGGGAGAAAGGACGAAGGCAGTTAGGGGAGGCGTGGGAGGCGAGAGGGGGGACAGAGGAGGAGCGGAGTTCACGGACTGGAGTACGGAGGGAAATTAGGGCAGAGAGGTAGGGGGGAGCAAGGTCATGAAGAGCTTTATAGGTGAAGACTAGGAGCTTGTGCAGGATTCGTTCAGGAAGGGGGAGCCAGTGAAGAGAGAAGAGGAGGGGCTGCATGTGGTCGAAGCGACGGGCGAGGTGGATGACCCTGGCAGCAGAGATAAGGGGAGAGATAAGGGGAGAAAGGTGAGAGCAGGGGAGGCCAGTGAGAAGGAGGTTACAGTAATCGAGGTGAGAGATGACCAGGGCATGAACAAGAGTTTGGGCAGAGGAGACAGCGAGAAAAGGGCGAATCTTAGCAATGTTATGGAGGGAGAAACGACAGGATTTGGCAACGAGTCGATGTAGGGTTTAAAAGAAAGGGATGAGTCCTCAATGAGGATCGACAGGGAAGAGGGAGAGGAAGGATGAGGGGGGAAATAAGGAGTTCAGTTTTAGCCATGTTGAGTTGACATTGAGACATCCAGGTAGAGATGTTAGAGAGACAGCTGGTGAGGCGAGCTTAGATAGATGGAGAGTGAGATGGAGTAGAGAGATAGTGAGTTTGCCTCGGGACAGGTATAGATAGAGAAGAGGAGAGGGTCAAGGACAGAGCCTTGGGAAACACCAACCAAGAGGGGAAGGAAGGTGGAGTTGGCAAGAGACACATTGAAGGAGCGGTCAGAGAGGTAGGAGGAGAACCAGTTGAGGACGTAGCCACAGAAACCAAGGGGGTGAAGTGAGTCCAGCAAGAGTGAGTGGTCAGCAGTATCGAAGGCAGCAGAGAGGTCAAGGACGACAAGAATGGAGTAGAGGCGATTAGATTTAACCACAAGATGATGTTTGGTGATCTTAGCAAGAGCAGTTTCAGTAGAGTGAATGGGGTGAAAGCCAGATTGGAGGGGGTGAAGGGAGGAGTTGGCAGAGAGGAAGTAGAGGCAGCGGGAGCAGACAACACGTTCAAGAAGCTTGGAAGCAAAAGGAAGGAGTGAGACAGGACGGTAGCTAGAAGGGTCAGAGGGGTCAAGAGTGGACTTTTTGAGGATAGGCGAGATAGTGGCATGCTTGAAGG
>QEPC01012846.1:4098648-4207214 GCA_003113815.1 Sphenodon punctatus
GGAGGGAGTTCCAGGCATGGGGGGCAGCAAGTGAGAAAGGACAAAGGCGCTTAGGAGAGCAGGGAAGGCGTGGAAGGGTGAGAGAAGGGACAGAGGAGGAGCGAAGTGCACAGGCTGGAGTATGGAGGGCGATAAGTGCAGAGAGGTGGGGGGGAGCAAGTACCAAGCATTTAATATTGTTGCTACTTTAGACAGGCATGCTGCAATTGGTTAATGAAAACAATGCCAATGGTAGCTTCCTTTCTATTAGTTGGCAGAAATTGGAAGGCAATCAAAGACTTTTCTGTTTGGCCATATGTTTGGGAGGTGGGGGTAGGCGGTTGGTGATAGATGTTAGTAGGGGCTTTTAAAATGGATTTATGTATTGACTATTATATTTCCTGTCCTGTGTCTTTGGGAAAGGGTGGGATACAAATACGCTAACTTATCATGGTGATTTGAAGGTGGCTAATAGGTATGTGGATTCAGAGACATTAGCTGCATGTCTATTTCAGGCTATAGCTTTGAAGGGAAAAAGAATAAGAGCAGCATGTGGAAGTTTTTTTTTCTGTGAAGAGTAGAGGTCAACCACCATTTACTAGCCAATAAATCCTAAAAATGCATTATTGCAGTTGACAACAGTCTAGACAGTGGTCGAAGAATAACCCACCTACGGGTCTGTGAATAGGCCTTTTGTTTTGGTAAATTTTGATCAGTTACACTTCTAGTTTTGATATGAACAAATGTTTCCCTCATTGTTCAGAAAGCTTGTACAGCAGAATGCACCTCCCCACCAGGCTAACTACCGACTGCTTGGAAGAATCCTTGAATGTTGTAAATTATCTTTTTTCTTGAAACTGCCGCCAAGTTTAATAATGGGGGGTGAGAAGGGAGACTTGGTTTTGGTTGGATGCAAAAATAACAAACCATTAAGGAAATTTTTACCATCCCTTGTGTTAATAAATGACTTTTTTGGAACGGAGTTTTAAGTGTATTATCGTTCATTGAGGTGTGGCATCCCAAATGATTGTAGTAAAACCATCAGTCAAAATGCTAACTCATTTTTAACTGTCTAAATACACAGTTGGCCACTTGGAGCTGGGATTTCCTGATGAAAGCATGGATTTAATAGTGTGTACCTCTGGGCTTTCTGGATGCCGCACACCAATGGGTTAGTGCCATTTATAGTGTTTGCCTGTTTGCTTAGCTGTGAGAGAGTGAGATTTCTATGGTCTGCATAGCTGAGGAAATGTCCATTGTTTCTACACCTTTGTTGAGTCTCATGGACTTCAGTGGCGCTTTGTATAGGCACATGAAAATAAAACAATTTAAATGAGAAGTGTGCAGAAGCAGGTATTATAATGTTCTTACCTACCACTGATTATAGAGCCACAGTCATGGCTCTATAGTTAAGGTAGTAGCAAACTCTCATTGAACAGAGCCTATGCTGTTCAGCGGGAGTCAGTAGATCAAAAACGTCCAGTTGGTGACCATTCTAGCCTTCCTTCAGCAAGACGTGTTCTGTGATTACAAACAATGAAGGGGAGTCCAGGGGCAGATAGGGGCTGAAATGTGGGGGGGTCCCCATCCCGCACCTGCCTCTGCCTGCTACTAGTCCTGCAGCAGCAGCGGGACACCTGGACACCGATCGGACTGGGAGATAAAGCGGTTTGTTTACAAACAACTCCTCCCCATGCGAGTGATCAGAAGGGTGTTGTCTTCTCTTTGTAAAGAAGGTTCTTTGAGATGACTCCAAACATTCTCACAACTGGGTTATTATTATTATTATTATTATTATTATTATTAACAAACATTTATATAGCGCCAGCAGTGTACCTGGCACTTTACAAAGTAATAAAATAGACACGGTCCCTGCCCCTAGGGCTTACAATCTGAGGGGTTGTGCATGTTCACCATATTAAGTCCAACACGGTCTGGGCCCCGCCTATCTGAGAGACCGCCTCGCTTCCCAGGCCGTGGAGCGACCTCTGCGAGCTACTGGTGGCACCTTCTTGGAGGTCCTTCTTGGAGGTCTCCCCAGGTGAACCGGGCGGGCTACGATTGAGAGGGCGTTCTCGGTTGCCGCACCATGACTGTGGAACTCCTTTCCAGAGGAAGCTCGCCTGGCTCCCAGCCTGTTGGTCTTTTGTCGGACCTGTAAGACCTGGCTGTTTGTCTGGGCCTTTGGGGGAGGCAGGGAGTGAGTGTGGGGTTTTTCCCAGTGGTTTTACCTCTTTTTTTTGTTTTTGTTTTTGTTTTAGCAACCTGTGTATTTTTAACGTATTGTTTTTAAATGTTTTGCGAGCTGCCCCGAGCTGCCATAAGGCTGGAGGGAGCGGGATAGAAGTTATTAAATAAATAAATTAAAATAATAGACCATGTGGTGGTCTCGAGCTCCTCTAGTATAAAAAGCACTTCCCTCCGACCCCCCTTCAGAATGACAGTTCCTTCCAACCCTTTCTAGAAATATAAGGAAACAATTCCATGCGAGGCTGGAAAGGTGGGTGTTGTGAGAATGTTTGGAGCCATCTCAAAGAACCTCGTTTACAAGGCAGCAACCTTCTGTTCTTAGAGTGGCTCCTCACAGGCCGTTTTTACATGGCTCCTCTGGGTGGGTGGTGGTCTGTGGGCGCACCAGTACCCATGGCTACACACGCATCCCCACTTATCTGTACCCATGGAGCAACTACTGTTTCTCCTGGTTGTTCCATGTGTGGGGATGTATGTTAGGCACGCGCCCCCCCCCCCCCAACTCAGCGGTTTGGATGCGGCAGAGCAGACCGAGGCTCAGTCCTGATAAGACGGAGGTGATGGTGGTGGGTAGGGCGAGGGAGGTACTGGCCCCTCTGGAGAGGGTGGGGGGGTTGCCCTCCCATAGCCCAGCAGGTTCGGAGTCTGGGGATGGTTTTGGATCCAGACCTCTGTCTGGATTGGCAGGTGGAGGCGGTGGCTAAACATGCAAATATGGTTCTGAGATGATTATGGTTGCTATTTCAATAACTTTTCTTAATGAAGTTATTGCTAATAGGAATATTGTCTTTAAACCCCCACCCCATAACCAGGTCATTTGCATCCCCCATATAATCAATTCACACTACCCTGGGGGCGGGGGCGCAAATGAACTCGTTATGGAGTGGGGGCGTCATGAACCGATTATGGGGGCACAACTGAACTGGTTGTATGTATGGCATAATGTGCTTCATAGGTTGGCTGCATTTTGGGTGTCTTGTGTGTTTGATAGCAGAGCCCCCAGGTCCGCCGAGCCAGACGGTGCCCCTAGGCCCGCCAGTGGGACACAAAGAGGGGAGCCCATCTTGACTTCTTGGCCAGGGGCCCATTGCACCCTAGCTACGCCCCTGGTCTAGTGTGCGTGACTGATCCATTTTAATGAATGTGTGTGGTGAGCTTTTCTGTGTGTGATCAATTTGAATGAATGTGTGAGATGAGAGCATGTGTGTACTGTCTGAATGATTGTGTGTGTGATAATTTAGAATGAGCATGTGTGTGTGAGGTGAGAGCACATGTGTGAACGTGTGACCTTTTTTTCACAAGACGCACCCACGCAGCGGCATGGGTAGGTGCGTCTCATATGAAAGCAGTCGTTTCATATGAGACGTGAAAAAACAGGTTGCTCCATGTGGGGGGATGGGTGAGCGCCTGTGTGCACCTGCCGTGTTCTTGTGTCTGGGGCCAGCTGATGCATTAACAAAACTAATACATTTCAACAGAAGGGCAAATTACCTAGACAAAAAACCTTTACCAGCGTAAACATTTCCCTTTTCTTATTCGTTAATAAAAAAACCTGACAACTGAAACTAAACTCTATACATTCCTCATCACGTATAAGTATTGTTCAGTCACCATACCACACACATGCAGCTTAATTTTAGTTGTCATAATTTTTTTAAAATTAATGAATGAGAGAAAAAAAATGTATACATCGATCGGTCTGATATTTTAATAAAGTTGCCTTAACATACAATTTACTGTCATCTTAACGTTTGAGCATAATTTGTAATGCCACCGTAACAAGCTTCTTAAACCAAAGGTTTTTTTGTCTAGGTAATAGAACATAAGTGCCATACTTGGTTAGACCAGTGGTCCATTGAGCCCAGCATCCTCTCTCTGACAGTGGCCAATTTTGGTCGCTTTGGAGAAGTTCCAAACAAGTCATAATGGAATGATCCATTCCCTGTAGTTTTGCTCCCAACAGTCAGAGGTTATGTCCCTGCGGCCTACGTGGCCTTATAGGCATTAATGTAGGCCCCCACCTTTGGAATTGCCCCCCCCCACACACACACACATTCCAGTTGTGTTAATTTAAAGATTGCAGATTTAAACATTTACCACACCACCACCCCAAGCCCAAATGGTGTATCGTCCGATCAAGCCCCAACAGGTTGCAGTGATCTGTGTTACTCCACTCTTTGCTGGCTTTGACTTGATATGAGAAAGTTGTTTTCCATTCCTGTAGTTAGTGCATGATCCTATGATTCTGCACTGTGTATGACTTTATTTAAATCATGGTTTGAATTCCTCTCCCTCAAGTGGGTTACTAATATGGAGAGAGAGGTTGGGAGCTCAGGAAAGTGCACATTTGAGGTGGACTAAGAGAAGAGGTTAAGGGGTGGACTCGGGTAGAAGGGAGTAGAAATGAGGGTACGCACTTGGTGGGGGGAGTGGTTGAGTCATGCTCATGGGAAGGAGGGACCTGAGGGAGTGTACTTGTTGGCCTGGGCTTTTGAATGGGAATCATGAATTGCATAGGGGCCTGTAACAAAAGGCTGTGACTGCAATTAGTCTGTGGGTTGAAGGCTCCCCATCCCTTCTCTACAGCTTTAGATGGCTAACCCCATAAAACTTTTCACCACTAAGGGATATTGCTTACCACATGAGCTAGGATGACAGAAAGACATGGTTTTCTTATTTATTTCAGTGGGTTTTTTGTTGGGTTTTTTGTTGCAAAGTTATTTTTCAAGTCACAGTTTATCAGGTTTTTCAAACCTAAAATGGCTTCTGCCTTCGCAGCTCCTTGCCAGAGACCTGTCAGTTCTCGAAACTGACCCTGTAATGACGAGGTGCTCAGCAGTGAGAAACAAAGCTCATACTGCTGGAATTACCCCGGCTTCTTCTTCCACGATGAATCCAAGCCAGAAAATTCACTCCTTCCTGTTGTAGTTCATGTGCTGGTTCATGTCTCCAGTCTTGGGGGACTGGGCTAGGGTTGTTGGGTGGGACTCCTTGGGATTGTTGGTTTTCTGTTTTATATTTTATTTTATATTGATAATATTATTGCTTATTTTATTTGTCATTTTATTTATTGTGATGTGATCCACCCCGAGCCAGGAGGGGTGGGGTACAAATCTTGTATAAAGAAATAAAATAAAATGTCTCGCTGTGAGGGTGTGATCCCAGAGACAAAGCATCCATGGGAAGCTGGATTTTGCTATCTGTGTTGGAATAATCCTGCCTGTTCAGGCAAAATGAAATGACAGTATTTTATTTATTTTAAATTTCTATCCCACCACATAAGTGGATGGTGTGTATTTATTTATTTATTTTATTTATTATAAATAAAGTGTTCACACACTTTCAGCCAGTGTTAGCTTGGTGATCGTGATCCGTTTCAGTTAAACAGTTAAGTGTTCACGCTTGATCCTTCCTGCACTCCCCCTACCCCCTTCTTGAGGAAACTGCTTTTCGCAGGTGAGAGACTGTAGTTATGGATGAAAGGGTGTTTTCAAATGTATTTATTCGTCACATTTCCTATTCCGCACCCTCCTGCTATCAGCAGCTTGAGGCAACTTACAAAGCATTATTAAAACCTTAAAAAGTGTACATATAAAAACAGAACAAATATAGATAGAAAATATAAAATTCTATGGAATGTAAAACAAACAATAGTGGAACTAAAAAAAAAAATAAATCCTCCCCCTCCCAGACCCTCACCTATCTCCTTCACCAAAAGCCTGGCAGAATAGCCAGGTCTTACATTGTCGTCAGGAAGAGCGAGGATCCGGGACCAGGTGGACCTCCGTCGGAAGGGAGTTCCACAGCCCTGGTGTGGCCAACGAGAACGCCCTCCTCATAGTCCCCACCCACCCAGCTGATGACACCATACGCCAAATCCCCTCACGACCTCGCCCAAAGGCTGCATGTACACGTTGAACAGGAGTGGGGACAGAATAGAACCTTGCGGGACTCCATATGTGAGGTCCTGGGGAGATGAAGAACAATCCCGCAGCACCACCCGCTGAGTTCTTCCGGCCAGGAAAGAATATTCAAACCCACCCTAGCTTGGTCCCACAAACGGGTCACTCTGGTCTCCCTTAAGGAGGCATTGACCATCCCCGCCAGCAATGGCCCTAGCTGCTCTTAACCAGCCAGGACAGGCACGGGTCCAGTTCGGAACAGGTAGCTCTAACTGCCCCAAGTGAGCAAGGCTTGAGGGGGGTGGTCTGTGGTCGGTGCGTGAGATGGCAGTGGGGTGCCCACGCACACCAGGTGCATGGGGAGGGCATCAGACAAGCAGCTCCTAGCATGGCTGCCCCATCCACGGAGGTGATCTCCCTGGTCTGCAAGGGGCACTCTGGATTTTTCAGGAGTGCGCCGTGCGTGGTCATGGGTGTCTGGTGCCTGGGTCATGAGAGCGTGCCTCCCTAGGCACTAACTTCAAACGAGTGATTGGACACGTGGACAGTGTGGGGCCATGTGTGAATGTGTCTTGTTTAAAAACACCCATAATGTGTGTGGGTGGTGGGTGAAAACAGGCATAATGCTAACTCCACTTAACATTTATTCTGCATGTTGCAGGGCTGCATAGGGCACCAATACAGCCCTGCAACATGCATAAGAAATGTCAAAGCGGTGTTAGCGGTATGTCTGTTTCCACCCTGTGAACACCCATTTGCAAACACATACTTCGGCAGAGCCTGACAGGGTCTGAATTTGCAAGTCTGTCAGTTCACTGTTGAATCCATCTCGATCTGAAATAAGAGTTGCCCCTATGTTCTCGGGGGCTGTGGTGGTCTGAAATAAGGGATGTTCCCTTGAAAATAAGAGAGACGTTGCATGTCTACTTAAAATGTATTTTGTGAAGTGAGTGCAGATCGGTCCCAGTTACAGTGGTATCGGCCCATGCCTGATCGGAACCAGCCCTGACCCATTTTCTATGTTGCAATCTCAGGTCTTCCCTAGACCCGTTCATTGTAGCTGTGTCCGTCAGAAACTGACTTCTGGCCAGAGCTAGCTTTGGTTTCAGTTAGGCCTGCAACATTTGGAAGGGAATAAAACTCACAACCTTATAACACTTCTGAAAACTTTTTTTTTTTTGGGTGGGGGGCAAGAGGGAGAGAAGCAAAGCAATGTATTTAATGAAGGGAAAAACAACTGCGTAGAGTGGCTTATGCTTTATCCTTAGGTCACTTTCATTGCAGTGGGAGCCCTGCATATGGTTTGTAATCAGTGTCTGCTATCGCCTGCTGTAGACTAGAGTAACTTATTTGAAGGAAACCTCTGTGGTTTAATTCACTCCTTAAATGTCATGAGTGGATACCATTCAGTAGTCTGAACTAATGGCCTGCAACTTTGGCAAATGAAAGAAAACAAAACCTTCACAGCTGTTTATAGGGGGAGAGAAACCTAGAAGACCCTCTGCTTTTTATGTTTGCGTTCTTTAAGACTCTCAAGTGACAAATTAGATTTTGAACCATGGATTTTGGGTGGAAAAATGCTGCTGGATCAAGACTTTTCAGAGCAACTTCCAGCCGAAAGCAAATCCTTGTGTGGCTAAGCAATAAACATCTTAAAATAGGGCTCATAATGGAAATTCCTAGCAAAGTTAGTGGTGCTCGTTAAGTTTGAAAATATAGTTTTTGAAAATGCTGTCCTCCTAGCTAATTGGGCCAGTTGAGCAAATTGGATTTCTTCTGGAGTCTGTTGCCCTTCTCCCCTCATGTTTATTTGCCTGATGGAAATGGTTAACCACAATTAAAGAATCTAAGGGGAGAAATTCCTCTCAGTCTTGCATTAGTGGCATGTAGCAAATTTGGCTTGTTTGAAATTGAGTATTTAATGTGGCTTACTAAGCAGCTGAGTGTATCTGGCCAAATGGGGGCCTTATCGCAGCCTGACACAGTGCCTCATTGTTCCCACAAAGCCTCCTCGAGTAGCCCCTGAGTAGAAACCTGTGCCTACTGTCTTGGCGACTGGCCCCTTCCATAAACAGAATCCTGAGCCGTGACAGCGCCTTCGCAACCAGCTGCCGCAATCTGCAACGCCATTGAACAGGCTGACTGGCTGGGGATGGGCAGGGGGCGAGGAGAGGAGGAGGATGCATAAGGTGGGGCTTCCTCTACAGGTTGAATGTTGAGAGGAATTAACGTAGTTCTGACTACTCCACCCCCACCCCCCCAAAATAAAAGGAAATACTCTTCTAAAAATGATTCCCCCCCCCCGTTTTGCACATAGCATGCTAGGTGCTGTGCGAGCACA
Organism: Sphenodon punctatus; assembly: GCA_003113815.1. Lineage (NCBI taxonomy): Eukaryota > Metazoa > Chordata > Lepidosauria > Sphenodontia > Sphenodontidae > Sphenodon > Sphenodon punctatus. Next base: position 4,107,121 of record QEPC01012846.1, read on the forward strand.
TAAGAAATAGTCACTGATCTGAGCAGTTTACAGATGTAATCTGTAGAAATGGAGGGAGCTAATGCTATTCTGAACTGGTCCAGTCAGACGTTTGGTACTGTCTTGGAACCCTGGCTTCCGTTGATTCCTGCGGAACCAAGAAATAAAATTTTTAAAGCTGATATTTTTTCCCCCCATACAGTAGGCCTAGATGTTTGAGGTTTTTTTTTTTTCCTGTGCTCCCAAAATGATGTTTACCAATTTTGGATTGAAACTTTTGGGTTTTGTCCTTTTTAATTCCATAGTTTAGAAGGATTCTGCTTTTTCCTGCCTGTATTGAATGCAGCTGTGGCTACCTGCTTTTGGCACACAGTGCGGAGAATATGCAGAACTAGAAGGAAGCGGAGCAAACCTGTTGTTGGGTTTTTTTTAATACCCATTAAAACTTTAGGCAATTCGTCACATCTATGCCTCAGATTCTCCAACTCTAAAGCTTGACCATACCTGCCTCTGAGATGGTGGTCATGAGGTTCAGGGTTTAAAGATGCATTGCTGTCATCTCATCTAAAATGCTGTAGAAGTTTAAGTTCTTTTAATAGAAACATAATATGCTTGTTTATGAAAACAGCTTGTTCTGTGCCTAAAGGAAACCGGTTTGGTTTAGCCCTTGGTTACGTTCCCTTTCTTAAAACCTCAAGACTGCAAAGATTTTACCCTTTTTATTTCTAGTAGTAGTAGGGGAAAAAAAACAACTCGGAGGTTACTGATAAAATAGTTGCAGTATCTACTCTGAATTACCATTTGCTAGGGATGGAAATTTTGGTTTTGGAAAGAACCGAAAGTACTCGATAATGGCACTTTCTGTTTAATCCAAAATTTCTATTCTTTTTCGGTTCTTTTGCCTTGTTTTTTTAACATTGTAGTTTTTCCCAACGGGGAAGAATGCAATGTTAAAAACCGGAAACCGGAACAGATAGAAGAACGGAAACACATGAGAATGGAAACCGAAGTTTTGCCCAGAGTCCCACCCCTACCATTTGTACAAGGAGCTTGTATAATAATCTTGGAAGCCAAAGGTGCAAGCTCTTTGCAAGAGATGGCAGATGAAGACTCTTCCTCCTCTGCAGCCAATCTCAAAGTGAGGGTGCTGCAGAGCTCTGGATGCTTCTGTACTGTGTGCTTTATAAGTGTTGATGCTTTTTAAAAAATAAATAAAGCAAACCCCCCAAAGCCAGAATTTCAGGGTGTGACGATGCAGCAAGCAACTCGATGCAGCAAGCAACTCGTGCCAGTGTTAATCTTCACAGAAGCACAGCAGAGGTCGCCTTACAGGAAAAATAAGGCTGAGAGCCCTACTAAGGAAAGCAACAGGGAGGGACGCACAGGGTATGCTGCCTTAAGAGCCGAGATTAGGGAGGGTAAATTGGTGCCTCTCTCTTCTCCACCCACCCCCTTGATGAGGCCCTGCGTCTGTTCGAGCTGCTTCAGGCAGTGGAGCCGAGTCGCTTCGTCAGTGAGGCACCTCGAAAGGGGGGAGAGGCAAGGGGTGGTCTCTTTCTACCCTTTGTATGTGTGTGGGAAGAGAGGGAGGGAGGGATATGGAGCAATTCATTTAAAGCGTCCAGGAAGTAGAAATCTGCACGGGCCCGGTGTTCGATTCATTCCCCTTTTCGCTCCTTCCAAACAAAATGCATTTTAGCCAAGCAGCGGGCAGTTTTGTTTATTACAAATTGGTCCTCCTCCAAAGCGATTTATTTTCAGTTCCGTTAACGAAATGTGTGTGCGCTGGTGAGGGAGTGGGCAGACTGCATGCAGTGTGCGTTGTCGTTTCCCCCCCCTCTCTCCCCATTGGATAGGAAGAGGGGAGGGCATCGCTCTTGGATCACAGTGTGTGCTGTGGATGTACTAGCTGACGGTGTGAGGAGGGTGTTTGAGATTGTGGGATGGATGAAATGGGGATAACTTTGGACTGAAAGGGTGAAACCTCCAAGTGACCAAGCATAACAGCATGTTCACATGAAATGTTGCTTACCCATGGGTAATTTACCCCAAGGTAGGTCTACCCCAAGGTTTCTCCTACCCTGTGGGTTTAAATGCTTGCTTGGTAGCTTGTGATCTTTAACCCAAGTTCATGTGATTTCTCTCATGCAGTTAATAGCATGAGGTAAATTAACCCACAGGTACGGGGAGAAATATGAATGGGCATATCTCTGGTGTAGATTACTTCCAGGTTATCATCATGGGTGATTTCAGACGTTACGGGCCTCCCTTTTACCACAGTCAATCCCCTGTGGTGAGGAGGGCCCGTAACGTCTGAAGGGGTTCCAGCCAGATGTTCACCCCAGTGAGCCTCCGGCGGGAATCCAACTAACCACCATTCCGGAGGGGAGGCCGGTCTCACCTCCGAAATGGTGGTTAGCTGGACCATGGTCTGGAAACGGCAGAGAGTAACGTCTGTTACCTCTGCTGAGTCTGGAGCGTGGTCCTGGCCACGATCCAGGATCGGGCGCAGTGGCTGGATTGGCTGCTGCGCCCGCGGGAGCGTGGGGGGGCGGGGCTGTGTGTTTGTGCCGCACAGCCTCCCCCCCTCCCCGATCCCCAAGTGGAATCAGGCCGGCACGTTTAAAGGACGGCCGGACTGATTCATGTCCGGGATCCAAAACGGATCCCGGACCATGGTAACGAACGAGGCCGGCACGTCTGAAATCACCCCATGTTGTATGAATGTGTGACGAAGATTATAAAACCAACATACATGCTGCGCATGTTACATGAATGTATATGGTGTACTTTAAATTTACATTTCATAGCCATGTCTGGTGTCTTTTAACCAGGAATGAAGAGGTGCATGTAACTATGTGCATGGGGGTAAGATGAGTTGTCCCTTGATAAATCTTTGTAGCTGAAAGGATTTATTTTATTTATTTTATCAAATTTCTACTCCGCCTCTCCTAAAACAGCTCGGGGCGGCTTACAAATAAAAAAACCCCACAAATATAAAATACATCTATAAGCAATTTAAAACATTCCAAAATACTAGTATTAAAACAGGGCCGGGCATCACAATAAAACAATAAATAGGGTAAGGGGAGATAAAATGCCACTAACCCCCCCCCCCTCCCCCCAAAAGTCCTGGGCGAAGAGCCAGGTTTTACAACTTGGCCGGAATGTCAAAAGGCTTGGGGCCAGGCGAGCTTCCCCCCAGAGGGAGTTCCAAAGGCGCGGCCCGGCCACCGAGAATGCCCTCTCCATTGTGGCCCCCTGCTTAACGCGGGGGACCTCCAAGAAGGCACCCCCGGCAGACCGAAGGAGCCGCTCTGGGTGCGGAGGGCGAGGCGGTCCCTGAGGTACGAGGGAGCCAAAAATTAAATGGAGCCAAAAATCAAAACTGCTGGTTAAAAGCTTATAGAAACAATGTTTGAGCACGTGACAAGGCTAAACGGGGAAGATGTATTCTCTGTGCTTCAGACTACAGTGGATATAATAAGGTTTGAGCGACAAAATGGCTGGTAGGACATGAGGTAAGATCGGGCGACTGTCTTGTACCAAGATGATTACCTGGTTACTCTTTGTGTGTGCGCCGACAAGTTTGTAGTAATCTTATTTTTCTGGGTGTACAGCATATTTAAATGGCTGCTTGGTGGTCAGCAAAGTGGAGGTGAGTGCTTGAGAGGAAATTGTATGGAGAAAGTAGTGGTTTGGCAGGGAAAACTGAGAGGGGGAGGGTAGTCCCCCAGTTGTACAAAAGAATAGGGCTCCACACTGAAGGAGAGGGCCCAGACAGAAGAGAGCAGAGATCAGAACATGGAATGAAGGATGAGGAGATAGATCCATGATCTAAGCCCTCCTGTCTTCACCCATCCCGACCACACCTCTTAAACACCCCTGTCCCCAGCTTCTGTCTGGCCCATGGAAGGAAAGGGCGCTTGTGAAGAACAGTCTCTCTCCCACCCTTGCGTTAGCTGTTTCAACTGAGAGGTGCAGTGCCTTTTTAAAATTTAAGATGATATGCAATTGGCAGTTGAATGCAATGATAATTAATGGATACCTTTAAAATTCCTATTAATTTAAATGTGTACTCCGCCCTATCCAGACATTGGCTCAAGGTGGCTTACAGCAATTAACAAAATACATTACCCCACCCTACTCACCCCATCTTCGCCCATGAACTCCCTTCCCTCATGCAAACCCTCTCCTTTTAATGCCCCTATCTCTCCTCAACCCAAACCACCAGTAGTCGCAATAATGAAAAGGAACCTCCTTCCTCTCCCCTCCCAACTAAACCATCCACAACCATACCCTCCTTCATCAGATGGATGGTTATATCCTGTAAATATCCTATGCCCTTAAATATACTGGTCATGTGGTCAGTTGATCCTTACTACCTTTTCTCAGAGTGTCATGTGCTTCATTATGTTATTAAAGATGAAATGTTTTGGGGGGACTTGTCCCCCCAAACCTGAGGGGCTTGCCAGGACCCAGCCCAATGCTGAAGTACATGGTGTGACTTCCAGATAGTGACTGGCACCTCCCAAATATTTGTTTAGTAAACAGGGATGCCTTTGATCTTATTCCTGTGAAGCAATGCATCATTACAGTGATTATAGAAAAAACAACCACCCCGAAGACTTGTTTGGGGAATGGTTGTGGGAAAGGGTAGTGAGACTTTTGCTATTGTCATAATGTTGGGTCAACATTTTTTATTTTTTTTTACCTTAAATTATTGTTTGTTGTGGAAGTTTTGCCTTGATTAATCTGAAAACTTCAAAGCTTTGACTTCAGCTTTATGGTTGAAAATAGGTTTAGGCAGCTACAAAATGTTGACAGTAAAACATTAGCGCCTAATCAAAATTATCTTTCTCTTGTAAATGAGAAATGGGCTGCAGAGGCTAACAGTGGCAAGGTCTTTTAGAAAGGAGGATGAGGTCTTGTGATTTTTCTGTTGCTAAATGGAGCTCAGACATGAGACTTGCTGACAGGAGTGTGACTGTGCCTCTGTTGTTCATCACAATTTTCTTGTCATGAAAATATTTTCCTCTGTATTCATTCAAACAGTTGAATGAATAGCAAGCTTGGCTTCATTGCATATATCCTGTGGCTTAGGATAAGGAATAGTCTTGAAATGTATGTGCCAACACTATGAGAGTAAGATGGCAGCACTAATTTTTTAACCTGCTTTAAAGTTATAAATTGAGTTGTGTGTCAACAGTTTCTGGACCCAATACGACCAATACTTCTCTGCAGAACTGTATTATACTGTTTTAAAAATTATGCAGCATTGTATTTGCATCAATGGTTTCGTGAACACTTCACAACGATGCAAATATTATCCACACTTTTATAGAAGGTAATTTTAAAGGGAGGGAAACTGAGGCGCTAACATGGCACATGTCCATGACGGTAAGGCAGATTGGTAGTGTGTGTACAATAATACAGCTCCCAGGTACCCCAATTTCCAGTACCCATTATCAACTGCTTGTCTGGTGTTAGGAATTTTTGATTGCTCTATGCATTTAAAATGCAAGGTGAATTTCTTTAGGTCTGTATTTTACAAAGCACCTAAATGTAACAGGGCTGAATTAAAGCCATAATCTATCTTGTTATCAAATTTTGCTTGGTGGTAGTACCTTCTTCAGCTTGAAAGGGAGTTGCAGGTACTCCTCAGCATTCAAAATGGTTTTGGGTGCCTAGGTATATGCTTTAGGTGTTTTTAAACACCACTGAAACTCTTAGCCATGAACTCTTCTAAAAAAATGTCTTCCTGTCCTAAACCAGAGATAAGCATTGTCGCAAGGTGTGTTTGAAGCCACCAACTTCAAGGGAAGGTGATTGGCTTTGTTCTCCATTATAACGTTTTGTTTGCCCCCACGTTCCGCTGAGAATTTTGAAATGGACCTTCTGCTTAGACTACCTGGGGGGTGAAAGATAGGCCCACAGGCCCAACACCTTTTGTTATAAAGTCCCTTTCCCATTCTTGCATCCAGTGTGCAAATCTGGCTCCTACCTTTAAGCATGTACCTGAGCCCTTCTGACTGCGTGCATACCCTGATCTCTACTTTTGTTCCTCTGACTGCGTTTCCGCAATCTTTCTACTCCTGTCCTGGGCGCATCCCCTCGGCTCCCCATAGAACGGGGAGTACGTTTACCAAATCAACTCGTATCTCTTCTTTTTTTAAAGCCATCAGCGTTGACCTACGACCTGAGAATTAAAGGAAAATATCTTCATTCATTCCCAAGCAATTGTTAGTATGTTATAAAGGTTTAGTCTGTCCTGACGACCAGACAGTGAACAGAGATTTATTTATTTTTTTACTGTATAGATTCAGTTCTCTAAAGCTAAATATAAAGAGTCTGGATAACCGACTACTTTCATAAAGCTTATCCTCTACTTTTGTGTCGGTTTGCTGGAGGACAGTTTCTGCCCTCTTCTAAATGCAGTCCCTTGCTGTTGGAATTAAATTTGTATATGAGCCGGAAGAGAAACTGCCTGGTTTACCTTTGGGTACAGTCTCACGTTAATGAAGACTTGATATAAAATGTAGGAAGCTACCACATAAAGATAATCAGAAGTAAAGATAATTGCAGTTTTGTTGCTGCAAAACAATGGGAAATAAAAAAGGCAAATTTAGTATGACTAGGAAGGTTTTTCATGCTGGATATATTTTCCACTTTTTAAAAAACAAACTGCCCCCCTCCCCCAAAACTATTTCTAAAGTGTGGCTGCTCATTGAGAAGTAATGATATGCTTTTAAAGCCTTTATATTGCATAGTCTGAAAGATTGGTTTGAGGCATGCTTTTGTGTATATTGTGGCATTTTAAAAAATGTGTACTGTTCTAAGGTAGAATTGAAAATTTGGCAGATGCAAATCAGTTACTACTTTTTTCCATGCAATAACCTAGTGACACCTTCAGGAACAACTGGGCAGCTAAATAAATTTTGAATCAAGGCTCTTATAATAGGAAAAATCAAGGAGGTAAGCCAGTGTAAGTTAGTTAACGGTAACCTGTTTATCAGTGTAGATGCCTGTGGTTTTCAGTTTTTCAAGGTCAGTCGGCAGAGATGTTCTGTCAGTTTATTGGGGCACCCTCTACTAAAGCTTGAAAGCTTCATTTTTTAAAAATTGGTGTTTTTCTGCATTAAGTTTTACCAGTTTTAATTATTGTCCTGATGTTTGTGGGTAGGGCACTTATAAGCAATGATTTGTCTGCATGGAAGCATTTCAGGTGGGTTGATGATCTCATTATTGTCTGCTTTGCTACCCCAGAATGACAGTAGGTTTTGGAAAAACTAATTCCCTTGGTATAGCTATGCACTGAAGGAGGAGAGAGTTGCACATAAAACAGTAGTGTTCAAACTTCCGAATAAGATTGAGACGTGCTAGGATCATTTGGAAATTGTGCGATTCCTTGTGTGAAAGGAATAGGAAATGCAGATAACAGGACTGACTGTGAAAAGATTTACTTATTTATAAATGCACATAGGGGAGGTGGGCTAGAAGGAGCACATTTTCAGATTGCCCAAGATGCTGCTTAATTGCTTTAAACTGACGATTTTTCTGCCACTTCAGTCCAAAAATGTATTGCCCCCAGGGACAAAGGCAATCTTTGAAACGTTAAGCAGGCTAGGAGGTGCTGTAAGAAACCCAGCCTCCCAGAATTCCTCTCAAATGACATACAGGCACCTTGGATTGCTAGACGTCGGAGCTATACCTCCCTCTCTTGGTAAACAAGCCCGCCAAAGTTTGTTTTCCTGAAGCCTCTGTCTGAATAATAGACTGCGAGGAGGGGGGGGGGTAGGAAAAGCAGGTGCTGACTGTGGAGGGGGGAGGAACAGCTTGGTTTCGTACCCCTCCGATTCCCCCCATTCCAGTATACTTAGCCTCCCCCCCATAGCACACGCGCACACTCAGTATCTCTTGTTTCTGCAGCTGGAGTTCCAGAACAGCCATTTATGAATGAGGCACCAGAAAGGGGAGGAGGGAATTTCTGTTACAATAACAGTCTGGTACTAGTTTCATTCACTGGTTGTAATCGGAGTATAATTGATGCTTTATTTTAAACATGATCACATTCTTCTATTTTTCAAATCCTCCTGCATTCTTTTCTCTCTTCACTTGTCGGTTCTCTGTGCATTTACGGCTTGCTTTCTCTGCACTCTTCCCCCCCCCCACTCCCCGCCTTTTCCTCGTGACTATTTGCAATATTGGGTGTTAAGGGGGTGAAAGAGGAATCCTGACAGAACTTGCTGTTTCTCTCCCCCTTCCCTCAGTTAGAAAGCAGGGAGCAAACGATGTACGTTCCAAGCCCTTGACTGCGTTCTACCCCAAGGTAGTGTTACAACAGTGCTTTAAATGTGCACTATGTCCCATCTCGCCAGCATGCTGCTTGCAAAAGCAAGCCTTGGTTAGGTTTGGGGGAATAGGCTGTGCTGCTCAGAGCAACCCTCCCTCGCCTTTCCGGCTACTTTAGGTAGCCCATTATTTGTGACACTTCAGACCCCTTTGTTGTAACTGAATTGAAGCCGTGTGACAATGGCACCCTTGCTTCCTGTTCACAGCAAAATGAAGAGACAAGCCATTGTCCTGAGCATAATTGAGCCTCTATCAAAACAAAAACACAAAGAGATGGACAACCCAGTTACAGCTGCTTGTTTGAACTCCAGCAGTGGTGACTGCATAGGACTAGAAACCTAATTACTGACAATAAGCTCTTTAAAACCAATGCACTATCCCTTGTTAGATAAAGACCTGGAGGGTGACTTTGAGGGGGAAATAATATTTATTTTACACATTTTGAATAGTTCTTTGCTCTCCCTTTCCCAATGTAGAATGTGTCTGTGTGCAGTAATATTTTATTGCAAACTGCCTTCTCCATTACTTGCACATAGGGAAGAAGGATGCCTTCCCCCCCCTTGGATTTGGGATTATCTCAGTTCCCTACATCTCTCCCATATTGTATTCATAGTGCATGCCCCTACTGCATTCTGGAGCAAAAGCCAAGAGAGTGGTTAAGATCCTGCAGTGTGCTCCAGTATTTTAGCCACGCTTGTCTGGCTTGGTAACCTCACCTTCCTTCACTCCGATGAGATTGAGACTGCATCCCTAAATTAAATTGGTTAGTGAATCGCATTTAGTGATCCTTAGGAGAACAAATAATTCCTGTTTAAACACTCTGGGGTAGAGGTTTTGGTTTCTTTTTAGCTGAGAGTATTTTTTAAAAAGGTCTAATGTTAATGTAGATCTTTCTGCTCATGTGTGATGGGTTTCCGATTGGGAGGGGATCGCGGGATAAAACAGCATGGAAGAAAAGTGTTGTAGTGGCCATGAGCTCATAGGTTTGGTAGGCTGGGAGATTGTTTTGCTCTCAATTGTAGAGTAGACCTGGGAAAGACTTAGTAAGACATCTCATCAGTCTTTAATAAGCAGGTAGTTCAGAGTTGGAAGAAAGCTACTCAACATTGCCTTAAGCAAACCCTGGTGATTACAAGGCTATGCATGGAGGGGTTTAGTGTTTGGGCATAGACAGCTGGAAAGAAGTCTTCCTCTGTTTTTCTCGTTCAGGTAAGTTTGAGGGAGGTTTTTTACAAGAAATTGTTAGGGCAAGGAGTACTTCATTCTTAGTTCCCTGTATCATTTTCAGAACAAAACCTCACTTTTACGAAGCATAGAAACATAAAAATGTGCACTTGACAAATGCCCTGGAACTCAACCCCAGTCTTGAATGGGCAGAGTTGGAGAGCAAGTAGCTCCAGCTGTTAATGGCTATCTATTTGGGACAGGAAAAAATAAATAATCTAAAGTGTTGGCAAGGTGAAGTCTTCATCTTAAGGAGTGGAAACTGAAGAGGGCAGTTTTCCAAACATTAAAGAGCGAAAGAAAAAGAAAAAAAAAAAGTCCCATCTCAGCCTTTCTTTTTGCAAACTTCCACTTCAGAGTCCAGACGTAACATAAATCTATTTCCCAAGGACTTTGGCATTTGACGAGATCAGCAGAGATGTTGGAGCTAACAACTCCTTCAGTTTCAACGTTATTATGGAGTTGCTAGCTTGGTGCGCTCAATGGGGGAGGTACCATGTTGGCTTTGGAACTCATGGTCCCTTGTTGGGCCAGTCTTGGGATTTGTGTGTGCTTGGTGAATCACTGACCAGCGAGAGTAGTATCTTTGCTGTTAACTTTTTCGCCTAAACTAATCCATCATTTTTGTGCATCTGGTTAAATCCAAATCAAACAATAAGGAAATCTGCCAGCAAGGGTTCTCCTTCTAAAAACTAGTAGGCGTCTCTGGAGGTTTAAATTAGCTGACTCAAGACTTCCTGCACATTAATGCCATTTAGGAGCTTTGCTAGAGGGGTTTGCTCAGTGGTTGGCCTGAGCGCTCTACTGAAACATCTCCCTCCACCTCTGAGAATTACCTGGCTGTGTGGGAGGAGCCTTTCTTTGGTAAAGAAATAGAGAGGATGTTTCCATGGCGTTGATGTTTGAAACATGTTCTTCTGGGGTTTTACAAGCCATTTAATGACTGTAGACTGCAGAGAAGGAAGCAAAGGAAAACTTTCCTTGAACTTCCTCTGTTATCTTTGTCTCCCCTCTGTTTTTGAATGCATATTTGCAGATTTTCCAAGATAGAATATATATTGCTTTACATCCTAAATGTGGTGTGTTAATTAAATTATAGATATGTTCAGAGTGTTCGTCTGTTTCTTGTTGGAGACAAAGTAGTTCAGATGATATGTTGTTGGATCAGCTTTCTTGTTGAGCTCTGCAGAAATACTAACATTTTAAATTCTCATTAGGAGGTAGAACTACAGAATAATCTATCTTTGAGATAGGCCCCTGTTATAATAATGCTCTGTCTTGTAGTGTTTTCTGTCTGGGCTTCTGATTGTACATTTCAAACATTAATTAAGCATCATGGATTTCCTCTGAGGTAGGTTTAAAATAAATAAATAATGTAACCTATCCTTATTTAACGGATGGGAAAGGAGGTGCAGAAATGTTTTGTCCAACATCTTAAAACCTGCCCTCCCGAAGTACACGCTTAGTGCTGTGCTAGTAGAAGGTGGGGTTGCATGCATGCACACAGGTGTTTTGTGCAAATTCCCAGCGCATGTACAGTAGGTATCCTGGATGTGCCATATGCCTTGCCTGTGCAGACTTGTACAAATGTAAACACCCCAACCAATGTCTGAGTGACGTCTCAAACCTCAGATCTTCTGATGTCCAGCTCCTCCTTATGTCCAGAATACTTTGTCACGTAACTGTCATCTTTTTTTGTTGCCACGCTTCAAAGTTAGTAGTTCTTGTGGGTTTTTGTTTTTGTTTTTTGTTTTTATCCTAAGTAACGATTATCTGATTGTCTGGCTGTAACAATTTTCTTTTATTACCAAGCTTTTTGTTTTACACAGAATTGCCCTCACTTGTTTATCTCTCAGGCAGGAAACTACTGCTAAGCAATAAGAGACTGATAAATGAAACGATACAGCATGATGATAATTTATTGATGACTGTTTGTTTTAGTTTTCTGTTGATACCGAGCTACTGTAGAAAGTTTTTAATTGGCACTGACTTGAACACGGTGGAAAAAGTGGTCTCCTGCTGTTTTCCTCTTCCCTCCCCCTTCCCCAGTGCTTGTGGGAATCCGTGGCTTGGAGGTAATTAAAAATGTACTGCTGTCTGTAACGGTCTGCTGTAGTTTATGCTTCGTGCTGCATTATGGGTGCAGCTGGTAAAAACAGAATCATATTGAGATATAAGTTGCACTGTGCACCATGGGTTTGTTTTATTGGGAGAAGTTGATTGTTTTGAGCATTTAGCAGTAACTTTCACTGGGTACTTTGTGGTGGGGGTTGTGGTGGGAGTCACAGTTGGAATTTGGATGGGCTAGAGTGCAGGCAATATAAGCTTCTATGTCTACATAATTCCCAGCCCACATGGGTTATAATAGGGAATGTGGATGTTTACATGTAAACCAATGTACTTCAGTAATGTTCTGGAGTTCTTATTGCCTGCCATTTGAAAGTATAGATTTTGATTGATATCCCATTCCCTCCAACAATTTTCTTTTTTCTCTTGCTGTGACATCATTTTCAGTCTGTATTGGTGACTGAACTGTTTAGTGGTGGCTATAACTCTATCAGTACAGGATTAAGTTGGAGGGGTCAGGCTGGGGAGGATGGTTTAAGTGATGGTACAGTGGTTTCTGTAATTAGCAAACACACTAAATGGAGTAATAGGGAAGTCACTTGTTAGCCTGCCTTGTGTACTAAAATATTTCACAATTGATCAGGGTGTTCATGTGTGTTTGCCAAGCTCCCCTTTAGGGGCAAAATACTATATTAAAGTTTTTGCAGTTTTCATTACTTGAGAGTAAGGAGCATGCTTTCTTGTGATGAAGCTTGTCTTTGATTAGAAGTAGGATTGAATTCAGGAAGTTGAAGTTTTTCTGTGTTAATGATTTGAGACATTATCTTAATTTCCCTATGCTCTGCTTTCCCTGTAAAAGAGTGGAGAACTTTTCACAATCGCACGGATGTCAGGAAAATGTTTTTGAAGTACCTGGAGATTATGCACTTTTTCCATGTTATGTTTCCTTGCTAGTGCATAGCCTTCAAGGAATTCTTGTATGAAGACCTCTTAAATAGTGATAACCACTTGTTGAAAGAGGTGCTGCCAATGTCTTCCTTTGTTCTGTGCCCAAAACTTCATGTGTGCGGGGAAGTGCTTTGGTGGCAGCGCTGCCGACTCAAAGCTGGGAAAGGCTTTCAAGTTGAGTGCAGTGCATCTTCCGGGTTTCTTTTCCTATAATTAACAACACTAATATTTAAAGGAGGACAGGAACTGCATCCAAAGGCATAGCAACAATAGGGACATGGGCACTCTCCCTGAGGAAGCTGCATCCCTTGCTCCTGGAAAAGAGGTACCGAGGGGAGGAGGGCCATTCTTTCTACTGCCCCAGGGCCCATTGCAACCTAGCTACACTCCGGGACAGCATTGTTTCACAACCGCAGTGGCCAGGCTGTGGCTTTCACTAGCGTTTTCAGGGAAATCTTCCCACACCGTGGCTGGCAGTGGTTATTGGACAACGGCCAGAGCACCTGCTTGTCTCTGCCAGTGCTGCTTAACCCTGCTTGGAGTCCGTGTAGGTACATGGCATGATGGGAATAAATATCTGGTCCAAGATAGCACTCCAGCTAGTAGCGCCACATGGTGAGACTTGAAATAAGCTGTGGCAAACAAGGCTTTAGTGAATATTTTCTTTATAGGAAGTGCAGAGCTCCAGAGTACAGTCATGGCAGCCAAGTGCCATTCAGTTGTTTGAAGTTGTTATATTTTCAAAGTTGGTACATGTTACGTTAGTGATTCGAGTCTTGAATTTAATTAATTAATTAATTAATTAATAGTTCAGTTGGCCACTGCTTGAAAGTTGGTAGGGATTGGAACTCAACTCTCCAACACAAATGGATATGCTGGGTGTGCTATACAACCCAAGTGGGTGGCAGGGCAGAGTTCCTAAATGGTCTTGGTCTTGGTCTTGCCCTGTCTGTCATCGAGGCCTGTATCAGAGAAAATGCGAACCAGAAACAGGTGGCCTCACAGCTGCTTTGGTTTCCAAATGGCTGAGCCTGTTAGGAAGTAATAAAGCACCCAAGTGGGAGGAAGAGAGGTCTCAACGCAGGAGCATCTGGAAAAGAAGAGTAAACATTGGTTGTGGTGCAATGATTGGAGTAATTGTGATGGGGGCGGGGGAAAGTGAAGGGCTTAATTGGTCAGCCTCTAAAAATCAACATATTACAGTCCATGTGAACAAATTATAATCTGGCTGCTGCCCAGTCATCCCAAGTTAGGGACAGGTTTTGCTTCAGTCACATAACTGACCAAAGCTAATTTTCAAATTTCCGTGTCTCTGGAGATACCCTCTTTAAAAGCACATGCTTGAGATTGCACCGGATGGAATATTGGTTACTAGAGGGAAAATTCATTCCTGGATAATACGGTTAAACACGCTAGAATTGCAGGTTGGTAAACAGAGGAAATAATCGAGCTTAAGTGGCAAGTCCTCACAGGTGTAACGTTAATAGGAGTTAATGGAAACCAGGCAACGCAAATGCAGAAGTCGTCTGGCTAATGCTGTCTAGTACTGAATGTACTGCATCAAGTACTACATGCTGTTTCTCTCTACCACCATCTGTTATCTCCCCCTCTGGTCCTTATCTTTTACTCATCCAATCTTCTTACTATTTTCTCCTTGAATATAGCAAAGGGAAAAAGCTAGCGGCAGGGTAATGTGTTGAGTCATAGGGACACTCACTTTTCTGGGCAGCCTTCCTGTACACTCCTCCCATTTTTATTTTACATAAGTCTTTTTAATTGCCATTTTGATATAAGGTTAGCATTGTCATTAATGTGGCTGGTAATGAAAACAAGGATTTGGAGGAGGGAAAGAGTGCTCTCAGTGATACCCATCCTTCACCGATCCTTTCAGAGTAGGATGTTGGCCCATGTGGGGTGGCAATTTCCGAACATTTGCCTGAATGACCCCATTTTGAGACTTAAATATCACTCCACCATAGCAATAAAGACAAGGTAGATGTATATGAAGTATCATAATATGTGTGCTACGACTAGGGGCCTATGTTGGAGGTGGGTAGGCAAAGCTTCCAAACCTAAGAGACGCATACCAAAATTTTCATATAGTTGAGAGCCATGAGACACTTTACATCAGTGGTTTTCAATCTTTTTTCCATTGGCGGCCCCTTAAAAATTTTTGAATGGTGGTGCGGACCCCTTTGGAAATTGTAAGCAAAACCTTTGTCATTCGTCTGCAAGGCAGATGCCAGCTTGCTTACAGGAAGAATTTTATAATACCACTTACCTGCGCTGTAGACAACTTAGAAACCACCCAACTGGCCTTGGGATGACTGATGCAAAGTTGTGGATGAGGCTTTTTTTGTAAGGAGGGGAGAATCAATAACACTTCTCTCCTTGCCCCCCTTAATACTAAAACTCTCATTGCTAAATAAGAAAGCTGCGGGGAGCTGATCTTTCCATAGTGTCACTCTGCTACTGGAGACCCCTGCCCCCTCCCCCACATAAAGAGTCCCACCTGCTAAAGGAACTTCGGCTGGGGAGTCTTTGTGGGATTGGGGACAACCCTCACCCATAAGCCAGCTCAGCCCCCGGATGAAGATTTCACTTGGCGCTTGAGGACCAGTCAAGAAAACCTTTCAAGGAGAAGGGAGCCATCTGCACCTGACTCCAGAGTAGCCTCCAGTCCCCTCTCCCCTTCCCACAGGGAGTCCAGCCCCTCAGCCCAGAGGGACTTGCCTCATCTCTTGACACTCGGTGCAGAGTGTGGAAGCTGTGGGGAGAGAGCATGTGTCCGGTTGTCTTTGTTGCAGCTCTTGGCTGGACACTGGCTCCTTTTCCTCCCTACCTGCAGTTCCCAGAGGTTGGGGCCTCCCTCACTCTTCTCTCTCCCCCCACCCCATCCTTTCCTCTTCTTTTAGGAAGTTCAGCGAGAGTCCAGGCTGCTCTGCTACGACCAACCTGAGCGAACTCCCTACCTGCAGTCTTCTGACGTATCCACCCCAATGCCCCCTGCCTTCCGCACAGGAGGGCAGAGTGGGGAATGGGAGAGGCTGGCTTTGTGTTGGCAAGCAGCGCCTCCTCCTGGTCTGCCATGGCACTACGAGCTTACCATCTTTCACAGACTCCTTTTGTGGACCCCTACCTTATGTGGATCACTGCCATGCATGCATCTCGGTTTCGCCTGATCCCACACTCCCACTCCATCAAAGCTCTTGCTCCTGTGTGGTTTGGCCAGTTCAGGCAGCAGCAAGAACAGCACAAGACTTGCTTCCCCTGCTTTCATGATATTAGGATGCTGCGGCAGCAGAAATGGCAGTTCAGTTTCTCTTGCACCTGAGGGAGCTGTCTGGACACGGCCCCAGGCACAACCACACCTGGCCACAGTCCAGGGGCCCCAGAGCCACGGTCCAGGGGCCCAATACCTGCATGTGGCTACTGAGCTGCTGTTGGTCCACCTCTGGTATATACCCTATATTCCAACTTTTGATCCCTTATCAGGGCCTCATTTATTGTAATGTGTAGTGGGAAATGAGACCCACTGTCACCTTGCTACCTGGGAATGATTTCTTCAGCCAAAATTGGATTATCTTTGTATGCTAACAACACTCCTGGTGGTTTAGTGTTTTGTCCCATTTATGAGAGTCTGCAAGTGTTGTTGTGATAGTAGTAGTAGTAGTAGTATTTATCTTTAACATAGTGCTTTTTATGTTCATAGTGCTTCTCAATCCTTATCTAGTTCACCTTTAGAGCAACCATTTTGACAGACCATGAAAGTGAGGCTGAGAGAGTGTGACTTGCCCAAGCCTGCCCTGTGAGTGTGTGTGTGTGTGTGTGTGTGAGAGAGAGAGGGAGAGAGAGAGAGATGGGATTTGAATATTTATTTATTTAATTTAATACATATATACCCCACCCCTCCTGCAAGCAGCTCGGGAGTTGATCTCACAGCTCCCAAGTTGAAGATTCATTTTTAGGCTAGGGTGCCTCTTGGGACCCTGGAAGTACAATGGAAAGGCAGAACCTCTTGGTGTCACAGCCAGAATGAGAAGAGGCATCTTAAATTCCAGTGCTCTGCCGAAGTCTGGCCCTTGACGTTTTTGAATTCTAGTTTATTTTTTGGTCGGTTGTGTTTCGGTTAATGTTTTTAGGATAAGATATTCTTATCACAGAATTTCCTATTATTTTGATAGCTGTGGAACTGATATCTCATTGGGATGATGGATTTCAAAGTAAAATGTCGTTCCAGCATCAAAATGTTTTGCAAGAGATTTAAAGAGGATTTGTGTGTGTCTGTGTCTGTGTATGATGCCAGGATGTGTCCTTCCACAGTTCTGATCATTAGGATTTTTTGTCTTGCATGCACCGATGAGGATAATTCTAAAAGTGATAGCTGAATGGAGCACAAGCACAGCATGTCTGGGTTCCATTTATATGCCTCTTATTATCAGCTGTTCTCTGGCAGCTTCCGGCTGAGTGGGAAGCCTTTATGTTTAGCCTATAGAACTGCTTTGCGGGCTGCCATGCGGAAGTGTTGTGCTAAAACAGCTGAATCTTAACATTATTATTATTATTATTATTATTATTATTATTATTATTATTATAAACACTTATATAGCGTCAACCATGTGCCTGGCACTGTACAGAACATAGAAATAGACGCGGTCCCTGCCTGTGGCTTAGGAGGGGGAGACGGAGAGGGGACAGTGGGAGAGACAGGGGAGAAGACAGACAAACATTCAGGCGGATGCGAAGTCTCAGGTGCATGTGCTTGGCTTGGTTGCAGTCAGGTTGGTTGCAGCAGTCTGCAGAGGAGGGCAGACAGTAAGTATATGGGGAACGACTAGCAGGCATTGGGAAAGGCGGCGTGGAAAAAGTGGGTCTTGAGGAGGGATGTGAAGGAGCGGAGGGAGGGGGCAAGGCGGATGTGGGCAGGGAGGGAGTTCCAGGCATGGGGGGCAGCGAGGGAGAAGGGACCAAGGCGGTTAGGGGAGCAGGAGAAACGAGGGAGAGTTGCAAAGAATAAGCATTCGGCTTTCTGACCTTGTATTAGCTGTGACTTGAGTGAGCCTGAAACTTGGGTTGTCAAAATGGCATAGTAGGTACCTTGCATTGCAAATGGTTTTTTGGTAGACTTGCATCCTAAGTTGCTTGTTAACATTAGGCTTGTAGCTGTGAGGAGGAAGGCTTCTTGTTTGACTTGGGAGGAGGAATTTATCTCCTTTTGGTAGAGGGCAATGGTGAGAAATACTAACCTGCCTCGAAAAGGTCGATTTGTTAATTTTGTTTAGCCAGAAAACCTGATCCCAAGCGTTTTTCTTTTGTAAACACCCCTCACTTGTGATTGAAAATCTCTGAGTAAGCTAATCATGGAAAATGTGAGAGATTCAAACATCAACACCATGAAGAAAGATAAAAGTTTATCTGGACCAGGTTCATGAAAGGTCCAAGCGGGTGGCTATTTTTGCCATCAGATGTGATGCCATTCGGTCCAAATTGTAATCGGGTCGCCCTGGAGGCATAAGATGTTATAGGAGGTGTGTTTGTTTGTAGATATGTGATATGGTAGAGATCCTGTATCATGATGTATTTTATTCCTTTGTCGGCCTCTGATGGTGTATTGGCTCATCATGTCTGATTGTAATATGTAATGGCCATGTGGCTACACATAATAAAGTTATTATTATTATTTTAAAAGTTTATCAGATCAAAGAATGTGGCTGCAAAGTGGATTGAACTTCTTCTTCTTCTTCTTCTTCTTCTTCTTCTTTTTTTAAAGTGAGTTTTTAAATACCTTGTTCTAGCAAATAGTTCTGCTTATCCCGGAAGATTTAGACTATTTAGAGCCTGGAAGCGGATTGTGCTCTCCACCTGCTCAATTTAAAATTGCAGAAGGAAAACCCTGAATGATCCAGGCAATATTCACAATCCGAGTTTAGATTTAAGATGGAAATACCAATCTGAATGCCGATGTCTAGGTGATGCATTGGTAGGACTCGAAAGACAGTAGCAGATTTTTTTTGCACCCTAATTTAAAATAGTAGAAACGGAGGGAGACCTTCAGAAAGTCTGTAATTTTTTAGTTCGAAGACCCAGGTGGATAAAATGTTGGATTTAGACCTTGAGAGACCAGGACTCTAATCCTCTCTTGGCTGTGAACGTCAATGACACTCTGCCTCAGTTCCTCAACTGTAAAATGAGGAGAATAATGAACTATGGAAGTTAGTAGTTCTAGCATATAGAGCTAACATTTAGGTTGGTCATTTCTATACCACACAGGGTTGCTGTGAAGGCAAACTAGGTAAGAATAGTAAAGCACTTTGAACAGTATAAGTGTTATATAGATGATGATGGACACAGAGAATTTTCAAAGCTTAGACCAACCATTAAGAGAATATAATAGAAGAGTGGCTTATAGATCAGCGCCATGAATGCCCACCGACCTGGCCACCATCATCCATGCCTTCATCATCTCAAGACTGGACGATTGTAACGCGCTCTATGTGGGACTACACTTGGTGAAATTCCAGTGGCTGCGGCTCGTGCAGAACGCAGCAGCCCATCTCCTTACGGGGACAGGTTGCCGTGAGCACATTACACCAGCGCTCCGTGCTCTGCACTGGTTGCTTATAGTTTTCTGGGCCTGATTCAAAGTACTTACTTATAAAGTCCTAAATGATCTAGGCCCCGTTTATCTCCGGAATCGCCTCACCATGTCCTGAATCGACCCCGTGGTCTGCTGGGAGTGCCCTTCTTGATGTCTCCCGGGTTGTCCGGGGGGCTACAATGGAGAGGGCGTTCTCCATAGCTGCACCTAGGCTGTGAAATTCCCTTCCGGTGGAGGCCTGGGTGGCCTCGTTGCGACGTCTGTGCAAGACCTGGCTATTCCGCCAGGCTTTTGGTCAGGGAGATGGGTGGGTGGGGTAGGGAGGGAGGTTTTTTAAATTTTTATTTTAAGCTATCCCCCTTTTGAGTTGTTTTATGGATTTTATATATGTTTATGATATTTGTAATGGTATTTTAATATATTATGTTTTAAGCTGCATGAGCAGGAGAGGTGGGATAAAAATGTTGTCAATAAATAAATAAAGGCACATTATGCCAGGTGTTTCAAAACACACACCTAGCATAACGTGTACAAACACCTGTAGATGCCTCACACATATGCTGCAATCTCTCATTTGCTTCCCCGAGTGGCTTGTGTTGCTTGTTCAAGGCCCTAGATTCTGATAGTCTGAGCCATCCATAAGCCAGTTTGGGGGAATGACTTGTATAGACTAGATGTGCGTTTCTAGGACAATGCATTTTATAAAGCTCAGTCTGTAAGGGATGGCAACAGGCGGTAACCTCCTCGGTTTCAGCAGTCCGCCTGTGTAAAGAATTTTCAAAAGGGAACTAGCAGAACTTGGGGTGCTGTCTATACATTACGCTTGCCCTGGCTGCTGATCTCCAGGGCAAAGATTGTTCGCTGTCTCAAACCTTGGAGCAACCCATGTAGTGAACACGGGTTTGCGGAGGTTTGTTCCCAGGAACATATCCGGAGAACATATCCTCAGCAGATACATGGAGCAGCTGAAAACATGCTACGGAATCCACGCCAGTGGGAGTTTATCCTTGTCTGCTACGGCAGGGGGGCTTTGTGCCTTGTGCTTCTTGTTGGTTTCACCAGAGAGGAGCTTTGCTGTGTCGGTTTCACCAGAGAGGAGTTTTCAGGCTTCATCTTTTTCTGCTGCCACCCGATGAGCTTCCCCTGACAGGATGGCGGCATAAACACAGAACAGCATGAACATTGGCTCATGCTGCTCCACTGTGGGGTGAGAGTAGTTCACTGAGTACCCCGGAGTTGATATCCCCTAATGAACATAAGGTATTCAGGCACAGCAAGGGTCTGACAGACTTTAGCATGTGGTGCAAGTTTCTCTACTATAAAGCTTACCTCCAAATGTAATAACTCTTGGGCCGTCCTCATACTTACGGCTAGGGTTGAAACTTGATCTCGAGTTTTTCTCTGTTATCGTTGAGAATCACCATTCTTGATTCATTTTAAGCCAGAAACAATCTAGAAAAATACTGATTCTTGACATTTCTTGGTTGAGACATTCTTCTTGAAATATTGGGTGAAAACAGACATGACGCTAACCACCCTTGGTGGTTATTAATGCATGTTGCAGGACTGTATTGGTGCCCTATGCAGCCCTGAAACATGCATAAATGACCACAAAGGGTGGTTAAAGGGTGGTTAGCGTCATGTCTGTTTTCACCCACAGTTTACCATGACTGTTTACTGCAATTTACCGTTTACTGTATACTGATTTACTGTGTACTGCTTACCGTGTACCATGTCCATCCCAGTAATGCGCATGTGCAAAGTGGCCTTTGGGCATGCACATTACTGGGCTGAAGGCAGTACATGGTAAATGGTAAATTATGGTAAACGGTATTTTGAGAATTTCGATCTGTTATCGAGATTGTATGAGATTTCAGTTACCATTCTCGATTCTCATGATATTTTCACAAGAAAAAAAAAATGCTTCTCGTTTCAGCCATACAGGATTGCCATTCATTAATTATATGCTTGTGTGGTATTTCTCAAATACAATGTAACATCATGTTACTTACACTACTTGCTGTATTATTATTATTATTATTTGATTAGCAGCAGCAGCAAGTATTTATGTAATGCCAGCAACGTACCTGGCGTTTTACAAAGTAATGGAATAGACGCGGTTCCTGCCCTAGGGCTTACAATCTGGGAGACGGGGCGTGTGGGGGTGTGTGTCCTAGAGTCCAAGACAGGGACTCTGGTTCATTGTGCTTTCCCTGACAATGGTGCAGTGTAATTGAAAGGATTGTGTATTTTAAAAAGTCAAGGTAATTAATACTTAGAAAGGGACAGAGTTAAGGTGGCATGTTTTGTAAACTTGAGCTGTTTCCTGGCTTTTGAGTCATTAGTAGTACAATTGTAACTCTTACTGCTGTTTATATAACCGGGGTAGGCAAAGTTTCCAAGTCCAAGAAAGCTGCATACCAAAATTTTCATATCGCCACAAGAAGCGTTATATTGATTGCGCCTTCCCCCCAGTCCTGGTGACAGAGCAGCATGGTTTCCTCCAGTTCTCCAGCTCCTCCGCCTCCTGTCAAAGCTGTGGCTCCTCTGGTGCTGTTTCAGATTCAGGCACCAGCAGTAATGGTGTAGGGCACGCTCCCATGGCCCCCCTAGGAGGCTCTGGCAGCAGAAATGGCAGGTTAGCTTCTCTTGCTCCAAAGGGGGCCAGATGGACACAGTCACTCCCAGGCAGCCACTTCTGGCAAGAGCCAGATTACAGGTACCCAAGAGCCACATGTGACTCCCGAGCTGCCATTGGTCCACCTCTGTTGTTTAATGACGAGAGGTGCAAACGGATGAAAGAGCTAGTTTGGAAGACATGCTTGGCCCTTGGCCCAGAATGTCGAGAGATGTAGTTATGGTTTGAGTTAGTCACTATTAAAATTTCAGTTAAGCCTGAATGTAGATGTTCAGCTATTGGTGAACAGTAATATGTCTCTGGGGTGCGCCCGCCTCTACATGAAGCAGGGAAGTGAATCAGGAGTGAATTACAGCTTTCAGTCTCCCCAACCCAAATGGGTTATTTCCAGAACATGAAATGACCTTTCCTTGTTCTTTGTTTGGAGATCGCTGCAAAGGTATAGGGTGTTTTCCGATGTTACGGGGCCACTTGGCCGCGTACCGAAAACAACCTATTGATCCCCCGCCAGGATGACCCCGTCACGCCGTATCAGATGTGCCGGGGGATCCCGGCGGGGAATCTGGGAGGGGGCGGGGCCACGCGGCGCAACGCTGGCCGGCTTCGCCATGGCTGGCTGGCTTCGCCACGGCCCGGGATCCCGCCGGTGATCCCAGGCCGTGGCACCCGACCAGATGTGAGGGCAGGGTTCGACCCGGCGTGGAATCACATTCAACACGCGACGGCCTCCGGCCCTGCTGCTTTGGCCGCTCGCGTGGTGAATGTAATTCCACGCCGCGATAACATCTGGGGGGAAACATTTGTTTCCCCCAACAGACGTTCCAGAATCACAGCCATCACCTGGAATTGAGCGTGGTTGACTGTGATCTCGTAACGTCTGAAAACACCCATAGTTTCCTCCCTTCAGTGTGTGGTGAATGTAATTCCACGCCGTGGTAACATCTGGGGGGGGGGACATCCGTTCCCCCCAACAGACGTTCCGTGATCACAGCCATCACCTGGAATTGACCGTGGTTGACTGTGATCTCGTAACGTCTGAAAACACCCATAGTTTCCTCCCTTCAGTGTGTGTTGATTTTTTTTTTAGGGTGAATTCCTTTATCTTTAATTGGTTTCATCAGAGACAGAATTTCTCTTGTAATGCTGAAGCATGCTAATGCGCTTACTCTGAGGTTAATGATTTAATTCATAAATAAATATCCGGTGTGGGGAAGTAGAAGTATAATTCCAATTCAAATCAACCAGAGTAAAATTTTAAAAATATTTTTTAAAAAAAAATAAACACACAAAAAAGACAAACGAATCCCACCTGCAAACCAAAGTTGTGGGTTTTATTTTGTGAGTAAAGGCCTCTCTTGTGTAGAATATTTCCTAACTCTGTACAGTCTGAAACAAAGGCTAAAGGTGGGATTTTTCTTTTTTTAATAGCAGCAGCGTCTCATAGCCACCCTTTTAAAAAAAAAAAAAACCACACCCACCCACCACCACCACCAACATTACATCTGAGGGAAAATACTTGAAGGGACTAGAGAGGGGGGGAATTGCAGAGAGCTCAGTAGAGAGAGGCCTCAAGCTTTGAAAGCAGCTCTTTGTGTCCCCCACTCTCGCCCCCTCCCCTTGGGCTGTGCCTATAGCAAAACATTACACAATCCAGCTATTGTTTGTTTGGGGAAAGCTACAGCATCCTATTGCAATTATTTATGGAAGAAAATATTTGATGTTTTTATAGGAGGTGGGAGTGGATAGGAAGCTATGGTTTACCCCTCACCCTGTTCATTTAAAAAAAAATACATACTCTCTCTTCGTAGATGATGCATATAATCTTGATGTCTCTTAAGAAGTGTGCGTATGTGTATTGATCTGTTTAATATAGGTCTTAATCTGCACAACATGCAATTAAAATTCATTTTGCAAAGTGGGTTTTAAAGGTGGCTCCTGATTTGCACATTCCATTCCTCTGTATTGGGTCATGTTTTAGGTTTTTATTTTTAGAGTTGTTCATGTTTTAAGGTCTTTCAACTTTCCCCCATAAGACTTACTGTAGAGTCCATCGAGATTGGTCTATTAATGTGTTTTGCAAACAGGTTGCTACGAAGGGATTTCCGGTTGGGAACCTTCTCAGGTTTGTTCTTTCTCCTCAAGGGCGGTTCAGTGCTAGAAGGCTTTCTCTTAATAGAAGGATTAATCTATCTCACCCTTCCGCCTTTGATTGGTTCCCACTAGATGAGCCCCTTTGAATGTTTCTCTTTGGTGAGTGGATCTGGAAACTTCTCCAAGGTGGTTGTCATCTTTAATCCTCCTGAGTGATATTGGACAAGAGAATGGCACTCTCTCTCCAGGCTTTTATTGCGATTCCCAGCCATATGTGGATTCCTGCCATTGGTTTCCAATGTTTGCTTCCTCCTCCATTAGATTGTGTGTCAATAATACTAGGTTAAGTAGCACTTTACTAGTCTCTCTGAATATCCTTAGTTTTGTGGTTTCATAAGGGCAGGTTGGGACTTCATCATTGTCTGCTGTTGAAGCTGGAGGAAGTCCTTTCCCCTGTGCCTGAGTAGAAAATTTGTGGTTGTGGGTTGTGTGGTACTGGAAATATATTTCAGGACCTGTAGAACCAAAGCAGGATGGAGACGTCCCAGGTGGAAGTGGTGCTGTCCAAGTTATTTTGCTTATGGCATATTTACAACCCTGCCTTTCACTCCAGAGGAGAAAAGCTGAACGTAATATTGATAGAGATGCCATTCTTCGAGCTGTGTGGAAGCAGGTGTGTGCTGCCTCCACTTTAGAACTGGTGTGCTTGAAATGGCTATTTGGGTATGGATAACGGAAAGGTCTTGAAGAGAGACTATGGTTAGTTGCAGTATTCCATGGTTCTGCAGCAATGAATGGAATGATCCTTCATCATAAACCCCTGCTAGGATGACATTGTGTTGAACTTGCTCTTGCTCAAGGCACGATCACAAATTGACAGCCCTTGCCAGTAGGATGAGACAACACTCTTCCTGGCTCCCCAGTCTAGTCCTGCCTTGTGCAGAGTTAGAAGCAGGATCTTGGGCACCGCCTTAATTTCTGTTTATTTTCCCTAGTGTTCAGGGTCTGTTCCTCCACCCGTTACTTCCCTAGGGAGTTATGGGCCGCTGGCTTGGGCATGGGGGCTCGGAGGGTGGGGCTCCTTCCCCCTCTTCTCCCCTGACTTAACCACCTTCAGTCTAGGCCCTAGTATGGGAGGGAAGTTTGCCTTCCAGGAGTTGCTCCTCCCATTCCCTGCTCTTGCGTGGGAGGGAGTCGAAGCCCGAGCTGAGGCTTTGGCGGCGTCTTTGCTGCTCACGGAGGAGGCCGCTTCCCTTCATGCTTTTCTCAGAGCCTAAGCCAAGCTGCCCATCTCCCACCTGCTGCTCCTCAGCATGGAGAGAGCAAGAAGAAGACCTCGCAGGTAGGACATGCTGCCGATCCCAAGCTGCGGTGGGCACGCACAGATGAGCACCATGGGGGATCCCCGGAGCCTAGGAGGGCCACCTCAAGAGTGAGTCCAGGGGCTGGGTACAGTTCCAGCCCCAGCGGAGGCAGGGGGTTAATCACGCCCTCTCCCACCCCAAAGGAGAAGGCATCTCAGTCAGTTGTCTGGCTAGGCAAATGTGTGGCCTCTCGCCCCAGCCTGCTAGCAGCATTCACTGGAGGCGGAGAGGACCCAGAGACCAGTCCTGTGGCCAGCACAGCGGGGGACATCCCTGAGGGGGTGCCAGTCCCACCCAGCCCGACACTGGCTTGCAGTCCACAGCAAGAGACCCAGAAAGTAGGAATTCTTTTCAACCTCCTTCTCAAGTTCGTCTTCGGTTTCCTCCTCCTTCACATTCACGCAAGCGTGTATGCAGGAAGCGTAATAGCCACTCTATTCTAAGTGATCAGGCAAAAGTCTCAAATTCAAACACAGGAGGAAGGGGAAACCTGCAGAGGAAAAGCAGAGAAGGCAGAGGTTCCTCCACTCCTTCCTCTTCCTCCAAATCAGTCTCTGAGCATACCCTGACTGGCTTAACTGACCCAGGGTCAGACAGGGAGGAAGGTGAAATCCCAGACAAGCCGGGGGATCCTTCGTGGGTCAGACTGTTTGAGCCAGATCAATTCCCCGAGTTAATAGGGAAGGTGACTTTAGAACTGCAATTGGAGCTTCCTTAGCCCCAGCAGGCACAGAGCCACCCAAAGGGAACAAGTGGGCATTTACTAGACCACCAGCCTCTCTCCCTTAACTCCTGCTGGCCCAGTTCTATTTGGATGCCATCCAGGAGGAGTGCCAAATACAAGACACCTCACAAGTACGCCGAACGCTTTTATTCAATTCCCAAAATGCAGGGGGAGCTGCTGTGTTTACCCAAAGTTGATGCCCACAGCCACAAACCTGGCAGAATCTGTAGAACTACCTGCTGAGGGAGTAGGACTGATGCGGCAGCAACTTTTACCGCGCCGCGATTCCGTTCCACCATTTCGGAATTGCCTGCGCCACACCGCGACTTTTCTGTGGATATTCCGCTAATTCCGCCGGAATTCTGCAAATTGCGGAGAAATTGCGGAAAACCGCTATTCCGCTATTTTGTGGCGCTGGCGGAATTGCGGAAATAGCAAAAATGTCATGTTTCCACAATTCCACCAAGTTGCGGAATTAAATAAGCGGAACCGCGGAATTAAACCGCGGAATGAAAGCCTCTGCCATGCCATTCCACTAATTGCGGAAACAGCTACCGCTGCGATATTTCGCTACAGCCCTATGAGGGAGAGGGTTTTCCCCCAAAGATCCCCTTGAATGAAAAGTTGATGTGACATTAAGAAAAAACTTTGAGGCCTCCTCTCTGGCCCTGAATCTACAGAATATGCTTCCAGTTTTTCTAGGGCAGTTTACCTGTGGACCTCGAACTTAGCAGAGAAGTTAGGGTTCAAAGACCCGATTCATCTCTGATGCCACATTGGATGTGGTGCAGCTCAGTGGCAAGCAGATCCATATGGCTCGGACCCTGGAAAGTAGATGTATCCTCTAAAGCAGTCCTAGTGGGGGCATGCTTCCAAGGGGGCAAACTCTTAGGGGAGGCGATGGAGTAAAGCATTCACCATGGAGCCCACCAAAAAGGTGTTGCCACTCGGTCCTTCCGCCTCCACAACCAAGCAGCATTTTCATCCACAGTCTTATTCTCGAGCCCAAAAAGGACGCTAACAATGATGAGATTTCCGACCAGACCGATTCAGATCACAGTGAAGATGGGACACCTTTGGACATTCCTTCCCATGGAAACAACAGTCTAATGGGAACAGTCCCAACCAGCCCGCCGCATAACTGGCCTCCCTTTACCCAAGCACTGGACCAGATAGGGGGAGGCTTCAGTGGTTCACAGATGCATGGGTTCAAGAAACGGTGACCAGGGGATACTCTGTAGAGTTCTCTGCAACTCAGAGAGATCGCTTCAGATGCTCCCTGGAGTCCGAGGATGCCAAAAAACACCAAACCACCGTGGGGGCCATTCAACATCTGCTAGACATAAACAGACACCATAAAGGAGGTCCTACAATCTCACAGGCGCTCTGGAGTATACTCCATTTTCTTCACCATTCCCTGACCTAAAATCCTTGAACAAGGTGGTGAGATACAGGAGGTTCAAGATGGAGACACTTCATTCCATCATCACAGCGCTCCATCAGGGGGACTTGATGGCTTCAATAGACTTACAAGAAACATGCCTTCACATACCCATCTGACCAGCACACTGCTGCTTTCTATAGTTCACTTATGAGGAGAGACACTTCCAGTACAAGGCCCTTCCATTTGGCCTATCCTTGTCGCCAAGAGTATTCATCAAGTTTCTAATGGTGTTGGCGGCATGTCTTGGAGAGAGCAGAGTAGATGTGAATCCCCTTCTCAATGACATACTCATTTGAGCATCATCAAAGGGCCTTGGATACAGTGCCAGTTCATGGCTTGTTTATCAACAGGGAGAACAGCCACTATCCTCCCCACAGACCCTGGTCCACCTGGGGTGGTTTTGGACCCAAGGAAAGACAAGGTCTGTCTGTCCCAAGAGAGACAACTGAAACTCCTCCAAACTGATGCCAGAAGACAGACCAGACTTGATGTTTCAGCCCAAGTGCTAGGTGCCTGGGTGTCGAGTCTGGACGCAGTCACCTGAGCCTGCATTCATTTGAGGCCACTCCAGAAGGCACTCAGACCATTCCAGGACCAGATCGCCACACAGACACACCGACCTGTACCTCTGTCATGAGTAGTGCAGAGGAACCTGACATGGCAGACAGCGCTGAACGGACTCATGGAGGGGATGCTGCTGAGCGACCCAGCCAGGTTGGTGGTGACCACAGATGCGAGCAACTACGGCTGAGGTGCTCACATAGTCCACAGCTCCATTCAGGGTACCTGGTCCCCAGAAAAGGAAAAAGATGCAAATAAAGTGCCTGGAGCTGAGAGCGATTTGCCTGGTGCTCTCAGATTTGCCTACCTAGTAATGAACCGCGATGTCTTAATAAAAAGACAATCTAGTGGTGATGTATGTCCACCACCAGGATAGTTCCAAATCCAGATCCCTCCAGCAGGAGGTAAAATTATTTTTTGCGTGGGCAGAGTCACACCTGGTGTCCATCAGAGCCATCTACAAAGCAGGAGCCCAAAACATACAGGGGGGTTGGCTCAGCAGACATAGCGTAGACCCTGGAGAGTGGATCCTGAACCAACAGTATTCTGCAAATGGTCCGCTTTATGGGGATGCCGGCCGTGGACTTATTCGCCTTGACATAGTACTGCAAGGTCGTCCGGTTCCTCACAAAGACCTGAAAGTGGAAGACGTGGATGCCTTATCTCATCCATGGCCTACGAGATTGTTCGCCTTTCCTCCATTTCCACTGATTTCACGGCTGCTTCAACGAGTCAAAAGAAAGCAGAGCTCATCATGATAGCACTGAATAGGCCAAGGACGTCATGGTTCTCAGATGCCATCAGTCTGTCCATCAGGAAACCCTTCAATCTTACATCCATAGGCTCAGAAACTCTGCCTGACCGCTTGACTATTGAATGGAAGATGCTGATCTCCAAGGGGCTACTCAGGCAATTCCTTAGACCCTCTCATGGCATCACGTAGAGATTCCACTAATAAGGTATACAGATCTACGTGGGCAAAATTCTCCCCCTGCAGATTATCTTGTGTTCCCCACCAGGGAGGCCTGCCTCCAAGCCTAAAAGGCAGCCAAGTTGTCTCCTCCAGAGAATGGTACAGTTCATTCCCTTAGAGGTGCAGCTATTATTATAAGCATTTGTATAGCTCCAGCTGTGTACCTGGCGCTTTACAGCAGAATAAGATAGACGTGGTCCCTGCCTACGGCTTACAGTCTAATAGACACGGAGGGGGAGACAAGAAGAGGGGACACAGGGAGCTGCTTTGAAGAGGGCTTCTTTGGAAGATATTTGCAGGGCAGCAGCCTGGTCTGACGTCCATTCATTCACCAGACACTACAAGGTGGGTTCTCTGGAATCAGCCAAAGCAGCCTTTGACCGTAGGGTGGTCAATAAGGTGTTACAAGAATAAATTCGCTTCCATGGATACGTCAACGATGGGGCCTTTCACGTTTTTGTGGACACGTATGGGAATCTGCCTTCCCTTGGGAAGGCACTGCTTTGGAACTTCCTGTCTGTCCAGGCTTGTCCACTTTGTGTTGAGAGAGAAATGGGAAGTTCCTTACCTGTGAATTCCTTTTCTTCTTAAGTGGAGTGGGCAGCCTGGCCCCACCCATCACAGATTCCTATTAAATATTGGTTATCTAGTTCCAGAGAGTAACAGAGAGTTAGCCCTGGTGTGTGTTAAGGTACAGGCTTCCTTTTTCCTTCATCTTTAATCCTAGTTGCAAGTTAAAATGTAAGTTTTAGCATTCCTAGCTTCGACAGTTCCATATTGGGGAGCCTCCTACTGGCAGGGACTGTCAATCTGCATTTCTGTGTACAGCAAGCAAGGAAGGACAAAACACATCTGTCCAGGCTGCCCACTATGCTTAAGAGAAGAACAGGAATTCACAGGTAGGGAAATTATCATTTTTCTGCAGCTGTCTTGAGCTTGCTATAGGAGACGAAACAGTTTGTGATCTGTGCTGCCTTTTGAATTGCAAAGATGTTACCCCCAGTTGCTCCAGCTAGACTGCATTGATCATAAGAGAGATATCTGATTTTTTAAGAAAATGAACTTGTTTATAACTTTTAGACTGAACGTTTGGCAGAAATTGTCATCCATTGTTAGTTAGCTTGCTCCAAACCACACAAACTAACCAAATGATAACCACAACTCAACATTTTCTTAGGAGTTCGTTTTCACCAGTGTCGTCTTTGCACATCATTGGTCAGGAGTAGATCGCTGGGAATGGGGAAGACTGTTCTTGACAACTCTGCTGTTGGCTGTTTGAGATCTCATACTTGAATTTCCATATCGTGAAAAGAAGATACATTGTACTGGGTCAGATGTCCTGGGCTAAAAAGCAGTCTAGTAATGTAACATTTGGAAAGGGCTGCTGTATCTGTTTTAACCGAGCAAGAACTAGTAATTTAATGTAGCATTAGGAAAGGACTGCTGTATCCGTTTTAACGGAATGCTTTTGACCCATTGACGTACAAGACAGTAAAGTGGTGTCATACCTTACAAAAGAGCAGTGAAACTTGTATTACCATAGAAAGTCTAGATGGCTGCTATAGCTTGCAGTGGTTTACACATGTTGATATTTTATACATAAAAGCTTCAAAAGATTTTGTCATGTAGCTTATGTTGTTTGAGAAAAATGCCATTTTCCTCCAAGTTGCATGCTTGTGTAACAAGGTGCTGAATTCTCCTTATATGCAGAATTGAATTGGGAACTAGGCAGCGCAGAAGAGATGTGCATGTAAAGTCCATCGGGTAAAGAGTCTGATCTTACGTTCACTCGTATCTTATTTGCTTGATTGTGAGACTCGATCATTTAACATGTTGCGACTGCATCGGTCTTGCCATCAGTCTGATCTGTTAAAGGATGGATCGAGTACAAGACCTCTCAAGGACAGGTCTATATGTAATGCCACTCGGTAGTACTTGCCATGTGTGGGGGTTAACTTTTTGTACTCGTTGGAGTCGCAACCGTGGTCTGCTATGTTGCATTATTTGATCAGCTCAAAATGAGAGACATCCTGATGACTCCAGTGCCCCGTTAGCCTGTTTCAGTACACTGTAGCTACATTCTATGGGGTGAGAAGGAACAGCCAGTCTCATAGTGTATGTATCCAAATATTGCAGGCAAGATGTTTTCGGGTATAAAACATATGCTGGAATGTGAGGTGGTGTTTTCCTTTGGGGGTGTGGGGATGACAATGAACTATCTCCATTTTGTAGCTTCCTTTAGGAAATTGCTAAGGAAACAAAATGTGCTTTATTGGATTAAACTATAGCTATCACGTGACTAAGGGAAAAGAACAGCATAGAGTTAGAACAAAGAAACAACATAGTCACTAGAAGAAAAGTGGAGACTTTCGGCTCATGTATTAAGACTGTTCCTAGTGTTGTCAGCAAAAGCATGGGTTTTCTCAGAAAGCAGTATTTATTGAGGGAACATATCCTTCTTGTGGACCTCTCACTATGTGCTTGCTTGCATATCGTGTGGGTCTGTGTATATTTATGTATAACTTTGTGTGTGAGAATGAGCTTGGTTAATTGAGTCTCCATTGTTCTGTTCCATATGGTTTCCATTTTCCAATCTTCAGGGGTTTTTTGGTGTTCGTTTTTTTTTTTTTTAAAAGTTTCAACAATTTTATTTTAACCCTTGTTTTGTTGGAACTGGGCTTTGAGATTCTTCTGGTTTATTTAGCAGCGTGGTTGTCTTTCTGTGTGTCACAGCTGCTTTTTAAAAAAAAGAAAAACAGCTGGCCCTTCAGTTTGAGTCTTCTGTCGTATTAAAAAATTCTAAGGTAGGGCAGTGCCACTGCGCAACTACCACATCCCTGAGATGTCGCTCTGAGATGTGCTTCTTTGCTCCTTTGGAATTGCCTTGGCTGAGCTGTGTGAGGTCTAGAGGTCCCTGAAAGGGGGGGAGGGGGAAGAGAATTGAAATGCAAACACAAAGCTGAATAATAAAATGATGTCACTGTTAACCAATCAGGAGAGTTGACGTCACATCCCTAGCAGACACTCCATATGCCCACAGAACAAGAGTAATGTCCTAAATGGTCCCGCATTCGCCACCAATCAGCCACCTGGGGATTAGACTTTTTGAAGTTTATTATATAAGACTTGAGATGCACAGAGAGAATGCATCCCTCCCGTTTTCACTTCTCTTGCAAATTGTGTGGGAGTCTTTACAGCTGCTTATGAACATTATATTTCAAACGTATTAACAACAGACTAACAGATAAATATATTGTTTTTAGTGTTTGTGCTTGTGCCTTCTACTCCAGGCGCAGCATGTCAGTTTGCGAGATTCCCATAGTGACCTGTATTATAATCTATTCTTTGTCTGTATCCTGGTGGTACTGTTAGTCTCTGAAATCCTCACAGACCTGGTTTTTTAAGTTGCCCAGCCTGTAGGAACTGCTCTTTAGCAGGTTGGATAGTCTAGGATGGAACCGATGGACTCCCTTAGTTAGCTGTGCCTTTGCCGATGCTAATCTCTTCCTTTTCGTAGGCGATACCTTGTAAACCAGGCTAGGTGGGGAGCCAGCAGCCTAAGCAACAAATCTGGCCCACTGCTCTGTGTGTGTGTCATATATATATATAAAAAAAAAAAAGATCTGGTCCTTTTCCAATTTCTGGGTTTGGCCTGTGAATCCACTTCCTACACTGAAAGAACAAACTTGGGGGAATGGAAGTGACATGTGCTTGAGGCTAGGGGATGGATCAGTGGTATAGATCCATGACCTGGACCTCTTCTTCCTTCCCCTCATTTTGATCATATCCATGAAGAACTCCCCGCCCCCAACTTCTGTATGTCGTGCTGAGCTCATACTAATTTTCAAAATGGCCCTATGGAAGAAGGAAAAGGTTTACTTACCTCTCCTCTAAACCGTGCATGCTTTCATGTTCAGCTCCTCCTTGCTCCTGCATATTTCTCTACACTTAGTTTCCTGCCACATTCCCACTTGGGACCTTCGCTCCTCCTCTGCCACCATTCTCTTCTCCCCTTAAGTGTCTTGCTCCTTGAAACATAATTTGCTGCTGCTTCCTGCCATGCCTGAAACTTCCTTCCTGAACACATTCTGTTTCCTCCCAACTGTCAGATCCCTCCCCAAAACCTGTTGCATCGCCTCATTTCCACAGACTGGTCATGGATGCTTCCTCTGCCATCCTTTCGTTCAAGTTCATCTTCTTCCCCGTAACTATGCTAAACGCATGCCTCAGCAACTTCTCAACTTTATGAATGCATCCCTGTCTCTCCTAGATTGTAAGCCCCTTGAGGTAGTAATCTTTCTCTGTTGATTGTACAGCACCAGGTGTGTTGCTGGTGCTATATAAGTAATTAATAGTAATGCAGCTCCACCTAATAGGGCAAATGGGCAGTCTTTCTACTGGGATATGTGTGTCCGTGAGTTACAAGATGAAGTGGATTATCATCTGGCTTGATTATCAGCCAGATGAATTAATGGCGGTTTTTAAACAGTAGCCAAAACCGTGATGCCACATGTATATCCTTGATTAGAGGGGGGGAAAGCATGTGGCTGTATTGTTCTTTTGGTGTGGTCCAAACAGAGAGACATTGATAGAGACTTGCTTTCAGAGATCATACTTGGCTCTAAAAAGTAGAGAGATGGGTCCAAAATGGACATTTATGGACTAGCAGATGATCATACATTCTAGTACAGCTACTCTATTGGGACTGCGGCCCTCCTGGTGTACCCAGCTCCTGGGGATACCACCTTCTTGTTTTCTTAAAGAAAAAAGGGTATTTCTTCACCACTTGCCTAAAGTGCCCTAGGCTACTGGTTTTGTTTATAATCTTATCAGTAGAAGCAGACAATGGATAATCTTCTGCTTGAACTCGCCCTTCCTAGGTACATAAAGCTTGTTTTATTTCATGTCCTCAGGAGCTGGAAACCACTCTTTTTTGTTTACGGAGGATCAGTTGCTGAACGTATGGCCTAATGAAACACTTTTCCACACATCCAGGTTCGAGGAGGAAGAAAGCTTATCTGTAGGCATGTTTAGGTAAATATTATGCAGGGCATCAATGTGTTTGTGCTTTTGGAAGCCACATAATTGTCCATGGACTTGCGTCTATTGCCTGATGAAGCACTTTACAAGCTCTCTGGCCCAGGCTCCAAGCCTAATTTAAAGACATGTTTAAATGAACTGACTCAAATAATTCTCCCCCGAACCCAACCCAACAACAAAAACGTCCAACTCATTTGTGTTCAGGGTGGAAAAGAGAGGGCACAGAACAAGTGTTTGCTCTCTTTTGCTCTTATTTTTGGTACTCAAAAAAGAAAGTTTTAATGACTTTAAATTTAGATCAACTTGCCTTTTGTAGAAGAGGGTAAATCAGTTGCCCAATCCAGACAGTTACAAACCTTGTCGTGGCTTGAGCAGAGTCACTGAAAAGAACAAGAATAACGTTTTTGTCCCTGTATTCCACATTCTAGCTGAGACTGAAACATCCAACTCTCCAAAATTTGTGGCTGCTTACTCTTTGAAATTGATGTAAAACGGCTTATTCCAATCAACATCTACACAAGAGATTTTGGATTTCAGCAGTAGCCTAATTCAGTGATGTTGCTTATCAGTTCATGCAAAGATTTCATTAGTTGTCTTATTTCACTTAAAAAACAACACACACACACCCCAAACCTGGAAGTTCAAAACTTGAAAAGCGGTGAAAAATAAGTCAGTCTTGACATGTGGCAGCTGGATCATAAATTTAATTTGCCGCAAACACGAGGTGAAATGGTGGAACAGCTTGCATATTCTCCTGGTGACTATGGGAACTAGCCATGTTGCGGTCCAAATTAAAGACTTTTGTTTTCTATGAAGCAATATAAAAGTGATTTAATGTTCTCTGATTGTTTTTTTGAAAGCCAAAGTTTATTTATGAGAGTTGCAGTGAAAGATGGTAGCTACTGTAACTCGGCACTGAAGAAGTTAGCATAGTTTGAAAATGTATGTAGCAACGGACTCTCTTAACCATATTAAGAAACCACATTGGAGCTATAAATCAGGACACGTCCTTCTGATTTCCTCCCCCCCCCCCCCCCATCTCTTTTCTGCCAGGTGTGTGGATATCTCAAAACGTCTTCAGAGAATTTGGTGGAAAGATTTAAGGTTTCAGAAGGACATTTATAGTCTTTAGGAAATGTGCAATTGTTTGTCAATGACACACCGATATAAATGTTTTAGGAAAGTGTTTAAAATAACAATGCCCATTTCAGTTTTTCTTGGTTGGCTGACAACCAGTGTGATTAAAGGAGGAAAGAACAGCCATATTTTTCAACTGACGGCATACCTCAAAAGTGCTTAAAGTACTTGAAGAGCCAATAAAACACACATCACAGGTAAGCATGGAGGACACAGCTTTCCCTTCTAAACTAAGACTTATATTTATGCTGGTGTGAGACGTGTAAGGCTTCCCGGCATTTGTAGGGTGTAGAGGTGGGCAGGAAGGGAGCTTGTCTACCAAACTGAATAGTTATAGAATCTTGGAGGAGTGCGCTGTTAAAATGTAAAATCTGCAGTACCAGTGTCTAGTATAACTCGACTAATATGTATCATTACTTTTTGGTTGCATTATGCGGCTGCAGCTCCTAAATAGGCTATGATAGGATCATTTGCAGGTTGCTAAATAGCCTTACAGAGCAAGTTGCTTATCTGTAATGTGAAACTGCCAAAGTCTTAATATACTTGCATTGCATAAAAACCACTCGGGCTTATTAAAACAGTTGTTTTTATGTTCTACGCAAGGATGACGAATTGGAGAACACGACAAGAACATTGAAAATCTACATTAAGATTAAAAAACAGCTCCCCCCACTCCCAACCCTCTCTCTCTGACTTTGTGTCAAGAAATCTTTACAATTACTGATGCTGGGTTTTCTTCTCATGGCCTCACTTACTACCTGGCCTAGTGTCAGCTTTATAGCTGAATACAGTGATGAGAGGAACTATGTTTGCTGATGTCGGCTCAGCACCACTGTGAACTTGTGCAATTGTTCAAGCAGATACTATCTCTTTAACCAGATCAGCATATTATTTCAGTGGTACATCTTCCACAATTAGCTTGGGCCTCAGGGAAATGGGACTTGGTACGTCTGTAATGGAAGTTGAGCTGGAGGACTTATCCCAGGGTGGGGGGACTTCAGGCCTGGGGGCCAAATGTGGCCCCCACAGCAAGTGTTTCATGTGGCCCCTTTCCAGTTCTTAATCAGGCCCCTGGATGCAGCTCCTGGCCCCAAGCACCGAGAAACTGAGATCAAGGCAAGGGAGCAGAGAAAAGAGAGCAGGCAAACAAGGACAGGGGGCAGATCCATAATCTGCATCCTCCTCTTCCTGAGAGCACCCCTTAAACAAAGCCACCTCCAACTTCTTTGAGGTTCTCCGTAAGTAGCCCTTCAAAGGGAAAGGGTTCCTCTCCCCTGACGTACCCATTCTGCAAATCAAGGTTAACTATATCTATAAGGTCCTTCACGGTCTGGGCCCCTCGTACCTCAGGGACCGCCTCGCCCTCCGCGCCCCAGAGCGGCTCCTTTGATCTGCGGGGGGCGCCTTCTTGGAGGTCCCCCATGTTAAGGGGGGGCCACAATGGAGAGGGTATTCTCGGTGGCCGGGCCGTGTCTTTGGAACTCCCTCCCGGAGGAGGCTCGCCTGGCCCCAAGCCTTTTAACATTCCGACGGGCTTGTAAAACTTGGCTTTTTTTTTAGTTATCCTAACCCTGTTTTAAATTGTTTATATTATTATGATTGTTTTATATTTATATTATTATATTTTTTACTCTCTTAAAATTGTTAGCCGCCCTGAGCTGTTTTTACAGGAGGGGCGGGGTATAAATTGATACAAAATAAAATTAAAATAAATTAATTAACTTTAGGCACCTTGATCTGGGGGAAAGCTGCATTTGGAGGTCAAGCTTAGCTTCTGCCGAGTCGTCTTCATCATGAAGTTAGCGGTACCGTGGTCAAGTTGTTTGCATGCCGTGTCTTTGTGGTCCCTCTCTTTAACTCTTTCTCTCTTGCCTTGCTTCTGGAAGTTTATCACTGTAGCAGATACTTCCACAGAAGAGTGACAGATACGAAAATGACCCAGACACTTGGTGTGCTCGCCGAATGCCACAAGATTGCTCAAATGCTCCGTCTCCTAAACTTGGCCTTGCCATAGGGCACACTTGTTCTGTGGAGAGGACTTCAAGGCTGCACATTAAGTCTGTGTTGCTTTTTAGATCAAACAGAACAGCGAGCGAGGTACACACATGGTACACACTGATCATAGTGTCCACAGAGCAGCTTCGGGCTTGGCACCTGATATGAAGGTTTTCCCCAGGCACGCTTTCATGTTCGTAGCTGTCTTAGGAGAGCCATTGTGGTGTAGTGGATAAGGTGCAGGACTTGGACCTGGGAAGCCAAGGTTCAACTTTGGCCCAACCATGAACTCACAGGGTGGCCTTAGGCAAGTCACGGTCTCTCAGCCTCAGTTCCCCATCTGTAAAATGGGAATGCGCGTGTGTCTCTCTCTCCCTGTTTTCCCCTCACCCGTGTCCATCTTAGATTGTAAGCCCATTGGGCAGAAACTGTTTCCCAAATCTGTGACTGTAAAGTGCTGCGTACACCTAGTAGCACTATAGAAATGATTAGTAGTAGGTGACACTACGTACCACATTTTAAAGAATCTCTTGTTTTGCTTTAGTTGTGTGAGAGCTACTGCTCCCAAGAAATTTCCTTTGTTTTTGCATTCTCCAGGTGTTGGGCAAATAGATAATTAAAGCTTATTCTTCAAAGCAGATGGCAAGCCGGGAGTCTATTTTTTGTTTTAAAACAACAAACATGGAAGCCAGCACTTATCATGTCAATACACTTTAAGGTTTGTGCCGTTCGGGAGATGACTGCTTTAATTTAATTTGTTGCTTGCTTTTTTTTTAAAGATTTCTATTTAACGTTCATGTTTTTCTGAATAGACTCTAAAGAATATTGTAGTTGTTTGGCCCCCCCCAAGAGATCATAGTTCCGATGACTCCCTGCTGTTTTGGAACATTCTGTGGCTTTTACATTTTTTAAATGTGTACCAATTTTGACCTTAAAAGAGGGCAGCTATATTGGCATTAGCCCACTGGAAATTTCTTTCTAGACATGAATGTGCCAGAGACCAAAACCATTTAATGTGGACTAGAGATAAGTTGCCCTCTCATAAGCGCCTAATGTTTCAGCAGTGCTTGGTAATGCTACTTATTCATTTATACATTTTTGGAAATGTAAGCTTATTTTTTTAAAAAATAATCAAGGTTACACTTAATGTTTGGGAGTATAGAATAATAAAGAGGAATTGCATTGCAGAAGTATTAGATTGCATCCTGATGTGCATTTGGGTACAGTCGAATACAACTCAGAATATAGAAATGTTTTGTAATCGTTTTTTAGCATAAAAGTTAATGAACAGAAAAAAATAAACCCTAAAATATCTTGACGGCAATATGTAACAATTTAAGTGGGTTATTACTTGTTCCATACTTGACCTTTAAGAGGGATCACTGTCTAATAGCGGAGGATGGTGAGATAAGGACCTGCACTCCTGAGATGTAAGTTCGATTCCTCCCTTCGATTCCTTGACCTGCAAACTGCTTACTCTGGAGTAAGTGATCTGTGGATCATGACCATATCACTTTGAGCTAGAGCAAGTCCCTTGTATTCAGAAGTGGCCTGTTGAGTTTGAATTTCCAGTTTTGGGCAATACCACTTATGGACTTGGTTTCAGAGTGTGTTTTCCCACGACCAGAGAAAAGTCAGTGAACACGGAGCCCTGGTGGCGGTGATGTCAAGGGAAACTGCCAGTACTAAACTTCTTTGAAAAGCCATCTGCAAACGTCTTAAATTGGGGAATCAAATTTACAAGCTTCTTTTCAAAACTGCTCTGTCAGGCAAACTTTTTCAAATGCTAAGTACTCCCCGTCCCCCATTAAAAAGAGAGAATTTTTAAGGAAACCTCCTTGTGGTTATTAAAAACAAACAAACAACCCAAAAAAAACACAACCCAGCAACTTTTGATTTAAAAGTTCAGCTTCAGTTCTTAGAAATGAGGTGGTAGTCTAAAAACTGGTTCGGAGTTCCTAGAGACAAGATGGTGGTCTCTGCTTCCATCTTGCTGTGCAGATTTGATTGGCCTATTTTACCATGTGATCCTCTTACTTGTGCTGGGATAATATTTCGGCATTATGCCACTGGGAGACTCAAACTCATCCCACCTTGGCATTTGCAAGCTATTAAAACTCTCCTTTCCCATCTGTCCTGCTTATGACTTAAAGGGAAAAAAATGTCTCCTGTAGCACAAACATAATTAGCAACCTTCTAAATTCATTGCTGATGTATTCTATTCGTTGCTGATGTATTCAGAAAAAATAAACAATCCCCATGTGTGAAGATGATGCTCAGGACTAATAACGTGGCCCAGATAGTTTCCATCCACAACTCTTCCAAAGCACTTTGATCCTCCAGCCCATAACTGTTGACCTGAAGCTGTTTTGTTGCGGGATTGTACTTTGGTGAGGTCACTGGGGCTAACGAGAAACCATAAAACATCCTTTTAGTTTTGCCTTCTGCCGCCATTCTACACGGAAGAAGGCAAGTGAGGCAGGGCAATCCTTTACTAAATAAACGTACAGGACATAGACATTCGCTCAACGATCTCCAGAGCTTCATTCCTCCTGCACCAAGAGCCATCTCATCAGTTTTCTGGACTCTTCATTCCACACAACTTGCTGTAAGAACACCGTCTCCTTGTCTTGCACCTCTGCATCACGGAGACGTGGTTCTGGCCACCCCCACCAGCCACTTGAACCAGCGTAGATGAGGTGATTTATATAGGACTAAAAAAAATAGCCTCTGCTGAGTTTTTTGTTTTAAGATTTACTGAGCAGGGGAGAGATTGGCTTTTTAAATAAGAAAGGTTAAGGTTTATTCTTCCTTAAGTATCACAAGACTGCCCACATGTTGAACTGTCTGGCTTCAGCATGTTACTTAATGGGTTTTTCCTTCTTGCATGAAGATCTATGAGTGAATTCTAGTCTCGAATACCCGCTTTACATTCTGCGTAGACAGGGAAAGGTTGCAATCTCTCTGGCAGTTAAGAATTGGGTATGGGCTGAGTCTGAAGGAGTTTTATCGACAGAACTCTAGAGTAGAGGCCTCCAACCTGTTTGTCAGCCCTTCCCCCTTGCCAACGCTGGGGATTGTACTGCTGTGGCTGGTGTGTCACAGTCTCTTTTGATATTAGATATACTTTGCATGTCTTTGGTGTTGGCTGGAGTAATGGGATTATTTTAAGTGTCGCAGTGGGGTCATACAGGTAAAAAGTATGGAAGTCACTTACTTAGAGAATTCCTGGTGGTTCTTCTGCCCTGCACCTGCTTAAAGAGAAAAACCTTTGGAGTCCTTTGAGTTACAAGAACATGTTTTGAACTGCTCTGTTACTACCCCATCTCCCTTACTGCCCCTCATGCCTAGAACTCCCTCCCTGGATATGTTCGCTTTGCCTCCCTCCCAGCTTTCATATCCCTCCTGAAAACCGACCATTTCTGTCAGGCCTGCCCTAGGCATGAGTGAAACTGCATCCTCTTCCCCCCCTCACTCAGAATCTAGTTCCCTGTAACTAAGTGAAGCACACATGTGCCTGCAACTTTTCAACCTCATGAATGTTCTCTTGACTCTCCTGTTGTTTGCTTCTCCCTTGTCTCCCCCTC
The DNA here is from genome assembly GCA_003113815.1 of Sphenodon punctatus. Classification (NCBI taxonomy): domain Eukaryota; kingdom Metazoa; phylum Chordata; class Lepidosauria; order Sphenodontia; family Sphenodontidae; genus Sphenodon; species Sphenodon punctatus. The sequence goes on from QEPC01012846.1 coordinate 4,147,843, forward strand.
TCTTGTCTCTTAGATTGTAAGCCTCCTGCGGGTAGGGACCTGTTTGTAACTAATGATACTACTACTATGCGCCTGGAACCCACAAATGATTTAAAAGTATCCCCCCCCCCCCGCTCAAACTTGTATAAAATAAATATTTCTTATACATGCTGAGATCCTGCATGTCAAATCTCAGTACGGACAATCTTCTAGGCCAAGTTGTAAACTGCTGTGGAAAAACTGCTTGTATACTGGGCACCTTCCTGTACCGCAGCATCTTTACTTGCTTTAGCCGATCTGGTATCGGAGGTGGTATTGCGATCCCCAAGACTGCTGGTCCTGGGGGATTTCAGTAGTCACGCTGATGCCAGTGTTGTGGGGGCAGAGCATGAGTTCATGGTCACCATGGCAGCCATAGTCCTATCTCAGGTGGTAACTGGTCTGACCCACGGGAGGGGGCATACTCTGGATTTGGTATTTTGTACTGGTCTTGAGGTGGGGGATCTGTTGGTGGGGGAGGTGTCGTCGGTGGACAGATCATTATCTTCTACGGGCCAGTCTCCCGATGTATGTCCACCTCCAGCAGGGTGTGGAACCTATTTGTATGGTTCGCCCCGGGACACTTATGGAACCCGATCAGTTCTGGAATGGTAGCTGGACACCTTGTCTGAAGTCATTCACCGGACGGCTCCCAGATGTCCGCTCCCTGAGCATGGGCAACACAGGGCCCTGTGATTACGGAGAACCTGCGTCAGCTGAAGCACGAGGGGTGACGGTTAGAGCGACGGTGACGCTGTTCTCGTACTGAAACCAACAAACTGTGGCATAGAGCTGCGTTAAAAGCCTGTGCCATGACTGAGGGTAGCAAAGCGGAGTTCCTTTGTTACTATTATATCGTCCGCAAAGTCGTGTCCAGCTGAGTTTTTCCTTGCGGAGATTCGCCTCTCTCCAGAAGTCCCCTCCTTCTGTAGACCATGTAAGATCTTGCTGTTTCACCAGGCATTTAGTGAGGAGGAAGATGGAGTTCTGTCCTTTTTAGGGTTCGGCTTTTTATTCTTCTCGGATCCTGTTATAGGTAATGTAAGATTTTCTGATTTTTGTATTTTATATTTTTATATATTGTTGCTCACTGCCCTGAGTGGCCACGTTGCAGGAGAGGGTAGTATATAAATAGTGCAATAAATAAATAAACAAATATGGGTGGTTAATGGGAACACAAAGACCCATAATGTGCTGTAATGAGGCAGCCATGAAGTGTTCCTGAAAGAAGATTAAGTTCCAAAAGGTAGAGAAACAGGATTTTATATTTAAAAAAAAAAGGGCATGATTTCAAAGGCTGAGGGTTTTTCTTTAAAAAAACAAAAACACCAACAATTTCATGCCAAAAACATAACCTGTTTTTCATAAATGTGGTGGCTTGTTGCAGCCAAAGCAAACAATTAGGGTCCTTAAATGAACCTAAGTGAGGAATATGTTACTGTAGCAGACCGCTGAAAATTATAACGCTAGTTAAGTGTGATTCCAAAAGATGGAAGCGAAAGGTCAGATTTCATATGCTTTAAGAGGATCTCTCCATTTCTTTGAGCATCCTATGGAGAAGCCAGTGTTGGCTGTTCAACAGCTGGCTTCCCTCTGGCTTCTCCAAAATAAATAGGTGTTTGTGCAAAGGTCAAATGCATGTACAGATAACTTTCTTTCATCTTCCCTCTTGCCCTACTGCAAGCCTGCACCTTAACCAGGGGTGGCCAGACGGTACAGTGCATCTGATCTACTTTTCAGGTGTTGAATGAAGGTTGTCTCCAGGGCTCCAACTAGGACCCCACCTGCCAGCTCCAGGGCAAGACGTCTCTTGGTAGTTATTCTTGGGGATGTTTCCATAAGAGAGAGTCATCCCCACTCTCAGGTGCTTTCCTAGTTTCTCTCTTGCTGGAGATGCACCCCATCCCACTCTACTGGAAAGTAGCTTGTGATCAACTGGTGGACCACTGTCAATCTCTTGACTTCCCTGATTCTGAGTCATGATTTGCAGGTGGTGGTATGGCACACAGCAGTAGGTGAATCTGCTATGACCTCATTCTAAAACAGCTGGAGCTTATAGCTCAGAAAGTAAAAACTCCTGCTTAGTATCTAGAGATCCCAGGTTCAGTACCCACCAGTGATGACATCTATAGGTTGTGAGCCGTTACACACGCTTGTGCTTTCTCAGCACTTTTAAAACCACAAAGACCTGCCGTTTTGGAGGCTGCTGTATCGTCGCATTCTTTCTGTAAATGGCTTTTGTTTTCAGTTGCCTTATAAGATATTCAGGAGTATCCAATTAACTATTATTCAATTCCATTCTTGTCGTCCTTGACCTCTTTGCTGCCTTCGATACTGTTGACCACTCACTCTTGCTGGATTCACTTCACTCCCTTGGCTTCCATGGCTCCGTCCTTGACTGGTTCTCCTCCTACCTCTCTGTCCGCTCCTTCAAGCTGTCTCTTGCCAACTCCACCTCCTTCTCCCTTCCACTCTCAGTTGGTGTTCCCCAAGGCTCTGTCCTTGGCTCTCTCCTCTTCTCTTCTCTATACCCTGTCCCTAGGCAAAATCATTGCCTCCCATGGCTTCCAATATCACCTCTACGCTGATGACATTCAGCTCTCTCTCTCTACTCCCTCTCTCTCTCTCTCCATCAATTCAAGCTCACCTCACCAGCTGTTTCTCTGACATGTCTACCTGGATGTCTCAACGTTAACTCAAACTGAACTCCTTATCTTCCCCCTTCATCCTCCTTCTCCCTCTTCCCTGTTGATCCTCATCGACGGGGTCACCATCCTTCCGATCTCCCAAGCCCATAGCTTAGGCTTCGTCTTTGACTCACCCCTTTCTTTTAAACCCTACATCAACTCTGTTGCCAAATCCTGTCGCTTCTCCCTCCGTAACACTGCTAAGATCCACCCTTTTCTCTCTGTCTCCTCTGCCAAAACCCTTGTCATCTCTCGCCTTGATTACTGTAACCTCCTTCTCACTGGCCTCCCTCGCTCTCACCTTTCTCCCCTTATCTCCGTCCAAAACTCTGCTGCTAGGGTCATCCACCTCGCCTTTCACTTCGACCACGTGCAGCCCCTCCTCCTCTCTTCACTGGCTCCCCCTTCCTGAATGAATCCTGCACAAGCTCCTAGTCTTCACCTATAAAGCTCTTCACAACCTTGCTCCCCCCTACCTCTCTGCACTTATCACCCTTCATACTCCAGTCCGTGCACTTCGCTCCTCCTCTGTCCCTTCTCTCACCCTTCCACGCCTTCCCTGCTCCCGTAACCGCCTTCGGCCCTTCTCCCTAGCTGCCCCCCACACCTGGAACTCCTTCCCTGACCACATCCACCTCGCCCACTCCCTTCGTATCCCTCCTCAAGACCCACCTCTTCCGCTCTGCCCTCCCTGATGTCTTGCTCCCCTCACCAAACTCTTGCTGATCCCCTTCATCCAGCACAATCTGTTACCTGAGGTCTGTGTACTCATATCCTCACCACATGGATGAACCAGCCATCATTCTTGATGTAACCAAGCCAAGCGCGTGCACCTGGGACCTCGCATCCTCGTGAATGTTACACACCTTGTCTCTCCCTCTGTTCCCCTTCCTTCTTCTCCTCCCCCGTCTCTCAGATTGTAAGCCCTAGGGCAGGGACCATGTCTATTCAATTACTTTGTAAAGCACCAGGTACGTTGCTGGCACTATATAAATGCTTGCTAATAATAATAACTAGTAGCATAGCCAGATATTGACCCACTTTGTAAGGAGGAGTTATTCTGAAACATTGCATGCTTGTCTAGTTATAGTAAATTGTTCTGTTTCACCTGGATATTGCATTTGAATGACTGAAGTGGTTTGCATGTCTCTGTGTTTATGTACAGACATTTTGTAAGCCTTTTGCGGTTGATGAATCTCTGCAACTAGTTGGCTTCATGTTTTAAGTAGATTTTAAAGCAAGAGTTTGTTGTCATGTACAACATGGCTGATGCAACAAATGCAGTATTTTGTAGAAAAGGGGACATCCTGTTACAGGCTAAGAACTGTCAGCATTTAATTAAAAGCCTTCTTTATTTAGAAGAAGGTTTTGACATTCTTGCCCTTTTTGAATTGTTTTTTTTCTGCAGGTGAGCTTCCAGACTGCTGTGCTGAGCGAAAAGAGGCTCCAGATTTTCTTGTAAATGTTCCTTCTGCAAAGAGGACAAATTACTTAATCCAGTGAAATACCTCTTCATCTGGTGTGCTGACTCTTGGAAACTAGCCGTGACCACAGTTTTGACATGATGTTCAATAGGCTGCCAACGTACCAGCTTGCCATAGCGTAGGAGTTACTCTTATAAAGCAGTGCTGCCTTTTGATTGAGGGTTTGCTCTTAGAGCTGGAGTGCCAAGAGGATGAGATACTGGCTTTATCCTTCTCTAAGTGGCAGTTATGATTTTCAGATGACTCCAAGGAGGGCAAGATGGTACCAAAATGAAGGCAAAAGAGCACATTTTTCTTCTTGCAGAGGCTATCACTTCATTCTTGCATAGAAAAATAAGTGCAGAAGACAAAGAACCTATTAACACTCTTCATGAATTTTTTAAAAATTTCTAAGGGTAGAAGTAAACTGTTTACTAGAAGAGTGTGTTTGAAAGTCTGCATTTATCGCAAACTATAGGCATTTCCAGACATGATGCTACCTGCTCTTTTGGGTAGCATACACATAGCAGGTTAGGTCATGTCTGCGTTCACCAATAGCATTTGCAGTGCTATTGCTCCTTGCTGGTCCCCCGCAGATTTTGCAGGGAACCAGTGAGAAGTATGTCCTTGCCTACAGTTGCTGTTACATCTGCTAACAGCGACCATGGGCAATGCACCGAGGAAAAAGAGCTAGGGGGACACGGCTTGTCTGGAGTTAAGACTGGGATGAGTGGCAGTGGCAGGTTTCTGGAAGCGGAAGCAGCAAGCGTCTCGAAAAGCATTGACATTGGGAGCATCCGTGCAGGTGGAAGGGTTAGCAGTGGGCAGGGACTTGAGTTCACTGCACCAAAAAATCTTAAATTCTGCAACCAGTGAAACCAGATTCTGCAAATTCACCATGAGCATTAACATTTATATTTATTTATTGTTTATTTATTGAATTCATTTTTATTCCCCCTCCCCTTTTCACCTAATGGTGACTCAAGGCAACTAACAATTTAAAACAGAACAGTTATGAAAATCCATAAAACATAATCCATCCCACAAGATCCAGGTCTGTACAACAATAATACCCACCCTAAAAATCCATCTAACCGATCCCTCCCCTCCACTGAACGCCTGGCAGAAAAGCCAGGTCTTGCATCGCTGGCGGAAATTAAGGCGATTCGGGCTGAGGCAGACCTCTGCCAGGAGCATATCCTACCTCAACGGCACAGCCACCAAGAACGCCTGCCTGTCGGCCCAAACCCACTGATAACATGGGACCTCCAGGAGGGCGCTCGCGGACAACCGCAGGGGCCACCTGGGGAGTGTGGCGATAATTTGCATAATAAACTTGATTTGCATAATTATGCAACAGTTAATACATGCACATTGCTTACCAGCACGCTTTCAACCGGTTTGACATAGTATCAGAACTTTGTTAATCAAACACCGCAGAACTCCCATCTCATTTCAGCACCCCAGAACTCCCTCAATCAAAACATAGGGCCCTAAGATGCCCCACCCCCTTCCCCCCCACACGGTTCATATCCCAGGGGCCTATTCACCCTCAGGGGTCATGGTCACACCTCCCTGACAGACGGCAGCAGCAGCTTTAGTTTGGGGGCAGGTGACAAGTTTATGCCAGAACCAGGATTTAAAATCCTGAAGACAACTCGCACTGCAGTTTCACTGCAATTTCAGCCTGGCATGCGCGGATTGCCTGATTCTGCAAAACGCTGACAACTGCAGCAATGCAGACAACACAGGTCCCTGGCATTGGGGCTTCAGAAGCATTGACTCCTGGCTGTTCTGCTCCCAGGTATCTAGTCGAGATTCTGCCCCTGCTCTGGAACTCGGCTGCAGATAAATTATGTCCCCTGTACTGCACATGCAGGTAGTGAAGCCCTCCTTGGTGTCCTATTTAGACAATATCCTATTTAGACAATATGAGCAAAGCCAAGGTTAATATTCCCATTTCACAGATGGCAATGTAAAAATGCAGCTCCCCATATTGCTCTGTCTCCAGCACCTTGCACATAGCCACTGTTACAGATGTCACAGCAGTTACTGACAAGGACATACTCATTCGCTGCCTGAAAAGTTTTCAGTCTGACAAGCAATTGGATAGCAAATGCATAACGTTATGCAGCGTGTTGGCTACCTGTACAGATGGGTAGCATTACATCCAGTAACATGCTCCCCTGAGCAACATTAGTTACTCCAGAAGGTTTTGGCTGGTTGGAAGCAGCTACCTCCACCAAATCCCTGTATGGCACTTGTTAACATGGGACACTTACCCGAAGCTAGGGCTGTTGAGAGTCTTGGCCACCAAGGGCTGGATTCTCCCTCATTAATTGACTCGATTGCAGAAAAACCCCACCCCTCTTAACATATAATGTTATGGCCGTGGCCTTGATCCAGCCTATAGGCTGACCATTGGGTAGCCCTGACTTAAATAATTCAGTGCTGATTCTGAGTACAAGGAATGGACTCTGGTGCCCCATATTGTTGTTTAAGAGTGTTTTCTTGGAGAGCGAGAGACAAGCAAGGTATGGATTGCTTCTGATTCCTGAAGATTTTGCAAAGAGGAGGAGTATTGGGCACCTGTTCAGTTTCTGAGCTTGAACTTATGGTCTGCACCCCGTCAACAGTGCAAGAGGGCGAGTTCCTTTTCCCTACTCCAAGTGTTTCAAACAATTGCTGGTGCTATGTACACCACCCCAGATATGGCTTCATTTCAATCTTTTAAAAACAGAGTCACTGGAGAGGAGGAAAAGCACTACATATACATGAGGAATTAATTTACTATGATCTAACCTGGTTACCTAAAATACTGCCAATTGTGAGAGCAAAACAAGATGACAGAAGCCTTTTCTGCTTTTTTGTGGTATGATTTGAATTATGTCGGTATTCAAGAGAACAGCGACTGAGTGAATGCTGACCTTTGACCAAAGGGAATATATCCTATCTGTGAAACTTAATTTGAATAGGTATATATTTTGAAAAAGCTGATGGAGAAATGTTGAGAGTGTCTACCTAGCTGCCATAAGACTTACTGGAGAGAGAGAGAGCATTTCCTGAGCTTTTCCTGGAAAGTTAAAATGGGACAGATGTTGAGGTTAATACAATTGTGAATTTTATGTTGAGCTGGTTTTTGCAGTTGTTTAAAGAAACAGAATATTATTCTTTTCCTGTTCTTGCCACCCCATAACCAGCAGATGTTGCCCCTCTTGCAATGAGAGGGCCCATATGAGAGACCGATTGTGATTTGGCAGCAGATGAGAAAATTCTTGAAATGCTTGCAAACTATTCCTCCCCCCCAAGCAGCTTTGGCTGTCCATTTGCATTTTGTGGGGGCAAATAGCTAGCATGTTGGGGTCCTTAAAATATAGGGACAAATAAAATAGCCGGAAAGGGGTTGAAACCAGGCTTTTAAATCTTAAACTGTTTCTTTGTGGTCATTCCAGTGTTCTTATCCCAAAAGGAAAGAGTATCTTGATGTGTGTGTGTGTGTGTGTGTGTGTGTGTGATGTTTGATGGCATGTGGCATTCTTGTGATCTCTGCGTATGTGAAGAATAATACAACAATTCCTCCATCTTGGAAGTGGAGATAGTATGTACTGCAGCCCTGCTTGTAAACCCACATGCGTATTTCTCCTCATACGTATTTGCTTTCTGAACATGGCATGGGTCTTCCTCAAGGTGGACCCTTTTCCTTTTAGGCTGCCTTGGTGAATTAATAAAGAAGGGATTTGGGTCTCACTTCCCCCCCCCCCCTTTCTTTCCTAGTACTCGGAAGAGTAGGTGAGACTTCTTAAATAGGAAGTGCCCCAGTGTAGTGGCTGAAATGACCTTCTTCGGAAATGCCATGCATGCCGGAATGCATACCTTCGTGCTGATCTCTTCCCCTGCATAGGAGGGACAGTGGGGCTCAGAGGAGCCTGGGAAACCAAGTGAAAATCCTTCTGTGCAGAGGGAACTCTGAATTCTATGGTGTATACATGTGTCTTTTTGAACTTTTTTTTTTTTTTGGCTCTGCAATCGGAGGAAGTTCTCCCTCCCCAGTTCATTAATAATTTTCCTTTTGGGTGACAGGGAAGGGAAGGGAAAGACCATTGTTGCCCAAGGCCTTGGCATCCATTAAACAATTGGACCATTGTTGGACTGAAATTTCAAGTTGTTGGGAAGGGAACGGGACAAAAACAAACTTTACCCAAGGAACAATATTTCTTTGTTTACCTGGAACTGTGGAGCTGGAAGTGCTTGTCCCTCCCCTAAAGAATGACATGTAGTGTGTTAAAGACAAGAGGACGATGATGTGTTAAATGCTATTTCTGGGGTGGATTTTTTAATCTTAGGATCTGCAGTTATTGTTCTGAAGCCAAAATCAGATTTGTCAATTTTGAAGGCTGAAACGGGCCTCCAGAAATTCAGCTTCTTGCAGTGAGACACACAGATTCTTGTTCTTTAGACCTGTTTTTCTATATATGCTCGAGAAAAGGATCTATGAATAATATTTTAGGTGTTAACCGTTAAAGAATGAACTTTTTTTTTTTTTTTACAGCAGCATGTTAACAGAGATAGTTGGGATTGCTTCATTCATTCCTTTAAAATGCATTATTTTATCAAGGATTTTTAATTGTCTGAAATCTGTTCTCTGCTCTTGACAAAAAACAAGTCTGGAAAGCGTATCATGGAAAGTTTCTGAGAATCTGTCCAGCTTTTTTTTCCATTATGCAAATTGAAATAGAGTTTTAGAAAGGATGTAGAAGACTTACCTTGTATGTGCACAATTGAAAATGTACATCTTAATATTTTTGGGGGAGTAAAGGGTGATGCCTTGCCTTCAAATTGAAGCGGACACTATGCTTATTTCTGTCTCGAGAGCATCTTTGCACGCCCAGTAATTTTATATTGCTCGAAATACTCCTAAGCTTTTCACCCTTGCACTCACTGTGCATGTGCTGACCGGTTACTACTAGACAACCTGTAAGTCTGGGCACAAAATGTCTGCCCAGCAATATGGTAATCTAGCTTGACTGTATTTAAAGCTGTTTTTAAAGCAGTTCCAATATTTTTTCTATTTTAAAAAGTAGGCAGGTTTTTAATGGCATTGGTTCAAGGAAGCGTGTTAGCCCACTTTTCATGTGGACCTCACCAACTCCTCTCGTCCTGCTCCTCTCGTCCTGATGTAACTTTTGAACCTATCATATTTCCTAAACATACTTGTAACTTGCCATGAGGAGGCAAGCGGTGAAGGAGAAGTGGCTACCTATTAAGTAGTTTATTCTGCCAATCACAACAATATTATAGGGCCCCTAATCACCTTAATGTGGGGGAGGGAGGATTTTATTCAGGCATCCGATATTTGTGAGCACTTGAGATTTTAAAAGGTTTTACGTCTTCCTTCCACAGTGGAATCTGTATTACTTTAAAGTAAAGAATCTTGTGTTTAAATGAGTGGTTCCCAGAGGAAAGTAACTCTGTAGTTAAATGCTTTGTCAGCAGTATTGCATCATCATAATAGCAGGATGGGAAAGGCCCATTATCATTATCTAGAGTGAGGCAAAGCTTAACAGGGAAGAAATTCCCATGGACAGTGTTCTTGGCTGTTGCTCTTATTTTTGCATAGATGGGTCTGTTTGCTTTTGATTAAACATTAATAAAAAAGAAAACCTGCTGTTATAAGTGGTATTAGATATCTCCTACTTTTATCCCTGGTAGATAAAAACATTTATTGAATGTGAACAAACAAATCATCCCTGGCCAGGGCAGAGTTTAAAATAGACTAGAGAAGAGAGAATATTTGGAGGTCTGGTCATTTAAAATGACCCCTTTTAAATGATGTTGTGTGTTCTTAACACATGGAGGCCATAGGAAATTGCTGAATGTTGTAACAATTGCAAGCAGAGAGACTGGGATTCCAGAAGAATTAAAGCTTTAAGTGGAGAGAGATCCATAAATTGATTCAGTGAAATCTGTTCGTCAGGTTTCTTTCTTCCTTGCTTGCTTTTTTTTTTTTTTTGCTTGTTAAACAAATAGGTAGGAGATTCCTGAATAGATAATATGGAAGACGATGATAAATTCAAACAGCCCTCAGCGTTTTAGGGACTGTATACTTGTGATATATTTTCGAGGATGCTGTCATGTAGCCAGACTGCTCTAACAAGCGAGTAGAAGTCCATTTTGAGCGCGGATGATAGCAGGGAGATAGGGGAGACGGTGTTGCCGAATTCTTCACACCCATATTATCCAGTTTTTAGACCTGGCTACTAAGGCCACTTAGACTGTGGGTTGTTCATAGAACTCTTGTGTTTTTTTGTATAGCAATACAAAAGTAATCTGTAGCTGCTTGCGGCTGGACAACTCAGCAATGAGATAAAACTAAAGACATGGCAAAGCAGCCAACTTTTTTTTATTCTTACTGCAAGATAGGGAAGTTGGAGTGCTTAGTGAAATTTGATTAGGATTTGTAGAACATGGAGAGAAGTATGCCTGATGGATGAGTGAGGCTTCCAACATTTATATACTACCCTCTTGCTCATGGGACCTGCATGCTGTAAGTCTACTAGGTCGGGATTAGATATCGATTCATCTAGCTTGATGTTTGGAAAGTCAGAGTTGAATAAAGTTCAGAGTGAGCAGCCTCTCTTCACCTCTAGTTAGCACACAGTACCCCGAGAACGCCTTTTATTTTTTGAGATCATGTGTTTGCTCCAAATTTGTTGTTAGTGTTGCTAGGCAATACTTGGTAGTGTGATAGTGTCATTGTACAAAAATGTAATCGGGGAATTGTACCATTGGAGTACTCTAGTGGGGGTGAGAGAGATGGCTAGAACTGCAGTGGGTTACCTTATTATTATTATTAATAATAATAATAATAATAATAATAATAATAAATACCTTCAAGAAGATTTACACATCTCAGTCAGAAGCACTTCCCCCTAGCATTGGGGCATTGAGCTAGTAGGTTTCAAAGGGCTTCTTTGTTCATTATGGTTTGTTCTTACCTCTTCATTGTTCAAGTCCTTAAGGCAGGTGACTGTATCTTAAGCAGAGTAATTCTTACGTTCACCATCAAATTCTGCAGTCTACCTGAGAGTAGACTTTCCGCAATCTTATAAAGAGTGGATTTAGCACAGTATTGTGTAGGTAATGCTGAAATAATGTCTTTTTTTTCTTCCCCGAGAGAGAGTGGTGTTTTGAAGTGTTTATATGCAAATCCCAATATTTACAGGCATTTGGTTTAATTTAGTGAGACAGTTCAACTGCCATTTTGCAATTAATTTTAAAACACTTTGGACCAGATTTCTTGTGTAATTTTCGTGCACCATAACAGCTGGTAGAGGTCCTTCTTGTGTTTTTCCTTTCGTTACTCCAATTTACCTCTTTTGAGGGTTTTAAGGTTGAGACAGCACCTACATTTTATAGGTTTCAAACTTATTACATTCAAATACATTTATAATGTGATCCAGGAAGTACATTTTGGTTGGTATTTAAATCCTCATTCTAGAGGATTTAAATTTTTTTTTTTGAGGTGAGCATTTTAAAAGCTAAATAGGGGCAACATCGGTTTGAGGCCTTAAGCAAATTTGAATAAGACTTAAAAGTAGCTTTAGGTATCCACCTATTTCTTGAGTTGTCTTTACAGTCACATTTTCCTTTTGTTTCATAAATATTTTTCTCTCCTCTGTTGCTGTGTTAAAACAGTCACATAGATATGAAAAACTGATTTTATAGAGGAAACATCTAAACTAACAAGTTAAAAGTGTTCAGTATCTCAAGTAAATACAGTGATAAGTAGAGAAGCTTTTGTTAGTGTAGTGAATTACTTCTGGGCATGACTTGTAGCGCTAGAAGCAATTTTGAGATGAGCGCAATGGGGTCTTTTTAGTTGAAAACGGGAGGATACCAAGGCATTTGAATTATTTAAAAATCATACATGTTTGGTTCACCATGCACAGTGTGTGTATAGGTAAAGATTTATTTATTTTTTATCGTGGGAACCAAAATTTGGAATTCCTTGAATGCTCTGTAGACGTTCAGTCAAAGATAAGATGTAATTTTTGTTTTTAAATGTTCAAGTCTGTATTGAAACAGATTTTTTTAAAACTGTCATCTGTGCACATATATATATATATATATATATATATATATATCTGTGTACAGTTCTGTATTTTTTTTATAACATGGGCATAAGTGTGAGAAGAGTGAATAACAGTATATGGGTACCGTGTCCTATCTAGGATTTGAAAACTGAGCCTGAAGATTGCATTCATCATAGCCTATAGTTTTTCTTTTTTCTTTCTTTCTTTTTCTTTTCTTTCTTTCCATTTGTTATGCACGACATACAGAACAGGATGTCTTCTACGAGAAGATGCTATAAACACATTTCCTTCAGAATACAAACAAACCTTATATGTGACTTGTTTAAAGTAGGATCATAAGAACAATAAGCTGTATAATGTCAACAGTGTGGTACGAACTGTTGAAGATCTTTATCCCCAGCAGCACCACCCTGTTCCAGAGATGAGTCAGTGGGCCATGGATACAGTGTGCTGATGTACTTATGTACACAGATAAATTTACTTCAGCCCAGAATGTTTGTGGGTGTATTTCATCATTTTAATAAAGGCGTTCTTGTTTCTTTGGGTATATTAGAAGAGTCCGACTCGTATTGTGCTACCGTGGCACAAGATTTTAAAGAATTTCCCATTTGAATTTGTGTAGCGAACATTATTCCGTTGTATTTATTTCTCCGTGTGGCATTCTGGTGGTTTGTGGTTCTGTGGTACTCTTTAAGCAAGGACATTGCTGCTGTATCGTCTGGCGCACAGTGATTTACAGTGTTTCTTTTGGACCACATTCTAGCAATTGGACCAGTTCCTGCACTCTTTATTTCCATTACTATACTCAGTAGGTATAGGCGTGATGATAGTAGGATTAATCTCTATGATTTTTTTTTTCATAGTGAGACAACTAATAAATGCAGCTTCCAGTGTGGAGTATTTATTTGTGTGACAAGTATTCCTGTCCCCCACCTTCCCTGAAAAAAGTAACTTTTAGCCTTTTCCTCCCCTGGTTGGGGGAGTAAAGACAGTGATAAGTGACCCCGGACAGGTTGCGTTCCTAAGTTCCAACAACGACTCCCGTCCCTCGCTTATGTTCCCAAATCTTATTTTAAAAAGTTTTTCCACTCCCACATGCCATGTTGTTCGTTTACATAGCACCAGCAGTGTGCTTGGTACTGAACTGTGGTGATTTGTGATGGGTCCTTGTCCCAAGGGCTTTAGAGTCTTGGACAAATTAATCCTGTGCACTTCTTCCTAGCAGGAAAGAGGCTGGTGTTGAATGTGGAATTGCTCCAAGCCCTTCCTGGGAAGGGATGGAGTGTATGGTGCCAGGGGGGTGTCATCTCCTCGCCAGTCTGCCTGAGAGAACGTTCCAGCCGCAGAAGGGATTTAGACACTCCCTACGGATTAAAGGGGAGAAAGACCTCTCCTTTGCCATGTCCAGTGAACCCTTGAGCCCAGTCTAGTGGAGCCTAGGGGATATGGGGGTGGAAGCTTGCCCTTGTGGAACTTGTTGCCAGAGGATGTCATGAAGGCCAACACCATAACTATGTTTACAAAAGGATTGAATAGGTTCTTAGAGGATAGGTCTATTAATGGCTGTTAGTCAAGTTGGTTAAGCGGTGTATGTAACTTCTGACTTGGAGCTGTGGGAAGGAATGGATCACTCCATGACCACTGCCCAAATTACAGGAGGACCCCGGCCCCCTATCTTTTTTGATGACCCCTTAGATACTGGCTTTAGAAGGCTACCAGGGGGCATGATTTCACTGAACCCTCCCCCTATCTTTTGCCCTATAATTCGAGCCCTGGTTATGACCTCTTGGGTACTTCTCTGAAGTGACTGAAGAGTGGCCATTGTCAGAGAGAGGATGCTGGTCTGGATGGACCATTGACTTGACCCAGTATGACATGTCTTATGTTCTCGGAACAAGTTTACTTCAGCTTATACTGTGGAAGCAGCCTTGCTTCCAGCACAGAAAATATTTCCTGCTCCCATAATCGGGGTCTCTGGGAACTCTGGGAGTCACCTCTACTGTACATCCTGAGCGAACCTTGAATTGACTTCTTTCCCCAAGCTTCTGACATTCTCTCCGAGGCCCCGTCTCACAGGGACACAGTATAAATGGTTACGTAGAGAGCTAGCCTGTTGTGCGATGGTGTATTGCTGCACATCAGACAGAGTTGATTCCTGCAAAAGAGAGACTTCCTGGGGAAATACAGTAGTATACAGAATGTGTGTACATGCCCCAGAGAACTGTAGTGCTCTTTTCTTGGATTTATGGTGTGGGTTCTTGCATTTGTGAAGTTTTGCTCAGTGTCCTACTGAACTGGGTAGACTGTTGGCCCAATCTTTGGATGTTTCTTCTCACTTGGGCTGCATTTCGGACCCCTTTTATGTGAAGCCTTGCTGGAGATGTAAATAAAAGGGCTTGCTACAGGAAACAAGACTCTTACTTTTTGAACTTACTTTGTCCACCAGCTTCTTAAATTTTGTGAGTCTCTTGATGATGGAACTACGGACAAAATGATCAAAATCAGGCCATACGTTACTGCTGTCTGTGGGAGTCTGAGGGAATCCTGGAACCATTGTTCTGAGGCGTATGACCTACTCATTCATTTCAGGATGGGTTTAGTTTGATTCCCCTTTTCTCCAAAAAACATGTGTGAAAGGTAGGTGTGGGTGTGTTATGAAACTGGTGTAAGAATTTTAAAAAGCACTTGTATGAAGTAAATTCCTGCTTCCAGTGAAATTGGTGGCAATCTCTTATCACCCCAGAACACACAAACTACTACTACTTACTAGGGGCGGGACACCGGACCCATTACCGGGTACCGGATTTACCGGTTACCGGTTTCACGAAAACCGGATTCCCGGATTAAATCCGGTATACCGGTACCGGATTTATTGCATTGGTTTCAATGGGGCGCTGTGTCCCCATTGAAACCAATGCAATAAATTAAAATAAATTCCCTCCCCCTCCCAGGCTGCGCGGGTGGAAGGGGGGACACCCCCCACCCACCCTGCCCAGCCTGGCTTTTTGTTGTAAAAAAGATAGAACAGCAACAGAGTGAGACCCCGAGGCGAGCCCCCCCCCCGCACCAGCGGCCGCGGCGTCCCCGCAGCCGCAGGTAAGTATGACCCGATCCCTGGGGGGGGGGGGGGTGTTTAACACCCCCACCCCCCCCAGGGATCACCCCTACAGCGCGCTTGCCGCTTACCTTGGGGAGCTCCGGCGGCGGCGGGCGGCCCGGCGGCTTCAGCGCCGGCTGTGGCTGCCGGCTTCAGGACGTTCTAGGCCTTCCGGTGAAACCCGGAAGTGCACCGGAAGGCCTACAGCGTCCTGACGCCGGCAGCCACAGCCGGCGCTGAAGCCGCCGGGCCGCCCGCCGCCGCCGGAGCTCCCCAAGGTAAGCGGCAAGCGCGCTGTAGGGGTGATCCCTGGGGGGGGTGGGGGTGTTAAACACCCCCACCCCCCCCAGGGATCGGGTCATACTTACCTGCGGCTGCGGGGACGCCGCGGCCGCTGGTGCTGGGGGGGGGGCTCGCCTCGGGGTCTCACTCTGTTGCTGTTCTATCTTTTACAACAAAAAGCCAGGCTGGGCAGGGTGGGTGGGGGGTGTCCCCCCTTCCACCCGCGCAGCCTGGACTCGGGGAGGTTTTTTTTGTTTTAAAACAGTTTGGCTGGGGCTTTAATTTTTTTTACATTGCAGCCATTTTTAAATGGCTGCAATGTAAAAAACCGGCACACTGAAAATCCGGTACTGGGGGCCGGATTACCGGGCCGAATCCGATAATGCCGGTACGCCCGATACCGGCATTATCGGATACCGGTAGATCCGGAATTCCCATCCCTACTACTTACCATTTCTATAGCACTACTAGGAGTACACAGAGCTTTCCAGTCACAGATTTTCAGAGACAGGGTCCCTGCCCAGTGGGCCTACAATCTAAGGTAGACACGGGTGAGGGGAACACAGGGAAAGACAGAAACACATTTTGTACAGATGGGGAACTGAGAGGTTGCGACTTGCCTAAGGCCACCCAGTTAGAGTGAGTTCATGGCTAGAGCGGGATTTGAACCCTGACTTTCCAGGTCCGGCACTTTATCCACCACACCACACCGGCTCTCGCATGGTCCTGTCGGCTTCCGTGTGGTTGGGACATGTTTCCTTGCGTATGTGTGCAATGTTTTGCCTCGCTTATTGATTTCTAAAGGTGGGGAAATGGGAAGGGAAGGAAACTGTCCTCTTCTCTTGGCTGTTTGCTTCTCAGAATCTCTCCTGTATATTCCCCTGACAGTGGCAGCTGCTGGTGCTATTCTCTTACTGTTTTGAAATTTCATAAAATGCAAATTGCTTTTTAAAACCGTGCTGTGGAGTTCCATCGTTTCTCTAACGCTTTCGAAGCCAGCGTGCTGCAGCAGAAACACACACAGAGCTCTGTACTTGTCAAAAAGAGTCAGCGGAGCTGAAGCAGAGGAGAAGATGGAATTGAGCGGCTGTCTGTCCTGTCTCCCCACAGAGTCTTTGCCTGCCCGCCCGCCTGCCTGCCTGCCTTTTAGCTTGGGGGCTGGGCCTCTCTTGAAAGCAACCTTTCAAGCTCATGAAGCTACATTGTGTAAACATCTTCAGCAATAACGTATCCTCCCGAAAGCAGCCAAATACTCCCAGCAGTTGCATTTGATTAAGCAGCAGAATGGGATCAGAAACACCATTTAAAAAATAAAAATGACGACCTCGTGCTGACAGTTGACCTGTTAATTTCCCCCCCTTGCTCATATCCCTGCACAGTGAAGTTAAAATGTACAAGACTTCTCTTACAAAAGGACAGTTTCAACTCTCTTAATTTCATTACCAATCAGGGCAGTTGTTTTTCTTTCTATTGGCTATTGAAAACAAGAACTTTTGTTGTTAGATGGTATTGGCAGCAGGGTGGGGATTAAGAAATCCAATTTTAACATAAACCTATTTGCCAAGCCCATGCTTGGTGTCTAAAAGGCAGCGCAGCTGCAAAAACTCCTCTTATGGAACGTGGCTTGAGGGAGGGAGGGGGGCGGGGATATCTGACTTTGATATTTTTTCTTAAACCTTTGCTGCCTGAAGCAGCCTGTTCAAATCGCTGTGTCTCTGCTCCGCCTCCAAAGCCTCACATTTCTTTTGTCTGGTGAAACTCCAGCCAGAGTGAGGCGCAGGGGACATGGCATCCTTGGATTTACCTCTGTCTCCAGCCCGACAGAGAGAGGTTGTTTACTACTTTCTACTCTGAATAACATGCCAATCATGTGGAACCACCCTTCATTCCATCCAATTGGTTCCTTTGGAAATTCCACCTTTATGCTGGGCTTTGAGACATGACTGGCTTGGGAGCTTGTCAATCCAAATGGGCATCCCACTAAGATGCAGTAGCAACATCCGAACCAACAATTAATCAAGCTTCAGAGAGGTAATCCTTTCCTGTAAACAGCAGGATGGCGTATCCTGTTAAATAAATGATGCCAGGGAGAGACTTGCAGCCCCAGTTTAAACAAACAGCAACAACAACCAGAAGACTTCTCTTCACAGCCTTTTAATTTGAAAAGATCTTATCAGGGAGTTTGCGTGTCCTTTTTAAAAAATAAAATAAAATAAAACCATATTTTTTTGTCCCCTTTGCAGATTATTCCCCCCCCCCCCATCTGATTTACCCTCATTAATACAGGAGCTGCTATCATTGCCATATGGGGGGGAAACCACAGAGCGTCTTTGTTTTCCTTCAAGGCAGAGGTTTATTTTGGAGGGTGGGTGTGTTGAAAAGGGGGAGGGCTTTGGGGTGGGGGCAGAAGGGGGGTTTCTGCCCTTTGTGTGGCTCTCTGCTAGTGCTTGTTTAATGTTTAATATGCACATTTGTACATGCGATCATCTGCTCACCTCAAATTATACCATCAAGGGGGAACACTTGAATAGGATGGAAGCAATTTGGTTATTCACATAGCTACTCAGACCAACATGGCTGCTAAAATGTGCATCAAGCCTTTTTTCGCTGTGAGCAGGGAGGAAAAGGCAATACGTATATATTTGTATGGGATTTTTTTCTCCTGCTATGTTTATAGATTTGCTGTTCTCCACTAAATTTGTGGGTTTGCCTAGGGCAGAGGGAAGCAGAGCAGCATTGTGCTTAAAAGAAATGTTTTTCTACCTTTTTGCTGTGACCTGAATCAGGTTTCCTATTTCCAAGCAGCACAATGTGCTTGTATTCAGTGTGATAGAGTAGTAGTGGACATGAATTATTTGTGACAAAGCTGCCTGGAACATGCGGAGCGGAATCCTCCGCAGAATGGATTCCCTCCTCTGTCACGGGATCCTGTAGGTGCGATGGTGTGTTTCTGTTGCAGAGAGGCTTGGCGTAGGAAGCAAAGCTGATGTGACGTGCTGTTCTGCATCACGCACAGCTAGGAATGCTTTCTTAGTGTGTGCAGTGCTGCATTTTTAATTCCTCGTTCTGTACTGCAAGATACTCAGCTTGCATGCCAGGTTTGCTCATTTTCAGACACGTGCTTCCCTTTGGGTTGCAGAGCCAGTGATATGTGAGGTCTGTTTCCTAATTAGGAGACAGTGATTGGAATGGTAGCTGGCGATGCATAATCTGAAGCATGAGTGTTTATAAACCACCAATATTGTTTTGATGACTTGCATGATGATCCTATATACCTGACTTTGATTTCCTGGCTGGGAGAGGCCGTTGTGTGTGCTAAGCTGCTGATCTGCAGAGTTGACTGGTGCCCTTTCAGAAGAGGAGTCATTGTGGGTCACCTACTAGTTCCCCAGCAGGCCTTTGAGAAAAATGGTTAAGGCTAGATACCATCAAACCTCAAACCCAGTGGTAACTCTGCTCCGGGTGAATCATGCCCACCTAGGCTTGCCAGATGGTCTTCCCCAAGAGAGACCTGATCCATTCTAGTTTTATAGCTTGGCAGCCCATGGTTAGCGTGCCACCCTCTCCCCCTTGTAAATAAGCTAAGCAGGTACAAATGTTTGTAGTGAGGAGAGAGGACTGAAATGGAGATACTGTACCCTGCACCAGTGGGAATGTGTTTAAGCCCTCTACCCATTTGACACTTCTGGAAACAAAGGCTGTTTTTAGATACAATGCAACCACACAGGTCTACCATCAACCACGCACCCAAACGCCCAGGTGAAGGGAGTGTGAGTGGATGTGCTTCCGGGACCCACGCAGGACTCACTCATGGCCATGCATGGGGCATCGGAGAAAAAGCTGGAGTGCGCCATGCGTGGGAAGGCAAGAAAGTGCACGGGGAAAGGCATCCACGCATCCCCTGCCTGTGTGAACCAGGGCATCCACCACGCCAGTGGACAGGTCCATAACAGACTGCCTCCCTGGTCCCTCCCGCAGCCATGCTGGGAGCTCTCTAAGGAACAGGGCGCTCACGTGAAATACAACACCGCCTTGGTTCAAAGCACACTACCACCACCCCTCCTGGTGCGTGAAAGAAGAGCCAATGCCATGGAGGACAGCTGGTTGAATAGCAGCTTCCTGTTTGTCCCACTCAGTACGTGACTCGGTTGTTGCCTGGGACTGCCAGCAGCTGCAGCGGCTTCTGGGGCCGTGGGTAGGAAGGGGTTGATGACTGCTGCAGTTTCATGTTTCTATGGTGTCTGCGACTGTGTGTCATGGCAGAAGGCAAGCAGGTGGCAGGGCTTGGGGTGAGGAGTCTTGTTGGGGGCAGGGGGTGGGAAACAGCCACTCTTATGAATTGTTTCCACGGCCAGTCAGTGGTGGCAGGAGACACACATTGGAATCCCTCCCAATTCACTCCATGTGCGTCGGTGTCCGCAGCCGTTCCACTCAGTGGATGTGGACCCCCACCTCCTCCAGCTGTGCTCGTCTAAACCCCCCCCCCCAAAGATACGGAATGTACTAAGGGCAGTAATTTTTATTAGGCTTAATATCCAGTCGCTTCCTTGCACCCCCTTGGAAATAAATAAAATGTAGTACTCATTCGTGGAAATATTTTTTTATGGACTTTCGTCCTTTTCAGTTACTGGAGACTGCAGTTATAACTTGAACTATTCATACTATTAGTTATTTAAATGGGCTATGCCGAAAGCTAATGCCTAACAAAGAATTAAGTTAATATGATTAGTAACTTGAGTTAGTTGATTGATTGCTTTATTCAGTCCACTGATTTAAACAAATTCTGTACATTTTTGTTACCAAATCTCTCTGAATTTTCCATAGCACATCATTAATTTAGAGTACTTCGCTCAGAAGTGCGGTGGTATAAATGGTACCTTTTTGGTAAAAGGAAGAGCGTGTTTATCAACCTGAACCACTTTGAATAGCCTGTGTATAGAGCAGATTCTTCTGTCCTGTTCTGTTGCAGGAAGATAGAAAAAATGGTTACTGCTAGAACTGTGACATAATTCGTTTGTGGGCAAATGAAAATATTAACAAATGTCATTTGTTTGCCTTATCTGGGTAATTTGCTCACCATCAGTGCACAAACTCCTGATTCCTTTTGTTATCGCCTTGTTCTCGGTTTAGTCCCTATGTTGTGTAAATGGTTTGCAGCAAAAAATTGGGTGTCAGGGGGGAATAACGTGCTTTGGTTGGGAAGACTGCTAAGAGAAAATGGTACCTTGTCATGAACACGTTTATTTCTGGAACAGATAGCATGTTTCATGTGCACTTAGCTAAATTTCTGAATTACAGTGCAAAATGATACCATGAATGGTGCATGTTGGCAACTGGCTAGTGGCTCTGAAATGCTTTTTCTGTAGGAATTGAATTGTGCTGACTTGTTTCCAAGCCAGGCAATAAAAGATAGCTGAATATGTGAAGGAACTAGCAGCAAAGCAAATCATGTGGGGGAAAGTTCTTTCTACTGAGGGTGACCCTATAAAGAAAACATACCCTTTTAGAAGGGTGCAAGTATTATTATTAAAAAGAAAGTTGCAATAATGCAGTTACACGGATTGAAGAAACAGGCTTTAAATTTAGAGTAGAAATTAGTATTTTTGACTATTTAACTTTGGAAACTGTGACAGTCTTCCATGAGGAAGGACAACATTTTTGTTTCTGCAAATCTGCAGGCTGACGGAAACAGATAAGAAATCCTTCTTGAATATGGCGACTATAACTGTGGTAATGTGATGTGTATATACCGATAGTGCTTTAAGTGTGAGAACTTCATATTGATTTTGAGAGAGAGAGAGGGAGAGACAGACTATGGGCAGTATAGACAGGGAAGAAATCTCTGCAGAGTGCTCATCCTGGTTTTTAATGGAGATTTTTCACTTTGATTTTGAAACATAATAAATGGACACAGCTAAGCTAGACTCAGAGAACAGGTTTTTTTATATTCTGTAAAGAAGTAATGAAAACATCATTCGACTGTGCATCTTTTTACACCTAAACTTTGCATGTACACTAAAGTTGTCGGGTTCCTGTAACACTGCTCGAAAAATCTAGCTATACATACTTTCCTCTTTAGGATTGCATACTTCAAACATGATGCCTGGGTTTTCCTCTTCCGCCATTTCCTTCAGAACAAAATCTACACTCGGGAACATATTGCTGCTTTTTGTGGTCCTGCAAAGCACTCTGGCATCGTTTGGGACTGGGATTCCCACTTTCTCTCTTGCAGGCTGCAATGGAATAGATTTTTTTAAAAGCAGGAGTTAAGAGTGCGTGTTAGGTGAACTGGCAACTTTGTTTGGGAAACGTAAAAATCTTACTGTTTTGTTTTGGGCAGAGGAAGGAAGGGGGGCGCGGGGGTTTAAAATGTGACACATCTCCTTTTAAATTAGACATTTTAATTGTACATGTTTTTCTCTTCCCCTGCCAGAGACAGGGAAACTACCAGCCTTTCCAGAGGCGAGTTAACCACCCAGCAGATCTCAGCCTGGGGTGAGGGATGACTAGCATGCAGGCTCTTCAGTCTGAGCTGCTCCTCCATCTCCTAGTCTTTTTGGCTTTCAAGTATAAACAGGCAGGGGGAG
Organism: Sphenodon punctatus; assembly: GCA_003113815.1. Taxonomy (NCBI): domain Eukaryota; kingdom Metazoa; phylum Chordata; class Lepidosauria; order Sphenodontia; family Sphenodontidae; genus Sphenodon; species Sphenodon punctatus. Next base: position 4,170,070 of record QEPC01012846.1, read on the forward strand.
CAGCGAAGCAATGTATCTCACATGCCTGTATTCCCAATTCAGCACACCCAGAATTGTCTTCTGCATTGTCCAGATCATCAATAAAACATTTTAAGTCTCTTCTTTGTGGGGGTGGATGTAGGCGAGGAATTTTTCTAGTTTAAGAGAAATCCTGCTGAACTTCACAAAAACCTCCTCTTGAACTTACTTGCTATGCCTTGACTGCGAAACGACCCCAGCTTTTAGGATCATGTATGGGGGAGCAGGGTGGTTTGGGAGTTGTATGGTTTTAGGCAGAGGGAGAATATGGTGGTGGTTAGGGTTTGCATGTGGTTCCGCAAGCATCTCTGTTGCATGTCTGTTTTGTTGTGGGGGGGTGAGAGGGGAGTTTGGACCCAAATAGCAATTCAGCACCTTTCAGTGTCGTATTTATGTCTTGCTTCCAGCAGCTGCAGTAATTAGAAGGCAAACCAGCTGGAATTGCAGATCTTGCAGCAAACCAAATCAGGAGTGTTGCTTGCATTAAGACTGCAACCTCTTCTCCTCTCTCAAACCCCTAACTACGTGTGCCAAGGGTTACTACTAGGTATCATCAAACGTAACCAGGGGGAATTAAAACTAAAGCATTCTTAGCATAAATAACAGAGCTATTTCCATACAAACTAGTTAGATGCCCAGTATGTGCAAATGTTACCTAGTTGACTACCAATCTGCATCCTTTCTTGTTTTTTCCCTCCCTTTCTCATCTGTAGGGCTTGCTTCAACGATGAGAGCAGGAATGTGATTTACTGGATGACAAAGTCGAACTAGTGACACTTTTTGTTCTGTCTACACTTTTAAGAACCATGTTGACAGTAAATGAGGCAAGAAGATCCAGGGGATTAAGAAAGTATCTATGATAGCCATGTGTAACAGCAGCATATTTTAAAATACAGCAAATATCCATGTGATTTTCTCCCCCATTGGGGCTGGCTCCGGTGTTTCAAACAGTTCAAGGTTGTTTGTGGGGGTTCGCTGCAGTGCTTTTATTCCTTGTCATTGGGAACTTGATGAATATGAAGCAAAAGCGTTAGATAGGATGTAACCTTCCAAAATCATAGTACACGGTGTGCTGAAAAGATCATGAAGACAAAAGTCTAAAGGGTTTTCATTTATAGAAAGCATTCATAGCTGAGCTGTATGAAACTAAATGAAATATCCTGGCATTTAATTATATTTGCAACTTGGAACAGTTTTGAAAGGGAAGGAAGGGTGAGGAAGCTTTTAAGTATTTCAAAGAGAAATCCATTGTACCAGGAATGGGCAGACTGGGTAAGGACTCTTGCCTCGCTTTCTACGGTGGCCAGTCATACAGCTCTCCTCAGTTCAAATATTATTTCTCTTTAATGAATTTTTAATTTGAGTAGAAGCTATTTAGGATATTGCTGTGAATTTATACTGTGATATACAGGTCAGTGGGCTTCTGTACATCCTACACAAATGCTTTGCTCTCAAACAAGAATCTAAAGTATTAATGTCATTGGTAATTGGTAACTTTAAGTCGTTATAGAGCAGTTCACAAACCATTCTGGTTTTCCTTTGGGGGGGTGGTGTCACATGGTCTCTTTAAACTGTTATTTGTGACATTGCAATTTCAGGCTTGTCCCCCTCCAACCCCCACCCCAAACTGTTCACATAAAGAACCAGTCCAGACTTAACCATCCTTTAGCTTTTACTAGCAGTTATTGTTGAATTCTTGTTGCAGTGTGTTGAGTGCTGTGCAGACCTGCAGAAATTCATACTCCTGACTCCAAAGCTCTTAAGAATTAGCAAATTAATATAAGGCGTCCTACAAAGAGTGAGGTCTGCAGGAAACGAGTCCATTTTTGGGTCCTTGTATGCATATTCTTTGTTAAATATATATGTACACAAGCCATTTGTGCCTCTTTGTTGTGTGAAAGTTACCTTAATCTTACGCACTCCAGTTTTAAAAATGCGTGTCAAGTGCACCTCAGCTGGGAACGATTTTGAGGGCAAACGCATTTCCCCCCCCCTCTTGGTTCTCATTGGAAAAAGCAATCTGAATTCAAGATTGAGTCATGTTTTAAAATACTGAGATGCATTTCAAAATTATTCCATACTAATTCTTACTGCCCTGGTTTGTATACATATCTAGCTGTATAAAAACAAAACACACACACAACATCATGAGGGCGGTGGAGTGTTTAAGATCTGGTGTGTGCAGCCTTTGTTCGGTCTTTCAAAACAACCCGCAATACATCTTGATGGATGTGTTGAGACAGTGGCTTGCTCTGAGATCCCCTATCCCTTCCCCTTCTAAGCAGGTCAGTGCTGTTTGTGAGCCTGAATGTGTATGAGAGGAGGAGGCATATCATGTGACTTCACTCCAGACTCATAAACAACTGTGTCATGTGGTCTCTCAGACCTTCAGAGTTCGTAAAGGAATACGAGAAAGCAGCAGAAGCATTATCCCTCTGGGACTCCTTTCTCGGGTTGCCATCAATTGATGTCGGCATAGGAGTGATCAGTGAATAGAACAATGAGTCACTTATTTTGTTTTTCCATCTTGAAGTGTTTTCCCCTTTGGTCTGGATTTAAAATACATCCCACATCCCTGCTGCTTTCTCTCTCTCTCTCCCCACCCCTAAATTAAGCGTTAAAGCACCATTAAGTTATTTGGCCTGAAATAAACAAGGAGTTGTCAACTATATGCTGCAGTCTTGTGTGCCCAGGTGGAGTTGCCTAAACCACATCTGATTTTTCAGCTCTTGGTGTCTAACAAGTCTGTCGAAAGAGAGTGTGGTTGCTGTGTTGGTCCCAAGTGATGGAGTCGAGACAAAGTAGTTCAAATGATACCTTTTATTGGACCAACTATTGTTGGTGGAAATGTGCAAGCTTTTAGACCCCACCGGGTCCTTCCTCCGGCAAGTAGGAGTCAGAACTGAAGATTTGAGCAATGATGTCTCCCTGTTATATCACACCCCTTCCCTATCCCTTCTCTCCCCCACTTCTGCTACTTGATGCCACTCAACTTTGTTCGTATCTTCAGTTCTGACTCCTACTTGTCTGAGGAAGGATCCTGTGAAATACGAAAGCTTGCACATTACCACCAACAATAGTTGGTCCAAAAAAGGGCATTTGAACGTTGTCTCCCCTCTAACAAGTCCATCACGTTATGATCCCAAGTGTCTCATACAAGGGAATCTAGTGATGCACATAAACAGTGCATGCCATTTGGACACAAAAGGAGTCACTACTCGTTAATTTTCACTCCAAATACTAGCTAATGTAAGAGAAGCTAATTTTTATTAGGGCTGAAGCAAGCAGCAAACCTTTTACTCGCAAGTAATTTCACCATGTCGAAAACCGGGATTGATTTCCCAACAATTTCCTGATGCCAGTGTGATTTCTCAATTCCCACAATACCGCGAGATATCACCCCGAGTTACCGATCTTTCCGCTTACCATTTACTCCGTACCATTCATTTACCACGTACCACATTGTGGAGGGTACCATTTTACTTCTGGGTTTATTGTTTCTGCATTACTGAGCCAAATGCTGTGTGAAAAGCCGTCTCTTTACCCTCCCCGCAGTGACGCTTAACCTCCAATCAGAATTGTTGTTCTATGTTGTTCCCTTTCCTTTGACCTATCTATAACTGGATTGCAGATTAGTAAAGGAATCTGTGTACCAACCAGCCTGAGTGACAAGGAAGTAAAAGGGGAAATGAAGCATAAGAAATGTAGCATTGCGTTGGCGTTACCTCTCAGGATTTGAAATGGACGGCAAAGCAGAAAATGAGATCCTGCTAAGGAGAAATTCTGTAAATTGAGAAACGAAATTCCAGTCAAGACATTGTGGAGTACCAAGAAGTTCTCTATTTCGCTGAGGCAGTATTAGGAACCAGGATTTTGACAACATTTCCCATTTTGGTGAAATCTCATTTCAGCCCTACTTTTGATGTTACAAAAACGGATTACTAGGATAGTGAGAATTGAAATACCACAGAAGGTCTAGCATACTGATTGTTGGGTTACTCTTTGGGACAATCTGTTTATCTCTTTATTTTGAATGATGATTACATTTTTGAAAGGCATTTGGCTTGAATTTTAATCGCCACTAAGTTTCCCTTGTGTTGAGCCTGTTGATTTCAGAAGTTCGTGTTGTCCATTTTAATGAGTCTCTCTCTCTCTCCATAAGAGTATATATTTGCTTCCGCAGAGTGGATGTGCTGTGGATCAGAAGATCATGCTTTTCTCCCAGATTTCATTTGTAGTCTTTTGACTTACAATTCAGCTCCATCTTATTGGAGTATCAATTTTCTACAGATTGTGTTTTGGAAGCTGTTAGGTGTGTTTATCAAACTAAATGTAATAGAGAAATACAGAATCCAGATAAGAGCATGCTTGGAACTCTACATTTCATAACACTTTAAAAATGGTAATAACTTTGTGATGCCCAATTCTTGCTTACCTAGTTAGGCTCTTGGTAGAAATAGCCCGGTATTTTGGAGGAGGGAGCTTCCAATACAGAGGGGAAATATACCGACTAGACAAAAGAATGGGCCAGGAAGCAACCGTTGGGTAGGAGAATAGGGTTGGTTGGGAAGGTTTGGAAAATTATAGAATTGGTTGTGAAGTACTAAATATTTTCTAAGCTGTCTACCCCCCCCTTTTTTTTTTTGAATGTTTTGAAAGATTTATGGAGAAAGATTTAGACACGATAGAAGTTCACAGGATCATGAAAGATATGGAACAGGTAAATAGGGAGCTGCTTAGTTACCCTTCCTAAAAACAATAGAGCCAGGGGTAACCCCATGCAGATAACAGAGAGCAGATTTAAAACAAAAGGGAGTACTTTTCCACCCAACATAAAACTATGGAACTCCTTGACAAAGGATGTTGTCCAGGCCAGTAGCATAGCAGGCTTCAAAAAGGGGCTGGAGAATTTTGAGGGCTAATGGCTGGTTTTTTGCTTTGCATTTCATGAATTGCAGCATTTACCATTCTTATCAGCACAGAACTTGCACAATTTTTGTCCTCGATCTTCTGCCCTGTGCTTGCTGCCCGACTGAGCCCGACTGACATCAGAGCGGGGTTGAAATCCACAAGCGAGCAGCGGGTTGAAATTTACATGCTGGCAGCAGAGCGAGGTGAAATTAACAAGCCGGGTGGGGATTGTAATACCGACAGGTATTCCCATGTTCCCAATTTTGCACAGCCATAATATCTGTTGCTGTAGGAGTGTGATTTTGGAGCCTGGTAGTGCGTGAGCGCTCAAGGCATAACTCACAGGACGAATGCTGAAGAGTGCACTCAAACGTGCAGTTAAGTTGCGGGAGCAAATTACAATCCCGCAATTAGCGTCTTGTGTGAAAGCAGCCCAAGTTCCGAGACACTCTTGGAACACTTAATCCTCTAGCATTGACGTGGAAACTGCTGGATGACGCCACTTTGGGGGATTTTGAGCAAAAACTGATTTAGCCCTTTTTTTGGCCCTTGTCCAGCAGCCCCCTTTCCCCTCTGCCTTGTGGATGAAACCTATCAAGCTACAGAAACTTGAGCAGAATGTATATTGAGGGATAGCATCCTGTACCCCTCCAACTTCTCCAGAATGTCATCTCTAATTTATAAAAACAAACTGCTTAAAAAGAAAAGCCCTTGAACTTTATGCAGAAATCTGTTGCTATATAATTTGCAATTTAAATTGATACTTGACTATATTTGACTACAGGCAAAAATGAGTGAGCCTGTGCTTGTCCCTATTTTTAATGCTTTTTAGCTTTGGGTCTATGTGCGGTAGTTCTAAAGAGGACTATCAAAGTATTGACTTTTCCTAGGTGGATTTTCAAACAGCTTCTTTGTAGACAATACTTGATGATGGAACTTATAAATTGAATAAATCCTCTCCCATTCTCTTAAATGCTAAGCCTAGTCTGCACGCACTTCCACTGTTTAGCTAAAATTAGGATTTTTTTTAAAGAACGTGATCTAGCCATATGGGATTGCACTGCTTTAAGCTTAATTGGCTCTCTTACTGATTTAGTTAAGACCAGTTCCAGTTGTATTTTTTTTTTTTAATAAAAGTCCCAAGCCCAAGAATGTGCTACTCATTCTCCTACACCAGGCGGTATCTTCTGTTCTGTTAACACTCAAGAGGAAGATGAAAATTGAATGGTAAGAAATAAAATCATTCTCCGTAGGCATAGAGTGCGGTCAGACCATAATATAATGTCCTGTTACATGGAGTCCTGTACTCGGACGCGTTTTGTTTCTGGACACAACAAGGCACCAGATAAAATGACCCAAGGACCAAGGTGTGGGATTCTCTCTCTTCAGAATGGTCAGGAGCCCCTCTCATTAGGGCTGAAGGTGCAACTCATTTCATTTTGCCATTTCGGAATTGCCTGCAATTTTCCGCCACTTTTCTGTAAGCATTTTGCTAATTTCGTGCCCTTTGCTTTGTGACATCGGAATAATCGAAAGTGTCAGAAATAATCTCAGAAAGTGTCGGAATAATCTTGGAAAGTGTAGGGAGAAACATCGTTATGCTACATTTGCACCATGACTGCATGTTGGAAAATGCCAGCGGAAATTGCAGAATATCGCAGACAAAAGTAGGAGAATGAATGTTTATCGCACCGTGCTGCTCATTGTGGAAGAGTTCTTTCCGTTGGAAACAGCTACCGGGGCAGTTTGCCATTTCGGCCCTACCCCTCATCCTGGAATTACACAAGGAGAAAATGCGTTCATGCTTATAGCCCCCTACTGGTTAAAGATCTCTGGTTCTTAAACCTGGTTAACTTGACACATAGTCTGCTTTCGTTTCCTACCATAGAGAAGGGACCGATTTTCACAAGGTACATCTCTGGTTGGTTCTCTGAGAATAAAAGAAGCGAAATGCTACTTTAGTAGGACAACTGGGAAGTACGTCTTTAAGAGCTTGACCTCTCACAGTCAAGGGCATCTGCAGTCTGCCGCCTAAATTGTCATAATGTTTGCTGCAGTATGGTCGAGAACTAAAATTATAATGCACGAGATTCACATTTCCTGGCAGGGTTTCCAATGTGTAGATGTTCATAGGTTTCTTGTAAGTGTAGCAATTTCCAGCACCAAGACGGCCATGTACAAAAACCCTGCATACAGAACCGTGGCTGATTTTGAACAACTTGATGACCTAAGTCAGTGATTTGTTTTGAAGCAAAGTTAGATGAAAGGTGAAGTCTCGTCTCTTCTCCCCCCCCCCCCCCTTTCCCCTCATGCCCTCTTTTGCCAGAAGTACTCACCAAAATATTTATTTTAAAAGAACACCTGGAAGTTGTGTAGGTTAAATTGGAAAACACTGCAAAAGCTAAATCTCTAAGCATAGAACACTGCAACCGATTTTCTTCAAAGCATACTGTGTAGTGCGAATAAAGTATGCAATCTCTGCTTTTCAGAGAGGTCTTTTTAAAAGTCCTTCCCCTCACTGCTCTTTTGGATAGAGGGCGAAATGCTTTCAAATACATTTTACTAATCCTACCAAAGTGACTGAAACTTTAGCTGCCTGGGATAATTTTGGGTTGTTTTCTTCTTGCGGAGTCGGAGGGGGGCTTTCTTAACAGCTTTTAAAAACTTTGGTGTGTTCTTCACACAGACGTATGCAAGCAATGGAAAATAGAATTAAGCCAGAAATGGTATTGTGCAAACAAGGGGTGGAAAGGACTAATTTTTCCTTTTGAGCATCTGACTCATTTACAGATGCTTGCTACCTTGACAGCTATTGTTAAATCAAACACAATTAAAAAACAAACCAAAAAAACCTGGAAAAAGTTAGTAAAACATTCTGGCCATGTATATGTATTTTGCAGTGTTTGTCTATACCTGGAGTAATTACCCTAATCCTAGGATGAAAGGGAAGATGAGATGGGTGTTGCCGCTGCTTTGTCTTCATAATGAGACCTGAGTTTATAAGCTGTACAGGAGGAGTATGACTCTATCAGATATTAACCAGCGATGACTTCAGTCCTTGCCCGTTTTTTGTTTCATGGCTTTCTAATTGTTTGCAAAAACATGTTTCAGGGTTTGTTTCACTTGCCAGTACTTGTCCAGAGTACTCCTAAAACACAAACAAACTAATTCACACAGTGTACAGCTGCTTCTTGGTGGAGCTTGCCTTTTCAAAGATAGGACTTGCATATTTGAGGGGACTCTGCCGAACTCCGAAAGCAGCTCCTGCCTTTTGACTTGCTATTAAAACCCATCTAAAGTTGCCATGTATCATCATCTCTTTTTACAAAGGATTTCTGATGTTTGACGTAAAGTTTGTCTAATGGCTTTGGACTGAAGTGTCCGTTTGGACACTTTGATATTTGCCAAAAGGAAATTCTGTTTATGCAGCTAGCTCATTTCTTTCTTCTGATTTGTTTTCAATTAATCCCCCCCCCCCCCCTCCGGACGCCCATGTAAAGCATCCAGAACATTCTCATAGTGCGTAAAGCGTGTTGACTTCCAGATAAAACTGTTTGGACTCCTTTTACATGGTGAGCTTTTTTGTGGAAATGGCTTTAGTCCTCATGCCAAGGCTGGAGTGCCAGCTTGCGGCTTAGGAAAACGATAAACGTTTGCCAAGCTCCCTGCCTCTGTGCTTTGTTTGGGGTGGTGTTTTCATGTGGACTGTGACTTCGTTCCAGTGTGACAGATCAGCCTCATTGTCTCACTTGTTCTGGGATCAGTTTATCTTGACCTCAGAAACAGTGGAATTGAGTCTCGTCTTCCCCCCACACACCCTTTTTTTTTTTAATCAGAGTAGAATTTTTTATTTATGAAAGAACTTTCTCCCCATTCGTTGTTCTGGTATTTTTTGAAGTGACCTCCTGTGCGGTGTTGGTTCCTGCAGTATCTAAGAGCCTCTGGTTTGTCTTTCGTAATCCAGAACCGGGCATGGAATTTGCAGGTGCCTGGGAGCCACTGGCCCCCCAAAAACTGAGGCTGGTAACTGGTTCATGGGTGTAAGTGAGTCAAGAGCAATTTAATGTCAGGATAAAGTCTGGCAACTGAATTTATTTTTTGTCTCCTGGAGTTAGAAAGGGCAGTTATTCCTTGTCTCAAGGGACTTTGCAGTCTTAAGTGTGAGACGCAGCAACAGAGGATGCAGCAGATTATACACCAGTTGACAGTACAGGAAGTGCTTTGTAATTTTTCACCATAAAATGCACCTTGATGAGAGTGGACGGGCTTATCCTAAACCAATTTTAAAGTAGTATGGATTCCTAAAAATAATAAATAAACCCTGTTTATGTTTCTGGTGCAAGGAAAGCACGTTTGGTAGCCAGCATGCTAGGTTGTGATTTTGGAAACACGGACTTCAATTCCAATCTGCATCACCGACTTGCTTTTGTAACTGTGGGCACATCACTTAATCTGTTGTGTGTTATATGACCAGGGCAGAGAGCAAGTTTCTTAACCAGTATTATTTATTTGCTCACCCCCTTGTGGGAGATTGGGGATTTACTTTAGCCCTTCTCCTTAAATAAATCCATGTGCCCAGTGGGAGGCTGTTTGCTGGTTTTGGGGCACGTGACTAGTTCTCTCTTTACTTGACACATTGGGATGTAGCCGTTGTGTTCTCAGCCACATCTGTAAATTCTCAAACCGAACAGAGAGGCAAATAGGGGAGCAAAGGAGGGTCTTGGGTGTGTTGCACTAATGAGTAAGGGCTGTGCAGCCTGTCCCTAAGCAAGGACAGGCTCTTGCTTCCCCTCTCCTTCAACTCCGTGTCTTAAATCAAGGGCTAAAGCTTGATATTTGGCAGAAATAATACCGCTAATCTCACCAAATCTAAACAGAAATCTCAGTTGTAATATAAAGGGTTTTTTCTGGGTAAATTTTGCAAAGGGGCATTTTGTCGTATTTGGATGAGGAGCAGTTTGTTCTGGGTGGTGCATTCATGTTGATCCAGAGCAACGAGGTCCTGTACCCCGATTAGCAAAGAGCTGCTTTGTTCAAAGTATGTCTGGGCACAGCCTCATCCTGAGGACATGAGTCAGAATCTTCAGACCTGGTTTTACAGAATTAGATTCACAAATGCATTCTCTCATCTTCAGAAAGGTTGTCTCCTAAAAACTGCACTTGACCCCAACAAGAGTCATGGCTGTTTAGGATGGTTTGTCTTGGGGTTAGATGCTGACGGTGCTGGAAGATGTTGGCTGTGGGCATTTGAAATGAAGAGGTTTTCTGGTATTTGAAAGGATTTACAGTGTTCTTTGCACTTAATGTTCCCATGGCTTACCAAAGTCAATCTCTGCAACAGGGTGCCTTATCTAAAGCCCATTGCAGTCAGTGGGGAGTCTTTCCATTGATCTCAAAGGCTCTGGATTAGACTCCCAAGGAGGCCCCAGATATTTCCTGGCCGTAGAGTACTGCAAGATCATTGATTCCACTCCAGTCGCAAATGTCACCAAAGATATCACAAAACTGCTTTCTGTCTTGCTCTCTGAATTTTCATTGGTAAGCTAGGAAAGAGGTCTGCTTATTTCTGTTTCTGTGAAGTGACTGTTTGGATTGATCCAGTCCTTTTGTGTGTGCGTTTCCCGCTGTGGATGCTGCTTGATTAAAGCATTGTGGGTTGTCGGTTTGCGAATTCTGCTCAAATAATTGAGAAGGTGAAGTGTGCAGCCGCAGCGCTACAGTGTTGGGACTGTAAATGTGTGTGCGCACGGTAGATGATGTATCGGTAGCATTGATACATAGTCCAACACCAGTTAAGCATGTAATTGCCCAGAAATGGTCTCTAGTACCAGTTTTAAGAGGAATTGCCAAAACCACAAGGATGCTGAGCCTCTCCCTCTGAATCTGGCTTCCACTTGGCCGAAACAGCCCCAAGTTTGTTCCTCCGGGACACAGGCCTGCCTTGTTAGGAAATCAGCAAAGTTTGGGAACCCACAATACCTCACATAGCTCTGTGTACAGTAACAGTGTGTGTAAATAGGGCCCGAAGCACGAGCAAGCAGAGACGAGTGATAAATATAGAATACTCTCTCAATTCCACTTTCGTTAGTCATGGAAGGACAGTGAGAGTTTTATAAACTTATAAGGAATATACAAACAGCTCTGAATTTAAAATAACTCAGTATAATTTTTTTTAGTGTGTGCAGAAGAATATTCTTTTTTGAGACCATCCCATGTTAAGTATCTGCCAGGGAGGGTGTCGTAATCTGTATATTCTTATATGTTTGTGTCAACGTGAGGATGAGCAGAGGAGGGATGAACCCCTGAGAAACTACTTCCAAATGAAGATTATTATTTTATTTTTTTTAAAAGAATTAAAATATAAATATGGATGTTCTAATTTCGAATCCCCTTTTATTTGTAAACATCATCTGACGCTTCACTGCAGCAGCTCAACAACCACTGCCAAGTTGACTCTGCTGCCACGTAGGTTTCCTGTCAGGTACATTGATACCGTTCACCTCAGCTGTCCTTGATTTTAAAAAAATAAATTCCTATCAAAAATTCTGTCTGGCTACACTAATCTGGTGGTGAATCCTCACTACAGGAGGGGATTTAGAAAGCCAAAAACACTGTCAAGGCTTTAAAGTCACAGTAGCAATTTTCTTCTTTCCATTTCTTCAGAAGCGTGTAAGTGTATAGTGCTCTCTGTCCACACAAACACATGCTGACCTGTCTGTGTGTGTGTGAACACGCGCACACACACACACACAATGCAGTGAACAGAGGTCCCTCTGTGTGTGTGTGTGTGTGTGTGTGTGTGTGTGTGTGTGTGTGTGTGTATATTTGTAGCAGGTCAGTCTTTGCAAGCTGTTGGCCCTTTAAAGAGTGCAGCTAGCACCAAGGGACTGGGCTAGTGGAGCTGCAGGTGCTGCTGTAAGTAAAGAACAGCGCCTGAGCAGAAACACCTGTGTTTGGAGCGTGGCTAGGCCAGCCCAGACACAGGTAAAGGTGAGTCAGAGCTCAGCCGAAAAGAGTGGGCTACAGAGGAGGCAACAGCTCTGTGAGAAGCTGCTGATCCAGCAAGCTGGTAAAATGAAGCAAGAGACTGCAGTGACAAATGTTCTGGAGAAATGGCTTAAGAGGTCAGAACTATGGGAAGCTGAGAGTGGAAGAGAGACAGGAGGCTTGCCGGGAGCAGAGGGAAGAGTACCTGAGCCAGTAGCCCAAGAGTGAGAGAGCCAAGAGGGGGACTGCGTCTAGGTATCAATATGTTATGCTGAGAGACTGAGTACTGAGACTGTGTAAAATGGTGAAGATATTTTATTTATTTATTTATTTATAAATATTTGTTAGCCGCCCCCTCATGCCTATGGCATCTCGGGACAGCTTACAGCATAAAAACACATAATAAAATTCATTAAAACAATGTTTTAAAAATACAATACCCACCCCCACCCCACCCTCCCCTCCAAAGGCCTGGGTGAACAGCCAGGTCTTGCAGGCTCGCCGAAACACCAACAGACCTGGGGCCAGACGGGCTTCCTCTGGGAGGGAATTCCCGAGCCTCGGTCCGGCCACCGAGAACGCCCTCTCCATTGTGGCCCCCCACTTTATACAGGGACTGCCAAAAACTGCCCCCGGTGGACCACAGGGATTGCTCTGAGGCGCGGAGGGCGAGGCGGTCCCCAAGGTATGAGGGGTCCAGACCGTGTAGGGCTTTATAGATCAACACTAGCAGCTTGACTCAGGCTCGGTACGCTAAAGGCAGCCAGTAGTACGGAGCACAGGTGTTATGTGCTCCCGTCTTCCCGTCCCCATAAGGAGACGGGCCGCCGCATTCTGCACCAGCTGCAGCCTCCGAACCAGAAACAAGGGAAGCCCCACGTAGAGCGTGTTGCAGTAGTCTAGCCTCGAGGTGATGAAGGCATGGATGAGAGTGGCCAGATTGGGCCTGGAGAGGTAAGGTCGAAGCCTCTGTACCAGATACAGCTGGCAAAAGGCGGCTTTAGCCACCACCTCCACCTGCCGATCCAGATGGAGGCCCGAATCCAAAACCACCCCCAGACTCCGAACCTGAACAGCAACAGGCGGACGAACCCCCCCATCAGAGTCCAGCACCTCCCCCGCCCTTCCCACCACCATCCCCTCCATCTTATCGGGATAGAGCTTCTGCATCCAATCCGCCACGGCCTCCAAACATTGGGAAAATAACGAGACAGCAGGACCTGGGTCAGCTGAGTATCATCAGCATATTGGTGACATCGCACCCTGAACCCTCTCACGATCTCCCCCAGGGGCTGTATATACTCATTGAACAACAGTGGAGACAGAATGGAACCCTGCGGAACGCCGCAGGTCAAGACCCGGGGACTAGATGTTTCAGCCCCCAGCGCCACCCGCTGGCTTCTCCCCGAGAGGAATGAGCGGAACCATCCAAGGACAGTCCCGCCCAGACCCCCCAAGTCTCGCAGCCATCTCAACAGCAGCCCATGGTCCACGGTATCAAAAGCGGCCAAGAGATTATGGATTGAGATTAAAAGACTCAGATTGTCTGTATAAAAAAGGAGAGTGAGGTAACTCTTACAAGAGAGGGACAGCATCTGTGACTGGAGAGCTGATTCCCTAGACAAGCAAGTATTTTGGGTCCTATTGACCACACTCAACCATGGCAAGACCTTAATCTGCCACAATATTGTCATTAACTAGATGCACACATACACGCGCACACAGGGGGAGAGAGGGGCACTCTACATAAGTGCATCCTGTAGGTATCCTATATGTTTTGTGAATGATGTCTTATAAACACTTGGGATTTCTGGATGTCTGTGATAGAAAAGAGCCGCTGCCTGTCTTGTGAAATTAGCATTCCAGAGGAGCTGGGACACTTCCTCCTGTAGAAATTTATTTATTTATTTAACTGTTTTAGCCGCAGCATATCGGAGGGTGTTCCGTTATCGGAGACACAATCATCTAAGGTGCCATCAAACCTCGCCCAGCCTCCAAATGTCCATCACTGTAGGAGCTTTGCTACGGGGAAGGCCAATACCTGCTTTGGAACAAATAGTTACCCTGGGAGTCTGGCTTAGACCCATGCCACCTCCAAACTTGAAAAACACGTTGCTGCTGCTGTTTGTATAATGTACCTGGTGCTGTACAGTGTTAACCTAGAATTGCATTAGAAGCTGCAATCAGAATGAAAAGTTTCCCCCTCCCCACCTGGATGAAGGCTGGTTCCAATTCGATTTTTTGTTAAGGTTAATTGGAAACGACATGATTTTGAGTTACTGAATGTTGTAACCTAAGCTGTTTCAATTCATTTGTGTATTTTTAGTGCCTTCTCTGCTGCTTCTCCATGTGCAATAATTCAGCCTGGCCAGAGTTTGGGTCTCGCTTGCTGTGTGGCAGGGTGAGAGCCATGCTGTTTCTGCATGTATTGGGCAAATTGCATGTATTCCTTTGTTCTCTGTCTTCCTTGCCTATTTAAAACAACTCCTCCAGGAGTGCAAAAAGTTGTATGATGGCGATAAAATGGTGATATTATTATAATTTTATACTTTTTTGTAGCCCAGGGGTGGACATGGCTCCAAGCCAGTTAGGAGTTATGTTGCTCAGCGTGTGTGCACTTCCCATCAGCGTTGACATTTACTGGGTTGAACATTACTCATGGATTAGATGTGTTGTGGAGAAATGGATGTGGGCTTTTCTGTCCTTTCCCGAGTTGCCTTTCTTTCCGTTGTGCAACTGCAGTGTTAGAATCATTGGATGGATAGACTTAACATCGTTTTTGAACAACCCTTCTCATGCATTCTCCTGCCTCGACCCCTTATTGGAGAAACTGGTCATTTTTGACTACTCACTACCCAAAGTCATAACAGTAAAACGTTCACAGCGTGTGGTCTGGTTATGAGGAAGGATGGCATAGAAGCTAGGAGGACAGTGAAGACTTAAGTTCAATTCCTAGCTCTGCTGCAGACCCACCTACATATCTTTGGGCAAGTCGGTCGTTGTGTCTGCCTCGGCTGCTCCTTTGTGAAATGGGAGTAACAATACTTGCCTGGCGTAAAAGGTTTTGTAGTGATCGGATGTTGTAACGGTGTCCAGATATGCATCTATGTTAGACAAGACTCGCAGGGACCCGTGTTCACTGTGTTTTCTCCATTGCCATTAATGGGGAACACACAGGTGCCAGTATACGCACATAGGGTGAAAATAGACATAACGCAAACACCGCTTTAACATTGGTTATGCATGTTGCAGAGCTGCGTAGGGCACCAGTACAGCCTTGCAACATACATAAGAAGTGGTAAAGCAGTGTTAAAGTGGAGTTAGCGTTATGTCTGTTTTTACCCATAGGTTCATTTGAAATCTCCGCTGTCTCTGCCATGTTCCAGGTACAAGATTAGGGGCACTTCATGATGCTACTTAATATGCACCTTTCGACAAGTCCTGGACTCAAATGACGTGCAGCTTCCATCTTGTGAGAAGGGCGGATCTTTGCCGGCAAATATGCGCATCCAGCAGGGTACTGAAATCCTACTCCGCTGGATGTGCATCTTTGCCAGCAAAGATCTGCACTTCCACCCTTCTCTCAAGATGAAAACTGCATATCATTTGAGTTCTGGACTTCCCTGTGGCGCCAAAGGGTACGTATTAAGTAATGTCAGAAAGCACACAAGGTCACCAATGTAGAGGTCCTTGGTCACGCCAACGTACCAAGTATCCTGGTTCTCCTCAAGCAGAGACTGTTGCATTGGCTTAGGCATGGGTAGAGGGTGCAAGATTGCTGTATAGCAAGGACATGTTCTATGGTGAGAGAGCTGATGCCAGGAGATCAATAGGTCACCCAAAGTTGCAATTTAAGGACATTTGCAAATATGACTTAAGTGACTTTAATGTTGATATCA
Organism: Sphenodon punctatus; assembly: GCA_003113815.1. Lineage (NCBI taxonomy): Eukaryota > Metazoa > Chordata > Lepidosauria > Sphenodontia > Sphenodontidae > Sphenodon > Sphenodon punctatus. Next base: position 4,185,885 of record QEPC01012846.1, read on the forward strand.
ATGAGTGGGAAGCTCTGGCAAGTAACGTAAATCCCTGTTACTCTCTCGGCCGGCAGCATAAAATTACAATGAAAAAATGGCTGCTTCAGTTGCAGAACAAGCACAAGCTTGCAAAACAGAGCATTCACCATGATTCAATGCTTGGGTCAGTTTGCGCCGATCTCAGATTGGCCTTTTCCAGTCATTGGAAGAAATGTACTTGAAGCAAACCCAAGTAACTGAAGGGATGCTGCATTTTCCCATTGTCTTACAAAGACGGACAGATGCCAGCAAGTATCTTAATGCCTTGCTCTCTGACGAGTGCTTTCAGGCATTCTAAAGAATAGTAATCCCATGTGAGTAAAGTAAAGGATTTCCAGCCTGGTTGTGAAATCTGACTGCTTTAAAACATAAATCTAGTGGTGGATCAGTTGGGAAGTTCCCCATGTACCATTGCACCACTGAGTTGCCACATACTATAGCAATTCAGATGTCCCAGTAGGGCTACTATAGGATGCTTTCCGCTGCTTTGTGTGGACATCTGAAAGAAGCCGACCTATTAGTTACCACAAACCGTACCCACCCACACCACAGGCCATATGAATACAACAAGGCTGATGCAAGATTATCCCAAAATATGTCTATTGAGAGTTTCTATTGTATTTCTAAGTAATATTGATGGATTTGAGTTTCCAGGTGAATTTATGAGCGACTAAACCTATATAATTGAAGTAGTAATTGCGAGTCTCTTTCTTGAAGTTACATGTCTTCTGTTCATTTTTTATCAGCGCTGATAATCTTCGTTACTGTTTTCTTAGCTTTTTTTTAAGCCGGAAAGTTTACTCTTCCTTGTAAAGGAAATACTGGTAGAAGAGTACAGCAGCAGTCACTATATGTTCCCAACTAACTTGTTTACCTTTTGTTGCAGACAGAGTAGAAATTGGCTTGTAACCCATAAAACAATTGTGTGCATGCCTCCGTTATTCTTGTGTATGTGCTGAATTGAAGCTGGCATGAAAAGCACAAGATGGACTATTTCCCCCTCCTTCTCCTCTTCGAAAGGCCAGCCACAGTGATGCCAGTACAAGCTTGACTGGGCAACACAAACTGTTTGGAAAAAGAGTGCCACTCCTGCTGCTAGTTTTCATGAATAAGTCATGATTGTTTTGTGCCTAGGTGGCCAACGGGTCAGGCGTGTTAGAGGGGAAAACTGAGCAAGTGCTGTCTTTAATGGATTGTCACATAGTGTTGTTTGTTTGAACTTCTAAATGTGAGCCAGGTTGCCTGCAACTGCTGCTGTAATTTTGCACCAACAAGGAATGCCTCATTCGTGGAATTTGCCGAGGGGTTGCTAGGGTTTATTTTGTCAGTTAGTGTCATTGGACAAAATAAAACCTGTTTAGCAGGGGCATGTCATTTCTAAATGCAGTTTGGAAGCCCGATACTTTTCCCGAGCAGCTGGCCTGATGTGGCTTTTGCGGCGAGGAACTATATAGTCTGGGAGGAGAGGAAGCTCATCAAATCTATTTTGCTGGTGGAAATGTATCTCTAATTGAAGAGAAGTTAGCTGTCATTAACCAGCCTAATTGTTCTTAATTTTAAAACAGGGATGGGGACTCGCTGTAGCTGTTCCTTGTCCTGTTTCCAATTCCTAGATCTGTCCCTTAGCCTCAAACACCGAAAGAGGAATGTGGGCCCATGGGAAAGGATTGGAAATGAGGGAATGCACTGAAGAATTGTCAATGAATCTATGGGTCTTAACAAATGAGATGCTAGCCCACACCAGGTGATTGTCCACCTGTTTGTTAGGTGTTCATCCTGACCTGGTACATGGTCTCAGAGAAGGTGGCAAATGCGAGCTAATGTCCGCCCACGTGTCCGCGTCCTGTCAGGTGGCATGCAGCGCCTCCAGGTCTTCCAGCATCATGGAGTTGTGGAAGTCCTAGAGTATCTGAGGAGTGACCGCTTCCTAGTGTGGCCTTGCTCTCACTGGAGGGGACTGTCTGTCTGTTAGGCTGGACAAACTAAACACATGAGGGCTGCACGGACCAAACCCAGACTGTAGCAGGCTATCATCTTGTTTTGTTTTCACCTTATGGCATAGATACATGATCTGGACCCTCCTCCCTTCCTCCAGTGTGGCCTGCAGAGCTTGTGCTCAGTTTCAAAGTGTTCTTTGGAAGGGAGAAGGTTTCCTCGCCCCACCCCTGTTTTAAAGCAATATGATGGTTAGTCTTGATGAGTTTTTTTGTTCTTTTGTGGGGTTGAGAGTCGTAGCAAAGAACCTCTGATAGTTCAAAAGTAGGATTTTCTGATGGCTGCACCTCTTTGAAGTAAATATTAGTTCTAAAAATTACTATGAGGAAAAGGAAAAGAGGTGGGATCAGCTGGATCCCCTTCCCACCCCTGGGAGGGCCACCGCACTTAGGGTTGCTGGGAAGGGCAGTCCAGATGAGCTGTTCGTCATCTGAGGAGAACACGCTCATCTACCCCCCTACCCATCAGCTGTTTGGCGGCCGGGGTGAGCTCATGCTTCTGGGCCCAATCCTCTGATCTCACTTTGCGGTGGGGCTGCATGGGCTGACTGGATGGGAGGTGGCCCCACATTAACCCGAATGAGGCAGCAGTAGCCCACGTGGCTGACGCATCGCGTATCAGTCTGTCCCGAAGCAGAAGTGGGTGAACATCTGGTAGCCGCCGTACAGACTGTTCAGCTGCATCACGGGCTAATGTGGGATAACATCTTGTGTGGCCTTACCTGTATTGATATTTCAGATGACTGAAACTGGTGGCACTTTACTCTGTGGGATGGTGTTTGTCCTGGCAACACGAGGCATTCCAGATTCAGTCCTCCAAACTCTTCTTTGGAGAGATGATATAGATTGTCTAAGTAAGAATTGCTTTGGTGTAACCTAAATAGTTGATATAAATCTCTCCAAAACAGTCTGTGGTGGATACTTCTAAATTCAACGTCAGAATGTTTTGTCAATTAGAATAGACTTACGTTTGCCAAAATGAAACTTATACCAAAACAAAAGCTTTTTTTGTATTGGTACAACTGTAGATGTTGGAATTTGCACATTGATTTATTTGGGCGCGACTGAGGACAAGGCTTGAGACTTTTCAGTCTTATCTTCATTTGAACCAAAGTTAAGCTAATTTGGGAAATGCCATTTTAACTCCTGAAAAGTGTTTGCTTGGGGACTCAATACGGATTAGCTAACTTGCATGACTTAGTTCACTCTGTTAAAAACAAACGCAAACCAGTGGTAGAATATTAGCCTTTAGAATATTGCCTTTCGACATTTGGGTCTATCCATGTTTTTTGTTTAAGTGTTTTTTTAAAATCTGGAGAAAATGGCTTGTAATTACCATAGAGGCATGTTCACCTTCATGTGCTGCTTTATTTTTAGTGTTGCATCTTTGTTTTAATTTTGAAGAACCCTTTTTTTGTAGGATACAAATGTGCTTACTTTAGATTAGTTCTGGGGTGTTTGACCAGAAATTGTTCCGTCGTACGGATTTTGGAAGCAAGAATGCTCATATCTACATGTCACACAGGTCATGTTACAGTTGTAATCCCTCCCTTCCACACATGCGCATAGTGACCAAAAACTATTGCACAGAAGCCAGACAGATGTCGTTAAACTGAAATGTAAGTGGTGGCACAGGGCAGTCTTAGAATAGCTTGAAAATCCTTGGAAAGATCTCTAGAAAAAGGGCTGGTAACTGTTAGAATGTAAACATGGAACATATGGTTCGTCCTGGAATGAATTTGGGTCAGATATAACTGGACAGTCGTAGACTGCATGCCCTCACCTTACTATTTGGCCCAGAGTTTGCCTGGACTTTTCCAAATATTTTGCAAGTGCAGACAGTTGTATACAAGCTGGGGGAATTTAAAGATTGGGAGAAAATAGCTTGTAATCTCTGGCACTAGCCCAGCTTCCAAGAACAAAATCTTTTAAAATGGGGACTAGCAGGTTTCCAGAAAGCATCATCTCGTGGTTTTAATTACCGGAAAGGAAAGGAAGCCATTCAGTGTTTTGTTAGTTGGTGTTGTGACGCTTCCCTTCCTATAGGGTTCGCTTGAGCCAAGTCCTGCTTTGTAGTTGCTATGGTGAAGAAAAATAATTTAACATGGCTTAAAAAAAAGAAAGCATTGTTAAAACCATGTGATGATCTTGCATATGTATTTAAAACGCCAGTGCTGCTGCTGCTTCAACTGCTCAACAGCATATATGTCGGGACACGTTACTGCTTGTAGAAAAGAAATAGATCTGCTTATTACCAGCCCGATGTTGCATTCAGGGCATGAAACTTGCAGGCGCCTGGGAGCCGTTGGTGCCCAGAAAACTGAGACTGGCAGGATGAAGTCTGGCGACTCAAAAAAGTTTTTGACTCTGGAATTAGATCTGAAATTCCCTGTTGTGGAATTGCTTTAAATGGATTTTCTGGGAGATGCGCCTTTGGGAATCCCCCGTTAAGCTTTCCCTACCATGCTTCCTGCAGTTCAAACGCCAATTTCCTTGCTGTGTTGTGTGAAACAAAGTTACAAAGCCCCCCCCCCCAATTCCCTGATTTGTAGGAATTACCATAACTCAATCCCTCACCTTTCTGTCTTAAACTAATTTAGACAGCAAACTTCACAGTACTTGGCCGAGATGAAGTGCTGCTTTTCTTCCCGTTCCGTTTTTGTTGTCTCTGCAACGGTACTTTGCTTGATGGATGTTCTGGGGGGGGGCCGGGGGGGAGACGCATACAAAATGGGGGCAGGGGGGAGGAAACAGGGATTGAATATCATTTTACAAGGAGAGAAAGACTCTTTAAAAAATATTTATCCCACATTTGGCAGCCTCTTCTTTGCCTGCGTGCGACTGGCATGGTGCCAGCCTTGGTGGAGGCAAGTGTCTGCGCTTGCCAGAAGTCTTCCTCCGCTGGCTGCATTCTCGCTCCCTGTGACTAACTGTTTATTCACCTGATTGCTCTATTTCAGCATTGCTGAAGTCATGGCGTCTTGGAAATGATAAGAGCGTTTATCTGTCCAAACTGTAAAGCAGCTGTGATGTCAGGGCTTTCAGAAAGTGAGCTTGGATGCTTAAGCTTGGTAACCTCACACTTAAAGCAACAACAAAAACAAACTGTCCTTGTTGGACAGCGGAGAGGACTCATAGCTGAATGTTTTTAATGCTGTCTAATCCAGAAGGGGACAGTTACAGAATAACTTTAAAGAATAGTATTCTGGGAGTGGGTGAATAATCATCATAACCGATTTCTCTGTCATTGTTTCCAAAGTTTTATGATAAAAACTTCCTTGCTTATCAAATTTAAAATTCTTCAGTAAGTAAGCAGCCTGTTTACCGAGAAATGCTGACTTCGTTGAGTGGCAAGTTCTGGAACGGAAAAAATGTACTGAGGGACTTCCCATTTGTATTCAATTCTAGACTTTTTAAAAAATGTTTTAAACCAAATGGCTTTTGGGGTGGAGAGTGAGTAGGTTGGTGCTGTCTTCCGCTTTCTAATTCACAAAAGGATGCAGCTTGCTAACAGCTCAGATAGCAAGTGTAGTATTAGCAAAATTCATTCTTGAAGGAGGACAGAGAACAGCTTTTTAACTAGTGCCTTCAATTTCTTCAATCGTTAAATGTGGAGCGGTTGGACTATATAGACTAATTAAATGGCTACCTGTGATTTAACACACAGATAACACTCAAGCGGTTTGATGTAATGCTGAAATAAATAGGTCTTCCCTCATTAGCACATGGTGTGCATATACTGCTCACTGGACTTCAAAAAGAGTTATGGACACTTCTCATAGGAAAGAATCTTTTATTAGCTTGTGGCAGAAAGGTTGCTGGTATGGTTAGAGTGAAAGTTGTGCTGGAGAGTTCCTGTTGGACCACATGCTATTAGTCACCTGTATGAATGGTGTCTCTACTGCATGTCCCTGTCTGTAAATGAGAGGTAATAGCACTTTCTCCCTTCCTGTGGGTTTTGTGAGGAAAAGTGTGTTTAAAAATTCTGTGGCTCTGTGACACTATTGTAATAACAATAGATGTTCTTCTATAGAAACAAGCTCACCACCCCCACCTTAAGAAAGTTTGCGTGGAAATGGCTAAACACACATATCCAGAGCTGTAAGAAATGAAATAAAAATAAATAAATCACTTTCCAAGCAATAAGGCTACTCATCAGATTGGCCCTTGCAGTGTCGGATTGGGTCTGAGAGATTATAAAAAGAAAAATCCAGTTGCCTGTTCAGCTTCCAAGAGGCAAGAATGTGAATAAATTTTTACAGCCCTGTACGTATTGGCGAGCAGTCCATGTTTCAGAATATTGTACTTGCCCGTGAAAGACAGATGGTGTTCTGTCTTAGTTGTGGTAGTGAAAATAGTGAGTAAAGGAAATCCACCCATCTGAAGGTGAAAACCTTTTTCAGGTAATTTGTGTTTGACATAAATGGAGAAAAGTTGATTTAAAACAATTTTTTTTAAAATAGCGAACACAACTGTCCTATTCCCAAAGGATGTATTACTATCATCAAAGATTCTGGCAACAGTATTGGAATAGAGTTTGTCCTTTTGAAAATGAAATGTAAAATAATAATAATATTATAATCTTTATTTTTATATAGTGCCCCCCTGCCATAGCATTCAGAGCGTTTTAAACGCAACAGTTTTACACAACTTTTAATCCGCACAACAACCCTGCGAGGTAGGTTAGGCTGAGAGAATATTGTGACTGGGCCAAGGTCACCCAGTGAGTTTCTGCATGTGAGGTCTTAAAAGCTGGTAGCCTTTTAAGAAACTGTCATGTTAAACATCTTCTTATAGAATAAGTCATCTTGAGTTAATCACCCCTTTTGCATACTCTCATACCTACATGTGAGTGCTTTATAACTTGCTGCTTTAGTGAGAGGTTATTGCTGACCAAGCAAAATGAAGCCCAGATCTTGGTGGCACTGGCAATCTTCTTTCTGTTGGCCAGCATCAGGTTATGGATACTTCATCTGCCGTTGGTAACTGGGGAACCCAGTGGGGGAAGCTGGGCTGAGCATCAGCCGAGACCAGGAAGAGCAGAATCGAGAGTGTAGCTTGTGCTAGGAGCTGCCAATTTCCTTTTGTTAATTCTGCCTTCACCTCGGGCTTGTTGAGAGTTGCAAGCAATGAAGTCTGTAGTCCCATTGTACAGATGGCCATCATGAGATTCAGGCGCGTCCTACTTACATTCAGTAGAATTCCGTAGAGACAGACTTTGAGGATGGGTAAATTTTCTCTACGGTTGAAATTAATCGGATCATGAGGCAGCCTGTTAACCTGTCTTGTTTATGGAGCAATCTTTGTGGGGTGTTTTGCAAAAGTCTATCCTGTAGCATTTTAAAAAACCAAACCAAACCAAACCACGCCATACTGATGTAAGTTCAGCGATCGACTTGGCTCATTAGAGGCATGGGCGTGTGTTTCTTAGCAGGGTTGTGAACTGGCAGTCCAGTGACCATACTAAATCTATGTTTTGGCACCCACACGGAACAGTCATCCATCCATTAGCGAGACACACTGTCTGGGTTTTTTCAAGAAATCCCTTAATTGACCCTAAAGCTAGTAATATTTATAGATGAGAAGCACAGCGTACAGCAGTCTAACACGGCTGGCATCTGAGCACCCTTGTAGTGCCCCTTCTGTTTGATAGGAGGTAGCTTTCTTTTTTGATGCCCCCCCGCAGGAAGTAAATACTTTGGTGTATTTTTCTAAAATTTGCATGACTTTACACTATGATGATATGACCTCTTCCTCTCTCCTTTTAAGAACAAATCTGTGGTACGAGTTCTGTGGTGTGCAGACAGATATGACACACACAGTGTCACTGCTCTTTTTAGTATGTTTATGCAAAATTGAAACTTCTCCTTCAGGAGAGCCCTCCTTGGAGATGCACAGTTGCCTTTTTATGCTAATTATAGTACTGCCCACCAGCTACCCTTTGGTGGTGAACCCGCAAGCAATTTTAGTATAAATGCCTTTCTTACTGAGCTTTTTATCAAGGTAAGGTTTTCCTCTGAAAGCCGACTCGAGAAGAATGATGTTTTCTGGGGTGGGGGGGTATTCACTCATCTCTGACTAGTTCAGTAGCTAATAGAGTGTTTTTATGAGTGTTATTGTTAGCACTTGAGTGTCAGTGTAGCAAGACTGCTATTGGACATCAACAGGGTTAACTAAGGTCAACTGTGGAAAGCACCATGAAAAGCAATGCATATTGGTGAAGGCTGTGGATTTGAACTGGTATGGCTAAAACATGGTGGCTATTACAGTTCCACATAGTGGGATGTAATTTTGCCTTTTTTCAAAAAGGAAAAACGTAGCAGATCTCTTGCATGCTCGCAACAAACTCTTCTAATCGTATTGTTTAGGAAATGCCAAATTTATAAATGCGCGTACAACAAAAGGGCTGTTTTAAAACAATACATTTAGAACATTCTAGGGTGGTGGTACGTTCTGGAGGGGATTGCCTAGATAGTTGGAACATTTAAAAAATTGTAACACTTTCGGCTTGCTTCTGGGTCGTGGAACATTTTTATAAAACACATTTTCCAAGATTTTATTGGAATGTTCTAAATGAAGAGCGTTGTACAACAGCCTTTTTTTTTTTTTTTTTTTTACCAACTGCGCAGGTAGAACGTTCTAATCCTTTAGACCTCCGGGTACTAATACTCTAATAGGACGTCACAACCGTGGTCATTTAGCCACAGAAACTGGTGATTATGACAATGACATCATTCTGGCGAGCCAGGTAATAATGAGTTAGGGAATGGAATAGTATGGTCACTTACTAACAGCCTACTTCTGCCATTTTGTGCATATGGATTAGACTCTTGAATTGCCTGATGATGTACTGTTCTTTCCTCAACACCCCTGCCTCGTTAAGTACACAGAATGAGTACAGGCTCGAGCAGAATTAAGATTGTAGATCAGGGGTTCTCAGTCTTTTTCCAGTCATGAGCACTGGAGTGACGCAAGTGAATACTTGGGAATCACTGCATAATTTGCATGAATGATTTGCATAAAAATGCATAGATTGTCTCCCCTCTGCAATTCAATTTAATTCAATCCAAAGGGGGACTGTTTCATAGTGCTCCCAAGCGCTACTGATAGTTGGCTTGGGGAGCACTTCCATGCATTGCCCAAGCACTCTGGTGCTCCTGTTCACCAAGTTGAGAAACCCTGTTGTAGATCATTGGTAAGTCTGACAGTTGTTCTCTTTTGAGTGTTTCAGATACAACATTAATTATTTTTTATGCACACAGAATATATACCTAGAAAAGAAGAAAATCCAAAGCTCGTGGGTTCAGAAATTTTGGTGCGCTGCAAAGTGAAATTTGTTTGCAAATTGAAATTCTGCAGATAGGATTTTGTCCTCTTGTGTTAGGTGCCAAGCTGTAAAATACAGTTGATCTTGTGCTTTCTGAATACTGTTCTCTCTTTAAATAGCTGTAGCTGAATCTAATGCCCATCAGAATATACTTTACACTTAACTGGAACATTGCAAGTCTACAAGAGGGAATATATATGACGAACCTGCTCTGCCCCACTAGGATTGTCTTCATTCTTGTTGTGTCTGTTGAATACTGTGTCTTTATTAGCTCTTTGTACGACAAGGCATGACTGTTTGTCAGGTAAAAGTGTCCTTTTCGGTGCTCCTCTGCTTCATCTCAGCTGCAGCCACATGCCAAAAACTGATTTACGTTACAACTGGTACTGTTTTCTAGCTAAATTAGAAAGTGGAAACCAGTTACCGAATGAAAACCAGATTTCCTATCTCTGTTTATTTACAGAGCCTCTGGCATCAAGCTAGTATGGCTAAACAGTCATAAAACGTTGTAATCAAAAGGTTGTTGTTACGTAAATATAAATGCCGCTGCTTTTGATGTAACAATAGTAGCATTGTCTCTGTGTTGGGTTTGTTTTTTTTCCCTAAGCACAAAGGCGCGCACACCTAAATATCAAGGACGAATTTAAATAAATATGCTCCATGAGCCTCATAGTGCATAGAGGAGAGGAAGTAACTCTGAATTCCTTGGATGTGTTGAATAGCATCTGTACTTTATTAAAACTTACTTTGCATGCATAAACAACATGGGACTGGTGTGGAGTCATCGTTGGCTTGGGTGCTTCAGTGCACTTACTGCATGAGCACATTGACATTTAAAAGGAGCTTTTCTCATTGCTAGAGGAATGTTCATTAAAGACCGATTTGAAACTGAGGCTGTAAAAGCATGTGCACCATTTAAGAAGATGATAATCAGCAGATATAGCCGTAATGCCAGGGTTGTGGGACGGGTTCTTCCCAGGCTCGTTGGGGAGGGATCTTTCTCTCAAACAGGCAGTGTGAAAATTCTGAGAAAATGGTACCGTTTGCTGGCTGACTTGGGGATCATACTTCTCCAGCATGCCAACCTTTTGGGGCCACAAACCATCAAAAAATAAAACGGGGAAATGAAAACAAAGTAACAACTATAACCATAATTGTCTTTAATAGCATGAGTAGTTCTAGGTAGAATGTTGACATTGTTGTTTTTCTCTCCTTATGTTTCTGAAAATGGCACCAGTTCACTCTTCCCTTGCTCTCTCTCCCCAGTGTGCCCCAGCTCTTGCGGTAAGCGAGCCTGCACAGACCAGAATGAATGCTGCCACCCAGAATGCTTGGGAAGCTGCACAGGGCCCGACAGTGCTGCAGCTTGCGTGGCCTGCCGCAACTATTACCTAAACGGGACCTGTGTGCCCGCCTGCCCGCCCAACACCTACAAGTTCGAGGGCTGGCGATGTGTAACCAGAGACTTCTGCTCCAAAGTCCCTACCATGGATCAAAGCGACTATGAGAAGTTTGTGATCCACAATGATGAGTGCATGCCGGAGTGTCCCCCGGGATTCATACGCAATGGGAGCCAAAGGTAATCCATCTACTGGGGAGTTGAAGGATCCTGCTTGTGGGAGCAATGTGTGCTAATACCACTTTCTGTCTCCAAGGGCCTGAGATACAGATTCTTCTGAACCCCCCACTGAGGATGTAGATTTAGGAAATGGAGGCTGGCATATTCATATAGTGGTCTGCACAATTAAGAAGAAATAGAAGGCTATTAAGTATACAAGTGGGGTTTGTAACCAAAGGGTCTGATTCTGCATGGTCTTGTAAGAACATAAGTGCCATTTTCAGACCAATGGTCCATCCAGCCCAGCATTGTGTGTCTTGACGGCGGCCAGCCTCAGTTGCATGCCTCAGAGCAACATGCAGCAGGTTACAATGAAATAATCCATTTCCTGCCATCCTCCCCCCACTTCCAAGAGTCAAAGTGTACCCCATACCAACCCAACTATTAGTCCTCAGTGGATCTGGCTTTCAAACAGTCATCCAGTTCCTTTTGCAAGTCTGCTACTGGCCTGGACAGCATCTGCCAGCACGTTCCGCAGTTACATTGTACATAGAGTGAAAAGGTATTTCCTTTTATTGGTTTGAATCAGCTCCCTGTTAACTTCATGGAGTGACCCCTGGTTCTGTTTTTTTTAGAAAGGGTAAATAACAGCTCCCCTATTCATCTCTTCCACATCTTTCATGATCTTGTAAATTACTATCATGTCTCCTCTCAGTTGTCGTCCCTAAGCTGAAGAGCCCTAACCTATCAAGCCTTTCCTCATATGGAAACCGCTCTCAGCCTTGGAAATTTTTTCTTGCCTTTTTATTACACCTTTTGGGGAATGCTGTATGCTTACCTCCTGTTAACTTTAGTTATTGGCACTGAGCAAGATCAGGCCCCTGGTAGACAATAGCATAGTGGTAAAAGCAGCCAGCTAAAATAAGCAGAATAGGGACGTGTACTAGGGGTGTGCAAAAGGAACCTCTATTGTTTTTGTTCTTGCTTTAAAAAAACCAAAAAAAACCCCATCATTTTCGTTTTGTTAAAAACCCGATTGTTTGCCTAACTTTTTTTAGTTTAAAATTTATTAAAAAATAATAATTAAAAAAAATAAATGATTGCACATGCTTAAATGGCTGCCAAACCATTCTGGCCATGCACACCCTGGTGACAGCATCACTGCCATTTTGGAAAAGGGCAGCTAGACTTCACATGCGCAGACAGGCTGCCCTTTTCCAAAATGGCAGTGATGCTGCCACCATTTTGGAAAAGGTGTGCATGTGCCGAATGGTCCTGTGGCCATTATGCGCATGCACGACAATTTTTGTATTATTATTATTATTATTATTATTATTTAGCAAAACCAGTGAAAGCAAATTATGTTTTTTACTTATGCATTCATTTTTTGGACTCTTAATTGCTAAACCAAATGTGGCTCCATTCGTTTTAGTAACTTAAAAAACAAATTGGATGCACCAGCCGTGTACTAATCGGAGGTGTAAATGGGTCCAGAGGATGGAACGGGCCTCCCGCTAGGGCAGTCCACTTCACTGTGCATGTGTATTCTACATGTGTATGGGCCCCGCAGGCTCATGGCGAATGTACCCACTGCATCTACACCCCAGTACTAGCGTAAATCTTGTCCAACTACAAAAAGTAAGAAGAAAATTGCAGACTAATTGCTTGTGTATGCCTACTTGCATTCAGTCTCTCACAAGTGCCATTCATACATGTTCATTTATCTACGTACACAAACTTAAGAAGGCAGTATACACTAGTTTTTTGGAGCGAGAGAATGCTTCTTGCTGCAGGATTTTCTCCCAAACTCTCTTATTGGGGATGAGTTTTCTTTACAGGGATGTTGTGATCAAACAGATTCCTAGAATTTGAAGTACACTGTAGTGGTAATTTGCTTGTTGCCAACTTACTAACTTAGTGTCGCGGGGGAATAACTTGAGTTATGCCTCATTCAACCCTTTGGATCAAGAATTTGGGTTTGCTTCTAACTGCTGGTGCAAAGGAATTCCCAACAGCATGGGATTCCATGGAACAGTTTCAATGAGTGTCCTGATCCGCGCTCTGGCATGTAGCCCTTATTTGGGCAGTCAGTTCTGTTCAAAGTGGCACCTGCACTTTTATATAAACTTCCCCTTCCTAGGAAAGACTCCAGTTTACATTCACGTGCAAACAATGGAGCTGTGCCCCAGCTTGACGCTAAATGTTTACCTGGGAAAATTTCCCCCTGTTGTTTGGCTCAAGCTGCTCCTATTGGCTGTTTAAAAAGTCTTATCTGAGCATTGTGTTCAGAAGGAAAATATGACAGGACTTGTAGCTCCAGGCCCATCCGTGAACGCGTTCTCCCCCAGTTTCCCAGAGATGACATTAACCAGGATTTGCAAAATGAGTGAAAGTCTTGCATTGCTTGTATGTCTGTGAGACTGTCTCTTGCATGTACCTACAGTCTGGGTGACTTGTTGGGCTTTACAGTGTAGCATTTGCAATAGGAATGTGCTGCTAAGTAATGGAAGAACTATTTCTTTGGTCTAGTCTGTACAGGGAAGTCCCTTAAAATGAAATTTCAACCTAGCTCTAATGTTAGTTAGGATGAAGAACTTTCATCCCAAATAGCAGCAGCTTAGGGGCATGATTATTCTTTAGGCGTTTGGGGTGTGAAAGAAAGAGGGTGGGCCCCTGTGGGTCCCAAATGTAAGAGATGGGGACAGAGAGTATGTGTCTTTTATGGGACCAACTTCTGTTGGTGAACATGTGCAAAGCTTTGGGCTACAGAGGGCCCTTCCTCTGGCATGTAAACAATCATAACCTACAAGCTGAAAAATTGCCCCTGTGTGAAAGCAATACCAGGAGGGGTGCTAGCATTTCAAATGCAATAGGGAAAGACTAAAACTCCTGTAAATGTAGGTTGTGATCGCTATAATATGCCACATTGAAGTAAACTCAACAGCTGTGGTTGATGTAATTAAAAAGTTCTGAACTCCTTTGACTGCATCTCTTAAATTTGAACCAATATGGCTACCACCCCCTCTCACAGGAGCGGCTGTAGGAAGAGAGCAGAGGTGGGGTTGTTCATTAGCACTTCAGTACAATGTAGGCAACACTTTAGGTGTGAAGAATGAAAGCAATCGCTTGGGAGGTTATTGTTAGGAAAAGAAGTCATTGTTATAGCAGCCATTTAGAAACAGTGGGGGCCAGGGGAGCTGAGAATAAAATTCTAAACAACATAAATGGAGGTGTGGGTCTATGCAAAGGGAACCCATTAGAGAGGCAGCTGTAGGAGTAGAGGAAAGTGGGGAGTTAACATTGCAGACAATCTAAAAACAGTAAGGGAACAAAGCCGGTTGGGTAAAATGCAGCGGCTCCAAACCTTCTGAGGTCCTGAGCCACTTTCAGAGTTCTAGATGTCTGGAGAGCTACAGCTTTATTTGCATAAAATGTTGATGCAAAAACTTCCTCTTAGCTAACTGACATTTGGCTTTAAAAAGGAGTCTTCCAAAAATTAAAACAATCACATGGGAGCAAATGGGGGAGAGGGAGGCAGACGTGGGCACTTGGCTGTGCACACGCATCCACCCACCATGGGCACAGCCCATGGGTGCCCTTGACCATCCCTTGCGCACACAGTAGCTTTGGTGATAGGGATTTTTTTACAGGTGGCAGCTCCCACTCTTTTCTTCTTATCCATGTCTCAGCGGAAGGGTCTGAGGTGGCTCCTGAGCAGAGAAGTCGAGTCCCCTCCCCTCCCCTTTCTCCATCCCCAAGGCTCATCAAGCCACAGAGAAGGGTCTGATGGACAACGTGTTGCCTATGAGCTATGGATTAGGGGCCGGGGGTGTTTAACATGCCTTGCTTAGCTCATGAAAGATGGCAGAAGAATAACAAAATCACCACTACTCTACCTTGTTTTAGTTTCAGTACCACAGTTGTGCTCCTCTGAGGTGACCTTGGTTGGACTAAAAGGTCATTTACCATCCATTTATGTATCAACTTAACTTGAGCTGTGTTTAAATGTGTCTCCAAGAATCATGACCCTCCCGATCCCAATTCCTCAGAGGTGGCTTCTATGAGGAGACTGCCCCAAGGTACTGCACTCTTAACCTGGGAGGTGGCTTACCCTGCATAGTAGCTTCAGTTTGGAGCATAGATACAGATCGGGAGTAAGTTCTGAACCTGGGATAGCTCTAGCCGCTTGTCTGGGATTGGAATTTACCATTCCCTAGCCAGGTCAGGTGGCATGCCTACTCTGTGAGCTAACTGTTCCATGCGAATAAGCTCCAAAGTGTTTGAAAGCCAAGCTGTGAAAGGTATAGAAGAGCATTTACTTTCCAGCTGCACTAGGGATTCTCATCATAAATGCATCAAAGTGTCACCCACATGCAAGTGTGTGTGTGAGAGAGTGAGTAGGGAAAGCCGTTTGCTGCAGTAAGTTTTCACACACTTTCTGCCACTTTGAGTGTAGAAATGGTAGCAACTTTACTTCCAAATACATCCCCTGTCAGCCAGAGGAAGGGTTTCTGAAAGCGGTTTAGGGGCTTTGTGGGAGCAACACCAGTCCCTGTTAGCGTAGAGTAGATCATATGTTCCACAGGGAACGGCAACGTGGTTGGTTTCACTCTGGAGTTGGACGCCATTAATGGTGCAAGGGTTGAGACATACCATCACCTATGAAACTATGGAAACCCAGGTGACTGGGAGAACGAGCGTCTGTTCTTCATATCTTATACCACCTTTTAAAACTCCACATTATCCCTTAGCCTGTTTTTATCAGCACAGTAGTCGCACGAGATGTTTTTATTGCAAAGTTGTTTTTTTCCTCCTAAACACTTGCCCATGGAGTGTTGCTTTAGTCCAAAATTGCAGCGGTGTTCTAGAGACTTATTTGCTTTTCTTTTAATATAGGAATTGGTCTTTTTTCCACCCTATCATTTAACCCTGCGCAGTTGTGCTCCTTTGACACCAGTGTATTCCATCTATCTGAAAGGTGCCCCACACACCGGTCAAGAGCCCACTTTCTGGCAGGTTCCACAGAGACAGAATCTGA
Organism: Sphenodon punctatus; assembly: GCA_003113815.1. Taxonomy (NCBI): domain Eukaryota; kingdom Metazoa; phylum Chordata; class Lepidosauria; order Sphenodontia; family Sphenodontidae; genus Sphenodon; species Sphenodon punctatus. The sequence goes on from QEPC01012846.1 coordinate 4,201,823, forward strand.
ATCCACCAGGCCTCAGTTGAGACTAACCCGGGCAGATCACGCCTCTTGGTTTAGTGTAAATTTCAGCAGGCATCAGTGTGTCAGTTGGGTCAATTCACACTTTTTTAGGTTGTGCAGCAATAATAATTTTTATCCACCACCAAATTGCAGAGCTTCACAAGCATAAAATACAGTAAAATATAACACAGGATAAAATCTGTTTTAAAAACAATTTAAAAGGGAAGGTGAAGAGAGGGAGTGCGGAATGCACAAAAGGGAACCAGCAGTGGATTCTAAAAGCACCTGGAAAACAAGTTTTTGGGTTCTTTTTAAAGGTGAGGAGAGAGGAAATGACAGATGTATGGAGGGAGGGAGATCCATGCTGAGGGGACCTGCCACAGCAAAGGCCTGGTTGCCCACTAATGAAGGGTCCCAAACGTGGGTGTTGTCGGAGTTCAGATAACCATTGGCTCCAGGAGGAGGCCTGCAAGCCGGTAAAGAACAGTCAGACTCATCTCCCCCCTCCTCTCCTATAACCTGCTCCCCCCCACCCTTTAGTGAAGGTTTAATTGATAGGGAGAAAGAAGGTGGATTTGATATCACTCCCCACCTCCCAGAATCTGTTGCCTCCTACGTTTTAGACCCCCTTTGCTAGGCTGTTTCTGAAAGGGGGTGGGGGGAGAGAAGCAAGCCAAAGCCACCCAGCTTCTCCTTGTGTGCACTTTTTTGGTTGAACAAGGAGAAGGTGCCACTCTCTCCTCCTCCCCCCCCGCCCAACCACACTGTAGCAGGATTGCTGTGGTTGGCAGTCTGCTGCGTCTTCATTTCTGTCTTCCCTTCTCTCTTGACAGCATGTTCTGTAGCCCTTGTGAAGGACCTTGTCCCAAAATCTGTGAGGAGGAGAAAATCAAGACCATTGATTCTGTTACCTCGGCGCAAATGTTGCAAGGCTGCACCGTCCTTAAAGGAAACCTGCTTATTAACATCCGCCGTGGGAGTAAGTAACCTTCTTCTTGGGGATATAGCTTTGGAGGAGCCTTTTCATTTTTCCTCCCTCTCTGTAGGTTAGTAGGGGGATAAGACCTTCAGAAACAAATATTGAAAGCAGGGTTCTTCAGTAGATAGTTTGAGTCCTGCAGTGGGCATGGTAGCTGGCCAAGGGCTGGCATCGGTCATGGTGGAGGTGCTCTCCAGCACGTCGGTGGATCAGGTATTTCCCCACAGGCAAACCTTGCCTTCCATGTACGTGGTGTCCTGTTTAGATGCTATTGCCACACCTCTTGGAGCTGCTCATTATTGTGCTGGCCATGTCTGGAACATGTCCTAACAGACTTGAACTCTGGATACAATTTGTCTGAGCAAGGAGTTGTCAGCTGGGAAAAGACAAGTGTTCCGCCCTGTGCGTTCAAAAGAGCGAGTGGGATCGAGGGCTTTGAATTTATGCATGCATGCTAGATGGATTAAGATAGTAGACCCACCTGTACTAGCCTGGAGAATTGGAAACAGCTGTGTGGGTTCATGTTTGTTTTAAGTTACATCTTTCAAATCTGCAAGTAGAAGCTTATATCCTGCTAGGAGATGGTCTGAAGCACTTTTCGATCAATCTCCCACTCAGTTTGCCTATCCTTTGGGGTATCTATAACAGGAACCAAAAGTTGTATTTATATTCCCAGCTGGTGGTCTCATTTTTGGATAGCCCTTTGAATATGGGAATAAAATATTCGCAACCAAAACAGTGTCCAAGCTATCCATTACTTGGATAGTTTGTTTTGGATATTTCACTCCTTCATTTTGGATGTTTTGTACTTTGTTGCCTCATTTTGCGATTATTTAATGCTATCTTAATATACCCTTTCATACAGAAGCCAGATAGCAAAATGAAATGACAAAAACAACCAGCGAGTGAAGTATCTAAACACCCAGATGGAGAGCTTACTTGAACTGATTCAAAGCGGGTAACTTCATCAGATATGATACCCCCTGCAGACATTGGTGGGAAGTTTAATGCTCAAGATACGGTCTCAAGAAAATTTAAGATTATTATTCACACCCACAGCCACACACACACCGGTCTCTTTCCAAGCAAACTTTGGCTGTATTCTCACCTGCGGTGGCGGCAGTGGGAGGGGCGAGGGAGGCACGGCGGCGCCAGCGGCTGAGAAAAGAGCCGGTGCGAATGGGGATCTGCCGCGGCTTCTCTTGCGCATGTCAGAGCGCAAAATCCTGCCCTGACATGCGCGAGAGACGCTGCAGCAGATCCCCATTCGCACCGGCTCTTTTCCGGGCCACCGGCTCCTCCGCGCTGCCGCGTCTCACTCGCCCCTCCCGCTGCCGCCACCGCAGGTGAGAATGCAGCCAGAATTAAGGTGGCAAGTGATCCGATAATACCCAGGCTGCAGTAACTTGCATGCAGGACTTGATTTTTAAGACCGTGCACATGGTGCAACTTCCAGCCATAAGTGGTTCTCCCTTTGTGTTGGAAGGCACAATTGTTCCTGTGACCTTCTCCTGTGCACAGTTGCCTAGAAATATTTGCCAAGCTGCGTAAAAGTTGATCCAGCCTCACTTGCCTCCTTAGTGCACCTAAGAACCAAAGTGCTGTAAACACAATAGCTGCCTAAATTGGTGGTTCTCAAATAAATAAAGCAAACTCTCAGTGGCCCACAGTTTTGACAGTTAATATATCATTGTGGTTATCAAGGTAATTGAAAAGTTGTGGGGAAAGAGGGCTAGTTCTTTCCCACACTTAGAGACGCTGCTGGGCATCACTTTTGGCTTGTGCTGCCTTGGTTAGCCCTCAGCATCATTAGCCTAAACATTGTAGCTTGGCCTGCATTTATTTACTTACTGTTTCGGGTTTTTTTTTTGTCCTGCCCATTCCTTTAAGGCTCAGTGTGGGTAACAATATATAAACATGCAACAATAGACAAAATCTAAATAGTAAAATATACAGATAAAACCAAGGAAGGGCAGAGAAAATCCCCTAACCCACAACACCTCAACCCTATCTCCTCCTGCTGAATTCCTGGCAAACAGAGAGGTCTTACATAGCCTCTTTAGGATGAAAAGGCTCAGGATGAGAATTTCCTAGGGAAAGAAGTTCCGTAAGTGTGGGACAGTCACCTAGAATGCCTCTCTGCATGTCCAGGTTATGGAAACTTGGTGGGCAGGTAGTACCTACAAGAGGGGCCTCCTGTCGGACCTTGGAGGCCAGGATGGAACATGAGGAGAGAGGTGGACTTTCAGATATTCGGGGTCCAAGCCGTTTAGGGCTTTATAGGTCAAAAACAGCACCTTGAATTGTGCCCGGAAAGCTATTGGCAGCTAGCGCAGACTCCAGACCACTGGTGTAATGAGCTCCTGGTGACCCACCCCCGACAGGAAGCAGGCTATGCAAACAACCAATGGAAACTTCATGCTTTGGGCAGTTTGAGCATGGCTGTTTGGTTAGAAGGATTCAAATTAGGACTCCATCAGAAATTGTTAACCTCAGGTTTGGAGCCATGTTCTTTGAGCTCCTTAAATGGGCTTCACGTCTGTCGTGCAGCACATAACAGTTGTAGTTTTTCACATATGCCTGAATGTACAACACTGTAGCAGTCGCTTGCCAAAAGACGGGCTGTTGAAAGCTCAGAAATTGGTGCTGGCCCAGGAATGGAGCGTGGTGCAAAGGGAGGCGGGCTAGGACCAAAAGCTCTGGCTGGAGTTCCAGCAGGACCAGGTTTGGATGCCACCTGCCTTGGCCTGATTTGCAGCACAATTAATCTGTTTCTCTCTGCAGAAGTAGCATATGTCAATATTTACTCCGTTATGCTAGGCCTGCTTTAAGCAAAATACTGAGCAGAAACGTCAGTCTGCCATTTTTCCCCCCTCCCCTCCCTCTCATGCAGACAATATTGCTTCTGAGCTGGAAAACTTTATGGGCCTGATCGAAACGGTGACTGGCTACGTGAAGATCCGCCACTCCCATGCACTAGTCTCCTTGTCTTTTTTAAAGAATCTGCGATACATTTTGGGAGAGGAGCAGCTGGAAGGGTAAGCATTGAACCCCTTGCACTGATGTCTTGCAGAAACCACTTCATGGCATAATACTGTGGTAATGAGGCTTCTGACAGAGATCATGCCCATTTATAATTTTTCTTCTTCACTAATACGTAGTATCTGCCGCTGTCCTAATATCCCAGCACAGTTGCTTACTGAGCTCATCTGTTCCGTTTTTATTACTGTTTATCATTTCTATAGTGCTTTCAGTGTTCAAGGTGCCTTACAATCCTTTTCTAGCTTACGCTCACAACACCCCTGTGAGGTAGGTCATGATGATTCCCATTTTACAGATGGGAGAACTGAGGGCTGAGAGTTCGCTCTCTGGGGTGGCCTTGAGCAAGTCACTAAGATGGGATTTGAACCCTGGTCTCCCAGGTCTAAGTTGAACACCTTATACAATAGACTGTTGGGGGATTAAATAAAAGAAATAATATTGCTTTGCCCTGTAATTGGATCTCTCAGCAGCGTTTGATACGGTGGATTGTGGGTTGCTTTTGAGATGGTTGCGGACCTGGGGATGGTGGTGGTGGATGGGACTGTCTTAGGATGGTTCCGATGGTTGCTCTCGGGGGGAATCCAGCGGGTGGTGCTGGGGGAAGAAACATCTAGCCCCCGGGGTCTCACTTGTGGCGTACTGCAAGGTTCAATCCCATCTCCATTGTTATTTAACATCTATATGCAGCCCCTGGGTGAGGTCGTGAGGCGGTTTGGTGTGTGCTGCCACCAGTACGCTGATGACACCCAGCTTTACCGCTCTTTTTCAACAAACCCAGGTTCTGCAGTCTCGGTGCTTTCCCAGTGCCTGTTAGCAGTGAGTGACTGGATGAGGCTGAAGCTGACCCTTGATAAGACAGAGGTGATGATGGTGGGTAGGGCAGCGGATGCGATGGCCCCCCTTGGGGAGGGGATCTGTCCCCCCACCCCCCCGTTGGCCAGCAGGTGCGGAGTTTGGGAGTCTTGTTGGACCCTGGCCTCCGCCTGGATTGTCAGGTGGAGGCGGTGGCAAAGGAAGCCTTTTCCCAATTTATTTATTTATTTTTATTTATTTATTTTTTATAGATTTTTATCCCGCCCCATCCTGCAATGCAGCTCGGGGCGGCTGACAACAATAAAAGCATTAAAACAATTTAAAATACAAATATAAAATATACAATAAAACAGGGCAAAGTCCAGAAATAAATAAATCGGTGGGGGATTAAAAATCACCCACCCTCCCTCCCAAAGGCCTGGGCAAACAGCCAGGTCTTACAATTCCGCCGAAATGTCAAAAGGCTTGGGGCCAGGCGAGCTTCCTCCGGAAGGGAGTTCCACAGCCGCGGCCCTACCACCGAGAATGCCCGCTCCATCGTGGCCCCCCGCTTAACACGGG
>QEPC01012846.1:4207261-4319233 GCA_003113815.1 Sphenodon punctatus
CCGTATAGGGCTTTATAGATCATCACTAGGACCTTGAACTTGGCCCGGCACACTATCGGCAGCCAGTGCAGCGCTCGGAGCACCGGTGTAATGTGCTCCCGGCGACCCGTCCCCGTCAGAAGACGAGCCGCCGCATTCTGCACCAGCTGCAGCCTCCGGGCCAAGAACAATTGCATCTTGTGCGTAGAATCCAGCCATATGTCTCAAACTCTGACCTAGCCACCCTCATCCATGCATTCATCACCTCAGGGCTAGACCACTGCAACGCACTCTACGTTGGGCTGCCCTTGGTGATGACTTGGAAGCTGCAGCTGGTGCAGAATGCGGCGGCCCGTATCCTGACGGGGATGGGCCGTAGGGAGCACGTTACATGGGTGCTCCGGGCTCTGCACTGGCTGCCTAGAGCGTTCCGGGCCCGATTCTGGATGCTGGTTTTGACCTTTAAAGCCCTACACGGTCTAGTCCCCTCCTACCTGAGAGACCGCCTCACTTCCCGGGCCTTGGAGTGATGTCTGCGATCTGCCGGGGGCGCCTTCTTGGAGGTCCCCCGGGTGAACCGGGGGCCACGATGGAGCAGGCGTTCTCGGTTGCCGCACCACAGCTGTGAAACTCCCTCCCAGAGGAAGCTCATCTAGCTCCCAACCTGTTGACTTTTTGTAAGACCTGGATATTTGTCTTGGTCTTGGGGGTGGGGAAGAGTAAGGGTGTGTGTGTTTGCCACTTAGCTTTTATCTCTTTTACTGTTCGTTTTTAATGTTTTAGTAACCCTTTTGTATATTGTGTATTATTTTAACTTATTTTTAAATGTGTTGTGAGCTGTCCCGAGCTGCTATAAGGCTGGAGGGAGCGGGATAGAAATAAATAAATAAATAAATGCTTGTACCTGTGTGTTCATACTATACCTTATATACTGCATACACAGCAAACTCCCTGTACCTTTGTAAACAGAATATTCTTGCAGCCAACACAGAAACAGCCATAACCGTTGTTCCCCAGAGTTGGTGGCAGCGTTGGCAAAGTCCAAGGCCATCCACCTTGCCAGCTGTGGCCAATCTGCAGTAGGCATGTGCCAAGTTGTGGCCATCTCCAGCAGGTGCATGAGGCAGGTCTGGGGAAAATGTTGGAGGTTAACAGTAGTGCTCTGATGCAAAAAGAAATTTGGGACCCTGTGCTCTAGGTCAGTGTCCCCAGTGATCTTGAGCAGCAACTGGAAGGAGAAACCAAGAAAACTCTATAGGCTAGTGAGCTGTCTTCAAAATATCGATTTGCTGTGACACGGAAAGGAAACTCAAGCCCATCCAGAAGTCTTGACCTCCTGCCGTTGGCCAATTGAGACACAGGATTGGCTTTGATTATGTAACGAGTTGCTGTAGACTTCTGCTAGCATATCCTGTCATCGGTGTAGAAGAGAGAGCCTATTTTTCCCAAGCCAAAGAGGTGCAGGAGGCTGAAAGAGTAGAGGCAAGTTGAGAGGTATAGCGTTCCTATGAGAAATTGCTCTCTCCCCAAATGGAGTAACTGCCTATGTCTAAATCAACACTGTGAAGGAGAGCTGAGCCTTCCTCCCTAATCAGAGAGCTGTTAAATGGTTTCCCGAACTTTTCTTTTAGGGAAAAGGTGGTGGCAAGGTTATGGGAAAGGTTGCATGTGTCTGATTTATTGGTCCCAAAAGGATAAAGTTACAGCACAGGGGATTCCACCCAACCCCCCTTGCTTTCTCAGGCTGCTCTTCAGACAATCTTAAATTCTTAAAATTCCACTGAGTGACAAGAGCAACTCAAAGGGCAGCTCCTCATTCGACACTTGAAAAAGCACATTGTGTGTCTCAGTAAGAATTCTGGCTTATCTGAGGGGAAAAAAAGTTGTTTCTAATTGCAAATTCAAGAAGTTTGTCCTCTTGCCTAGCCCAGGGCGGCTGCTTCTGCTCCCTTATGATTTGGCATACTCAAGCACATGCTCCAGTGATAAGTTTCTTTGCTTCTTTCCATTTTAAAAAAGAAGCTGCCCCAGATGAAATTGTGTATGTGAAAACTGGTGTTAAGGGGGATCAGAGATAGAGAAGGTGGGGTTGTGGGGTGGCGTGGTGTCCAGGTAGAGGCAGAAGTGTCCGGACTTGGGGGCCAAGAACTGCCCTTAGTAGTGACAATGCTCTCCATCCCTGTTCTTCTAGTAGCAGTCTTGCTACAATCCCCAAGACACCTTCCTGATGGGACACCCTTCTGAGAGTACACATTCGTGGAGAGTGAAGGACGAGAATTCAGCTTGTTTTATTGAATGTTGGCCTGTCCTTGACAGCACTGACAAGGGTGTCAACTGTGTTGATTGTGTTAGATTACTAGAGACCTTTCAGCAAAGAAAGGGGCTGAAACCTCCCTCTTGTCCCTCACAGACCACTGAACAGCACTGAGAGTAATTGAGCTATGTAGGAGATGGAGCAACTGGCCAAACCTTGTCCTTTTTTTGCCTCGGAGTATGCTTGTCCACCATCTCCATTGGGTTTTTCAAGGAAATCTTTGTTTCCCCTAGGGACATACCTTTGCTTATATCGCTACCTTCTCAGCTCTGTGTATATATATATCAGCCTCTCTTCCTAACCCTAATCCTAAAATGGCTCTCCTATTTTAGATGCAGTGACGGAATCAGGGGCTGGGAATGCCCTGTCTGGTTAATCTTTGTGGGATGACTTTCAATTGGTGATGGCCACCAAGGCGGCCGATGTGCCGGGGTCAGTGCTGGCCACAACTTGTGAATTAGGTCCTTGCCCCATCCTGTTTGGTGAAAGCCACCAGGGAGACTCTGGGGCCAGTGTTGCCTGGAATTATCAACACCTCCCTGCGGGAGGGGAGGGTGCCGGACTGCCTAAAGGAGGTGATGGTCCGGCCACTCCTCAAGAAACCATTGCTTGACATTGGTGCCCTAACGAACTATCCACCTGTCTGTAACCTTCCCTTTTTAGGAAAGGTTATTGAACGGGTAGTGGCCCATCAGCTTCAGGCGTATCTGTACAGCACCGGCTTCTTTGGTCCTGCACAGTCGGGTTTTTTTCCGGGTTATGGCATGGAGATCATGTTTCTGACTTTGGTCAATGACCTCCTCATAAAGTTAGATCAGGGTCGTATGACTGTGTTAGTCCTGCTGGATTTATCTGCGGCTTTTGATAGTGACTCATTAGATGCTGGTGACTTACCTGCGGGACCTGGCCAGGGTGGACGGTACTGTTTTGCAGTGAGTCCGTTCATACCTGGTGGATAGATCACAGCGGGTGATACTAAGGGACTGTACATTGTCCCCTGGAAGTCTCCCATGTGGGGTCCCACAGGGTTCCATTCTGTCCCCTCTTTTTCACTGTGTATATGAAGCCTCTCGGACAGGTCGTGCGCAGCTGGGGAGTCTGCTGTCACCAATATGAGGACGATACCCACTTGTATCTATCGTTTTCATCCAACCCAGACCTGATGGTCTCGTTGCTGTCTCGGTGCCTGGCTGCTGTGGTAGACTGGATGAGGTCGAACTGCTTGAAGTTCAGTCCCAATAAGACGGAGGTGATGTTACGTTGGGGGGTGGGGTCGGAGATCTGGGGGAGTGGAACACCACTTGTATTGGGGGTGTTCGCCCGCCATTGGTTCCATCTGTGTGGAGCCTGGGAGTGCTCCTGGATAAACAGCTGTACCTGGATTTGCAGGTGTAGGCTGTGGCCAGGAGCGCCTTTCGCCGATTACATCTGGTGAAAAAGCTCCGCCTATGTGTGTCAGACCGGAGTCTGACACACATAGGCGGAGCTTTTTCACCAGATGTAACTCGCCACTGTCATCCATGCATTCGTAACCTCGAGGCTTGATTACTGCAATGTGCTCTACGTGGGACTGCCCTTGGTGACTGTCTGGAAGCTGCAGCTAGTGCAGAATGCAGCAGCCCACCTGCTTACGGTGGTGGTCCACAGGGAGCACATAACACCAGTGCTCTGGGCATTGCACTGGCTGCCTATTGTCTTCCAGGCCCGATTCAAGGTGCTGGTTTTGACCTATAAACCCTTACATGCCTCCCGTTTGGTACTATTTTAAGATTGTTTAAAAATTGTTTTATTGTTATAATTTTGAAATGTTGTTTGCCGCCCAGAGCTGCCTGTGGCAGGATGGGCGGATTATAAATGTTTAAAAATAATACATGGCTTAGGCCCTGCTTATCTGAAGGATCATCTCATTCCCTGGGCGGCCCCTGCGGTCATGCGGGAGCCGCCCTCCTGAAGTTCCCGCAGTATAGACGGGTTCGTACGGACAGGAGGGCATTCTCGGTGGCTGCACCGTCACTCTGGAATGCTCTCCCAGTGGAGTTTCGCCGCAGCCCGAATCTTCTCGCCTTCCGCCGGCATTGTATCTGGCTCTTCCATCAGGCATTTGACGAGAGTGGGGGATGGAGGAGCAGATGGGTTAGGGTGAGGAGGGTATTTGTACACATGTTTTGTGCGGAATTGGTGGCTTTTGTATTGTATAATATTGTACCGTTTTTATTATTTGTGTGTTTTAGTGTTTTATGGTTTTGTATTTGTAAGCCGCCTCGAGTTGCTGTCAAGCGAGAGAGGGTGGGATAAAAGTACTAATAATAAATAAATAAATTAAATAAACCCTACCTTGGTGCACTCAGGGTATTTATGGCCAACCCTGAGGCTGCTTTGTCAAGGCTGCTGCCCCTCACAAGCCCTCTCCCCCATTTCCTGTTTTCAGTATCCTCTGGATGCCCCTCTTCTTTTCATGGTCAATAATGCCAGCCTGCATGCTCGCCATTACTCTGCTCGCTGAATGATCTGTGGCTGGAGCTGACACGGTTATCTATGCAGTTATTGGTAACCCAAATGGTAAAAATTGGTAACCAAGCAGTATGTTTCACCAAATTACCGCATTACCGTGCCGCAGCTTTTACGTTGTCAACCACGTTCCATTTTCCCATCTGTTCCATGCCTATTGACTAGTTCTTTTTGTTCATAGCTCCTTACCTGTTTACTAGGGGTGGGACTCCATGGGAAATTTCAGATTCAAATTTTTCAGTTTCGGTTCTTCCGTTAATTGTGGCTCTTGATTCGGATTTTTTGCATGCGTTTTCCCCCCATTGAAATCAATGGGGACAGACTGCAATGCTAAAGATCTGAATAAAAAAATTAATTAAAAAATCCGTATTGCCCCAAACTGAAAAAGATCCGAATTTTTGGAAAAAAACCAAAATGGGCAATTTTCGGCTTGATTTGGTCCTATCCAAATCTGAAATTTCCATCCTCACTGTTTACCTCCCCGGTTTCAAGTTTAACTTGGTTTTCCATTCAATACCTGGTTCTGAACTGACTTGATTCAGCTTTGCTATTGGAATGACGGAAAGCAGAAGAAAATGGTCAGTCGGTCATGCAGCAAGAATAAAGTGGTATTAATCGGTATTTCAGTTGTGGTATGTGGTTACCAGCCAGTTTACTGATTAGTCTGAATTTTGGTTATTTACCAATGTCTTGGAATTAACTTTGCATCTCCGCTCTCCCTGTGGCCCCAATCTCTTCCCACCCCCCCATGTGTGTCTGGCTACGTTTATTAACCAGAGCATTCCCAGTTTCATTGTTCACGTGGTGCTGTGCTTGTCTCACAAATGCTTATCCATGAGCGGCTGAGCATTCAGCATGCGATGTGGCTTAACTGTAATGCCCAGCAAGCTTACCCAATAGCTGCTGAGCTGTAAGAGGGTTCTGAGATGGAGTAGTTGATGATGATGATTCATTATTATTTCTGTAGCACCAGTTGTACCTCAGCTACGTGCTGGTGTGTCTTATCTGAATGGCCCAGAGGATGTGAAAATCTGTCCTTTACAGCAAAATTTGGACCTCGAAGAGCCGCAGGTGTTTGCTTTGACCCATAACCACCTCCCGTTCAGTGTCTCCAAAGAGCGGATTGGCAGCCATTTACTTTCCTATTGAGAGTCGCTTATTTTTTCCATGCTATCTTCCTTGGCTTCCTTTGGTTTTTCCACAGCTGGCAAGGTCAAAATTTGATTAATCTTGTCCCTTCAAAGGCCCAAGTGTGTGCTTGCTAGCTGCCCTCTGCAACACCTAGTCAGTCTCTCCAGTGTTTCACTTTTCTTAGATTGAAGTTGTGCATAATATTCAAAAATGTGGTTTTGCGGGTGCCTTGCACGATGCCATGAGAGCTGCTTCTAATTTATGCTTGCAGGTTGTGGATATACAGCCCTAGGACTGACTTGCTTAAACGGCTGCTCAAAATCAGGCAGATGGTTTCAATGTATTATTCACAGACACTCCCAAAACCTTCTAAAGCACCAAAGAACGTTCAACTTAAGCCAGTCACTTGATTGTCTGGAAATGCAGCCATGTCTGTTAAAGAAATGTCTTATTTATTTAGCCATGGCGTTTCAAGCATTAGTTTCCAATGTTGAGGGTGGGAGGTATTGCATATTTAGTTTTTTAAAACAAGTTTAAAAGCATGGAGCAGCTTTGTTTTGAGTAACTGTGTTCAATTCTGGTCCATGCTTTTGTTTGAGTTTTTCTCTTAAAAAAAACAACCCCCCAAAAAACTTGGGTGTGAAATTTCTTTGCATTATTAATGATGGTGTCATTGTTTTTTCCACTGAACAGACTAAGAGGATATGTAAGCAACGGCTGGACAACCTCTTTAGGCGAAAAGATCTAGCGGCTATGAGATCAAACAAGGTATCTCCTTGGTATGGAGCAATTAAAGATCTCATTCACAAGAATATTTTCTCCCTGTGGCTCCTCCTGGACGGCCAGCCAGCACAGTAGGGTATATCCCCGTCACTATCAATAGGAGGCAGACATCCAACTTTTGTGTCTCCAGTGCGGGGTTATCCCTTCCAACCCCAGTTGATTGTCTGCCTTCACGCAGATAGGATGCAGGCTGGCTGCCTCCAAGAGGATCCATTCTCCAGGCAGCGCTTAAGGAGCTCTAGGTGCCAGGGGAGGAGGATTCCTCCCACTGTTCACCCCCCCTTCCCCTCGGGGAGGGGGCTACGAGCAAATACCGGGAGACATCCTTCACCTTAAGGTAGGATAATCCCGAAGAGCGGGCGTAGCACCCATCCTGGGGCTAGCTACAGGGCAAAGGAAGTCCCTTCCCGCTGCCTAGGAGGGGAAGGAGCACCCCTGAGAGCAGGAGCCCAGGGGTACGCTCCGGGATAAGCGTCGGGGAAAAAACAATCCCCAGCAGGCCACCGCGGGGAGATTAAAGGGGACAGGTTCCCAGCGGCGAACCGCGTACCGCAGCCCCGATCCCGCCGGCCGCCGCTTATGGGGAAACTCCTCCCCTTTTCAACAAAAACCCCTCCGTAAGGCTCAGGACCGGCCCACGGAAGAAAATCGGGCCGGCTTAATTCTTTTCTCCCCCCCGCCCCCCCCCCTCGGCGCCAAAAAAGGGCGCGGGCGGGAAAACGGGAGCGCGAATCAGCGCGGGGTATAAAGGGGCGGAGCTTAGCCCAGCCTATAGCGGAGCTCCTAAGTCACGAGGGACTAGGAGAAGAACCTTCGCAGCAATCTCCACAGATCAGTGGGGTTGCTTAAACAGGCGAGCTGTAGCAGGCGGTTTTTCCTCGTCTGTCCAGCAAGGCCAGAGAACATGGCGGCCAAAAGGAAACGATCCGCCACATCGCAGGATCAACAGTCGGAGACTGTAAGTCCTCTTACCCCTCAGCCTCAGGACCCACATATGGAGGTCCTTAAGGAAATCCTGGCCCAATTAAAAAGAAAGAGGTCCCCCCCCAGACAAAGGGGGAAGAGACATACATTCAAGGGGCAGTCTAAGGGGGCAGGAAAAGGAAAGGCCCCCCTTCAGAAAAAGGCCAGGATCGCGGCTCTCATTGCCTCCCCAGTATCCTCGGAGGAGGAACAGGAGGAGGTAGAGTCAGTCTACTCGGAAGAGGAGGAGACTACGGGCCCACACGCAGGGGAGGGCGCTGCACAAGATGCAGAGACAATGGTAGAGGCCCACGAGGAATGTATTTCCTCAGAAGAAGAGGCAGAGGGCTCCTCTATGGAAGAGGGGGAGTTAGAGGAGACAGAGTTAGAACAGTCTGGGGATCCAGACAGACAATTTCCTCCAAGTTATAGAGATCAGATTCTAGAACAATTAACTAAGACCCTCCATTTAACACCAAAGAAAGCGAAACAGGCTCCCTCAGAATCCTCGGAGGAGGAAGAGGAAGAGGCCAGACGCTATATACCTAGAGCCACAGCTAAGGATAAGGGAATAGTGCTTGACAAAGCATACGAAAAAATAATTATGAAAGAATGGCAACAGCCAAATAAACTGTACAAAATGAACAAAAATTTGTTATCCCTCTACTCCCTCCAGAGGAATAAGGAACCGCTACTAGCCATACCTAAAGTGGATGCGGCAGCAGCATCTCTCGCCAGAAACTCAGTATTCCCCACTGAAGGGGAATGCTATCCTAGGGACCCCACCGATAAGGGCATCGAGTCAAACCTCAGGCGTAATTTTGAGGAGATGACTGCGGTGATGAGGATGGCTCTGGTTACTTCTTACTTCACTAGAGCACTCATGGTCTGGATCAAAAGGGCTAAAGACCCCAAAGTGTCCCCTAAAATGACAAGAATTCTGTCAACTAGGATCCAGCTGGCGCATTTTTTCATAGCGGACTCATCAACAGATATACTCAGATGGTCCGCAAGAGCAGTAGCTTCAAATGTAGCGGCTAGACGCAGGCTTTGGCTGCGTTCATGGAGGGGGGATCCCACAGCAAAAAACACCCTGGTGGGAGGTCCCTTCCAGGGATCAAAGATCTTTGGTATATGTCTCGATAAGGTACTCACCGAGGCTGCAGATAAAAATAAAAAACACACCTTACAAAGCATAGGCCAGGGCAGAAAGATTTTTCGTCCCTTCGGACAGAGACAACAACAAGGGGGTAACAGAAAGCCCTCTTACCCACAGAGGGGTAGACAGCAGAGATATAGACCCAACTGGTCCAAGCAGAAAGGACAGGGGAACAGAGCCAAGCACTTCCAGCCAACTAACAGACCTAAATCCGAGGCATGACTGTCAAGACTGTTTCGCAAACCCACAGAACCTAGGAGGGAGACTTCAAAGGTTCAAAGAAAAATGGCAGAGGGCCACATCAGATCGCTGGGTCTTGCAAACAATCGCAAAGGGTTATGCTATAGAACTCAACCAATGTCCAAAAAACTTTTTTATTCCATCGCCACGCTCCAGAAACCCCAAGAAACATCAGGCCATGCTGAAAGAGATCATCAGATTGAGGGACATAGGAGCCATCCAGCAGGTACCCCCACCAAATCACAAACAGGGACTGTACTCAATCCTGTTCTTAGTCCCAAAGAAAACAGGAGAGTGGCGGGCGGTGCTGGATTTAAAAAGACTAAACGACTGCATAAGGCCAAGAAGGTTCAAGATGGAAACTCTGCAATCCATCAGGTCAGTGATAGAACCAAACGAGTGGCTGACTTCATTAGACCTAAAGGAGGCGTACCTCCATGTCCCAATCCTTCCTGCTCACCGGAAGTGGCTAAGGTTCCACTACGACCAAACTCACTGGCAGTACGCAGCACTACCGTTTGGCCTATCCACAGCCCCGCGAACCTTCACGAAGGTCCTGGTTGCCTTAATAGCAACACTCAGAACGGAGAGAATCAAGATACATCCCTATCTCGACGATCTGCTGATTCGGTCTCCGAATCTGCACCAAGCAAGGTTGGATATTCAAAGGGTAGTAGACTATCTACAGGAACATGGATTCATAGTGAATCTCAAAAAGAGTCACCTGGATCCCTCCCAGGCCTTAGAACATCTGGGAGTTGTCATAAACACAAGACAATTCAAGTTGTTCCTGAGCCAACAGCGACGTCTAACTCTCAGGAAATCACTGGACCAAATCGCCCACAACAAGAAAGCCAGACTAAAGGACCTGGCCAGCCTCCTGGGGAGCATGATATCGTGTATCGGAATCCTGAGATGGGCGAGACTTCATGCGAGACCTCTCCAGAGATTCCTACGCCCTTGGCAGGACCTACTGACCTCAGGGGCAAATCCGTGGGTGACGGTACCTCAGAAGGTAAAGAAATCCCTTCTATGGTGGAAAGATCACAAACGATTCGACTCGGGGATACCAATCTTGGACCCGGAGAAAACAGTAGTAACAACGGATGCCAGCACCTCAGGGTGGGGTGCGCACATACAAGGAAGATCAGTCCAGGGAAAGTGGTTGAAATGGGAGAAAAAATACCACATAAACTGGCTAGAGCTCAGGGCAGCATACATGGCATTGAGGAAGTTAGCTCCCCAAATCCGGGGATGCCATGTACAAATCTACACGGACAATATAGTAACCAAGGCTTACATCAACCACCAAGGGGGATCTCGATCGGAAGCTCTACATCAACAGGCCCTAGCCATGCTAAAGTGGGCGGAAAAGAATCTACTCTCTCTCACGGCAGTACACATACCAGGGGTAAAAAACACACAGGCCGACTGGCTCAGCAGGGAGACACTCGACCCAGGGGAGTGGTCCCTACACCCACAGACGTACCATCTGATAACAGAGAGGTTCGGATTGCCGGAGATAGATCTGTTCGCCAGCCCGGCAAACACAAAGACAAGTCTATTCTTCACCAGATTCCCCGACAAACGAGCAGCGGGATGCGACGCACTCAACAGACCCTGGCCTCAAGGACTTCTCTACGCTTTTCCGCCGTTCCCATTGATCCAGAGGACAATAACAAAGATAAAGAGGGAACAAGCAGAGGTCATTCTGATCACACCATATTGGCCTCGCCGGCCATGGTTTGCAGACATAGTGACAATGACAATAGCACCGCATTTCAGGCTACCACTCAGGGAGGACCTCCTGAAACAGGGTCCAATAAGACACGAGAAACCAGAAGCTCTATGTCTGACAGCTTGGCTATTGAGAGGCGAGCTCTCACAAAATTAGGTTACTCCCAACAGGTGATGGAAACCATGCTCCAGTCCAGACGCCCTGCAACCAGGAGAATTTATCAAAGTACGTGGGCAAAATTTGCAGGGTGGTGTGGTACTAGGGGAGTAAACCCCATTAAGGCTTCAATCGGGGTGATACTAGATTTCCTTCAGGAAGGGCTGAGTAAGGGATTAAGTCCAAACACCTTGATAAGACAGGTATCCGCCCTCAGTAGCGTCCTTAGCACTAGGAAGGGAAGGAGTGTATCCAAACACCCTCATATCATAAGGTTTCTCAAGGCAGCAAAGGTCGTATCGCCTCCGGTGGTACACCGCTTCCCATCCTGGGACCTTAACTTATTGTTAAAAGCCCTAACCACAATACCTTTTGAACCCCTTAGGGAGATCTCCCTGTATTATCTATCCCTAAAGCTGGCTTTTCTAATAGGAGTTACTTCGGCTAGAAGGGTCTCTGAATTGAGTGCCTTGTCAATAGAGCCAAGTTTATGCATATTTAAGGAGGAGTCTGTAACACTGAGGCTAGATCCCAGTTTCATCCCCAAGATAAATACACATTTTCACAGGGAGCAGGAGATAAACCTCCCTTCTTTTTGCCCTAGACCTTCGCATCCTCAGGAGCATGTTTGGCACACTTTGGATGTTAAAAGGGCCCTCAGGATCTATATTGAACGCTCAGCGTTATTTAGGAGATCTTCGGCCCTATTTGTGGCCTATGGACCACAAAACAAGGGTAAGAGAGCCTCCAAGTCCACAATATCTAGGTGGATAGTTCTCTGCATTAAGGAGGCTTATAGAGCAAAAAACAAAAATCCCCCAAGCGGAATATTCGCACATTCACTTAGAGGGGCAGCTACTTCTCAGGCATTTAGACAAACTGCTAGCTATGGGGAAATTTGTAGAGCAGCGACGTGGTCCTCGGTTCATTCCTTTACAAAACATTATAGGATTCCTCTACAGGAATCGGCCGAGGCAGCGTTTGGAAGAAGGGTGTTACAGGCAGTGATTTAATGTCCTGCCTGGAACCTGTTATTCAGAGATAGAATCTGCCCACCCCACAGCACGCCGTCGTATAAAAGGGGGACACTGCTTGGGTAAGTCCCTACTGTGCTGGCTGGCCGTCCAGGAGGAGCCACAGGGAGAAAGGAAAATTGGGCACTTACCTCGTGAATTTTCCTTCTACTGTGGCTCCTCCTGGACGGCCAGACCCACCCGGAGTTTTTAACAGACTCTGGAATTAGGGTCTATAACTATAATTAAAGTTTTGAATCTTCAGAAAGGGCTAAGACAGAGCTTAAGGTGCCCTTGCAACGTCTGGACTGAGTAGGGTTTTCAAAAAGTATTCCTGTTATAAGGGCTTGTTGCCATATGAATCTATCCCTACTTAGAGATTAATTTGGTTATGTAGTTTGAATAATTACTGTTCATTGAGTGTCTTCAGCAGCATCGAGCAAAGGCTATATTACACTGGGGTTGGAAGGGATAACCCCGCACTGGAGACACAAAAGTTGGATGTCTGCCTCCTATTGATAGTGACGGGGATATACCCTACTGTGCTGGCTGGCCGTCCAGGAGGAGCCACAGTAGAAGGAAAATTCACGAGGTAAGTGCCCAATTTTCCTATCTAAGAACTGTGGCAAATCTTTCACTAAGAAGAGCTCTCACTCTTCTAAGATTCCAAACGATGCCCACAGCAGTTCTTGAGGGAAGATATGCAAAGATCCCTCCTAGACTGTGGCTTTGCCCATGTGGGGCAAATGTCCCTGAGGATCTGCCTCATTATCTGTTCAGCTGTTCACTCCTTTCAGAAACTAGAACTAAGTATCTTTACTACAAAGGAGTTCAGCTCAGGATGTGCATATGAAAATAGTATTCTTGTTCGCAAACCCGGAAAAAAGGTTTATGAAGAAGGTGTCGGATATGGCCCACGCCTTTATGGTGCAGAGGTGTAAGACTAATCAAACCAAATAAAACTTCAAATTAAATAAAATAATATAAAACTGGTCCACCAGAAGGGGTAGTAAAGGGAAAGGGAACATTAGTTTTAATCAGTTTAATGTAATCATAGACTGAATCTGTTCTGAGCACTGACTAACTGCATCTTATAGTATAAAGACATCAATAAAAGAGGAAATTTATTTGGGGTAACATACTGGTCTAATTGTGATCTCTATTGAATTCAACTGCCGATATAAGGACAAAACCCAGTTTGTACAAAAATCCTTCATTATTTTTTAGGAATCCACTACTATTTTGGCAAATTGTTAAAACGATGGTGAAGTTTTTCGGACTGTGTCTGTTGTTTTTCTGCCAAACGAGGACCTGATTTCTATATTTCATTTATTACGAGAAACCTTGTTTAAAGATGATCAGTGTTTGGAAGTCGATGAGGATGCTCTGTTGTTTTAACTTATTTTAATTCATTTTAAATGTATTCTGATTATTATGTTGCTCATTATTTATAATTTACTTATTAATTGTTGTTTATTATTATTTACTGATTTATGCTATTTTGTTATAACCAAAAGTTTATTTACTCAATTTATTTATTTATTTGAATATAGTTGAAAGAATAAAATTTATATTGATTGATGGTGTCACTAATATTGCCCACTAGTTTTACTCATGGACTGCAAAGAAATAATATTCACTGATAACGTGTATTTCCTTGGATATGCTGAACCGTAAAGAGCAGTTTTCCATCATAGTTCTGTAAATTCGATCCGTTTTCTCCTTCCAGAGTTGATTTTAACGAGACTCAAGGCTCCCTGTTTAACAGACTGTGTCCACACAGTGTGTACTCCTGGGATTGCTACCCACGGAGTAGTTACTCCAGATAATTAACTACCTCACTTTGCAAATGCACAAAAATGGAATGAGGTGACTTCCCCAAAAATGATTGTGCCTTCTAGTAAGAAGAACTTTGTGGCATTTTGACTACACTGATTACTCCTCAACTTGCTTTTGTGGCAGTTATGCTGGACCGTATTGAAAACAACAACAACCCACCACCTCGCTTTTCCTCCAGTTTCTTTCGTAGGTCATAACCACACATTTTACTACATCTTCCCAGTGTATCATGTGTGGGCAAACCCAGTGTATCATGTGTGGGCAAAAAGAGGATTAAAGTGAATTAAGGAAAACTTAATTCAGAAGTGATACTGTGACCAAGTATAGCAGAATCCACTTAAGTCAAACTTGCATAACTCAAAATTCTGGTTAAGTCAAATACGTTTCCCCCAACACTAGGTCTAGCAAATGTATTTCTGTTTTAATTAAGTCAAATTTTGCACCTTGATGACTCAAATTTTTAAGGTGTATAGAGTATACCCTCCAAGCAAAAACGATCAGTACTTTTGAGTGTATGAATAATTTCTTGGCAGCTTGTGGTTAAAATACTGTAGCATAGAGCCTCCAATCTTGCAGCACAATGCAGAAGTACTATCTCATTGCATTATACGCCTGGGGAGGATATCCTACAGAACTTTAACCATATAAGAGAAGGTTAATTTACTCAAAGGTGCTGATATTTTTAGCTGGGAGAGTAAATTAATACTTGAGTAAAACTTGCACTACCCCTTTTGTTTAACTCTGCAGAAGTCAACTTCCTGACAAGTTCAACTTTGAGATTTTCCACTGTGAGCTGAGAGAATTTCTGCTTTTATCCATGTTGGATATGGAGAAACTTCAGCCATACGTATCTTACTGTGTCCCCTCTCATCCTTTCCTCTAGAGAGGTGGATGGTAGTTGGAGGTGGGATGAGGGAGTGCGTTCATTGTGACAGAAATAAAAATACTGTCTGGTTGGGCACACTTGAAAGGGGAGCAGCCTGTTGATATAGTTCTGCAAACACAGCACTCCGCAGAGGGTATAAGAGGTACAGCTATGACCCTATTTACACGAGACGCTCCCATGCATGGACACCCATTGTCTGCATAGGAGAGCATCTTGTTTAAATACGCTCCTGTGACCCACACACACACATACACATGGAGCCATTGGCCACAACACAGGTTGCTCCGTGCATTGGGTGTGGGGTGGGATCAGTGTGCGCTCACTTCACCTGTCCCCCCTCGCCCGGCAGCGTTGCGCCCATGGACCGCCCCCTCCCCCCCGGAAAACCGGTGGTCGCATTGATTGGCTGTTGCTAGTTTGTGGTTTTGTTTGTTTATTGGCACTGGCTTCCGCCCTGGCCCACAAAACACATACACACACACACACACATACAAAAACAAAATACAACGAAAAAGAATAATTACAATATAAAACTAATACAGATCCTCACATAAAAGTGATCACAAAACAGATCAGAGTTTAATCATACTAAGGACGGATAAAAATTTCTCCACTAACTGGATCAAAAAAGCATACTCTAGCTAGTTCAGAGGGTCAAATCAAAGCAGCACAGTATCCACCCGTTTACAGTAAATTTAATTGGAGTCTAATCATTTTGCGGCGTTTGGCTACTAATAAAAGAAATGTTGCCATCGACATTAGGTTGCTAGTTTGTGATTATTGTCCTATGGAAACACTTAGGTTGCTGTTTCCTAGAGCCGGTCTAGACTAGGTTGTTAATTTCACAAGTCTAGGCAAAACTTTTAATTTCTCCATTTCCTTGTTACTTATCATTTGGAACGAGGGTTCAAATCCCATCTTGGTCATGAACTCACTGGGTGACTGTGGGAAAGTCACTATCTCTCAACCTCCTATTTCCTATCTATAAAATGGGAATAATAATAGTAATGATCAACGTCACTGCCAGTTTGGATAAGAATTGTAAAGCACGTTAAACACTGAAAGCACTCTAGAAATTATGATGATTTGAGATTTCAGCAGCCCTTGAAAATGCCAACCCAAAATCTCTCCAAAGGAGAGGTGGATCCATAATGTAAAAATTAGGAATATCGGTGTTAAAACTAATTTTTCTGTACAAACGTGTGTTTTTTTTGGTAGGAATTATTCTTTCTATGTGCTCGACAACCAGAATCTGCAGCAGCTGTGGGACTGGAACAACCACAACTTGACCATCAAAGAGGGGAAAATGTACTTTGCTTTTAACCCAAAGCTTTGCGTTTCTGAGATTTACCGCATGGAGGAGGTGTCCGGAACAAAGGGACGGCAAAGCAAAGGAGATATCAACCCCAGGAACAATGGAGAAAGAGCCTCTTGTGAGTAAAAGACCAGCAGAGGGGTTAAGTCTCTGGAGTGAGTCCTACTGTGGGTTTGAAAATAGTGCTGAAGAGGATGGAAGTCGGTGATAGACGGGGGAAGACTACATTGGGTCATTTTAGTTCATAGGTATCTTGAGCTCTGTAGCACGTAATGATCTGTGGAGACCTTTAAAACGTAGCTCATGTAGTGTGGATGTTTGAGTACCCTGCATCTAACCATCCTTCTCCCTTTCAAGGTTTTCTAAAAAGTAGTACCCCTCCACCCCCAGTTGTTACTCTTGCTTTCAATTTCTCTAAAGGTGGTGCTTCCACTTCTCCCTTTGGAAAACCGTGGTCACGGAATTATGGAAGCAGACAGGAAGGAATTAGGCACGTTGTTTAATATGCACAGTTTTCTTGCCCGTACCACGTTCCAGATTTGTGGGTGTTAAAACACCTATCCTTGTAAAAGTAGGATTTGGAGACCTGGTCATGCACGTATTTAAAAAGCGCATTTAGCCCAAAACACGTGGATCAGAGCAATCAGACATGTTACCAAATAAAAAATGTGTTCACGTGGGAAAGCGCCCTCTGTGCCTGCAAGAGCCCAATCGCACTTGGACATGAATTAACACGTTCTGTGCGGTCACTAATGGTGAGACCTGACCCTTACCAGCAGTCCTGAATTATAGACAGGTCCCTGCCTCCAGGGGCTTAAAATCTAAGAGAGCCGAGGGAGGGACAGGGGAGCACAGGGAGAGACAGGGATGCGTTTGCAAAGTTGAGACGTCACAGGGGTGCATGTGCTTAGCTTACTGACCGAGAAGAGGGGGACCCTGAGTAAAGGATGGAAGAGGAGGCATCGGTGAGGGGGATGAGGAGCTTGGGAAAGCCTGATGGAAGAGGTGGGTTTCTGGGGGGGGATTTGAAGGTTGGGAGGGTAGGGAAGGAACAGAGTGAATGAATTTAGGAAGGGAGTTCAGGAAATGTCAATTCCTAAAAGTCTATTAAAAATAAGTTTTGAATTCTCACCCCCCACCCCCAATTAGTGAGTATTGCGAAAACTGAAGCCGGTATTTCCAGTCAGGCATTTAGCCTGTGCTTGGAGATGGGAATAGGGAGGACTCTAGCATTCTGTGTGTAGCGCATTACAGTAATGCAGTGGTATTTTGGCAGTCTCATTAAACATAGTCGTGTGTTTAACATATTTGAAGGTAGACAAAATGGTGAGGCTTCGGTGCATGCTGCCTACCTCGCTCCAAGCCCATGCAGAAAATGGGAAGTTTAATTGTCTTAAACTGGTCTTGGGCTCAAGCAGCCAGTAAAGCCAGAGTCAGCTTGCTTGCTACAGCATGTTCTATGCCTTTCATCTGTAGACGCCTTGTGCCAAACGATGCTAGGATGCCAAAATCTTGTCGGTGGGGCTGAGAGCCCCCTCTTCCAGTCCATAGCTGCCTTTTTGAGCTGCAGTGTTTTCATGCTGTCTGGTGCAGACCCACCACTTCAAGACAAGGTGGTTTGTTGGCCTGGTTTTCCCTCTGATCCCTACTGCTAATTCTGAAGCACTATGTAGTGTTCCTGGAAATGAGTGCATAAAAACGCAACATGTCCACTTCTGCTTAGATACGTGTGTGGTTGAATGTCTCCTTAAGCATGATGCATAGCTGCAGATGCTATAGATCCTTGTGTAAAGAAAGAGCGTGCTTAGTCAATAGACGGAGCGCTTGCAGTCCTGGAGGAGTTACAAATGTGCCGGCAGCTCTTGCCACCGCCAGCCTCTGCCTGTTCCTTAAATCCCTGACAAAAAGCTTTCTGACTCGCCCAAAAAATAGAGAGAGAATCAACGATCACTAAACTGCCTTTGAATAGATAGTCCCATCCGTACCAGTGTATGAGAGGGTGTTTATTTTCAGTCCTTCCAGGCTCTAAAGCCTTACTTGCAGCTGAGGTTTAGCCTGCAAGTTCGCTCCAAGAATTAAGCTTTTTTAAAAAGTTACTTTGTTTTGGGAATGTATGGCTCACTGATTTGTTAATGGGAGGCCATTCACCTCTAGACCACAGTGTCAATTCAAGTTTTGTATGGCAACTGAAAAAGGCAGAGCCTGCAGAGAGAAATGAACGTAGTGCTTTCCAGCTTGGTATCTGTCAAAAGAGAACTGGCCTTTATGTTCCCAGGGAGAACCCTTCACACCTTTCTTGCTCACATTCTGGCTGCACAGTTTCTAAAATTTATTAGAATAGTGGTCACTGAACAGGTCACCTGCGTAACTCTGTTTTAAGATTTTAATCTAATCATGCAAATGGAGTGAGGTCCTGACGCACTGTTTTGGGGAATCTCTGGGTTAGAAGAAATTGGTGGGTTGTATGTTTGTACGAAGGTCGCTCCTTGTTTTGGAATAGATAAGGGAAGTTAACGCACGGGCTGGGACCCCGCCAGATCCCAGAGCTGCTCCAGGCTGCTACCTCGTGCGGGCCCTGCAAGGACCCCAGCAGACAAGCTGGTGCTTCCCCCAGCTGCAGTCTGCTCCCCCCGCACCTTAGAGTTGTGGTTGCTCATGTGACTACTCTAGGCTGCAATCGCGACTCTTATGTGGTGAACGCAGCCTGTACTGCAACCCTCTCACCCCCCATTTGGGCCGGGTTCCCTCCCACATGGAGTGCTCCACACCTTTCTGGGGATGATGCCTTGCGGAGCTGCCCGGGCCCAAACCAGGACAAACATCTGGCGGCCGCCCTTCACATGGCCAGGTAAATCCAGGGGAATGGGGTTGGGGGGGCTCTTGTCTGTTAACACCCACAGATAAATGTAACAAGTTTAGAGAACTCACAAATACATGTTACTGATAAGCTAGGGAAAACCCAAAGATAACACGCTGGCGCACAGCCTGAACAAAAACACAAAGGTAAGCAACAATTGGGGAGCCGTGTTTGCTTTATTTTGCGTGTTGGTGGCATTGAGGAAACTGAAAGTGAACACTCTATTGTCTCCCTGGCAATAGAGAAGATGACAGTCTAACTCTGACGCTGTTACTAATTTGTCTTTTGCGCCGCAGGCGAAAGTAACATTCTGAAGTTCGTCTCCAACACGACCATGAAGAACCGGATTAAACTAACATGGGATCGGTATCGTCCTCCGGATTACCGAGATCTTATTAGCTTTACTGTCTACTACAAAGAGGCGTGAGTATGCGTGTCCAGAGACTAATGATGTCATTCTGGAGGTATCAGCAGGCAGGGTGGGATAGGATGTTTATTGACTGAATAAAGCGAGTCAGCAGAGTCCCTAGGGCAATTCTTACACACCGCGATATACGCATTTCGTTCTGGAGCTCTCTTTCCTTACAAGGTGCTCTTTGGGTACTGTGTATAAACGCAAAGGCTCGTTTGAAATAGGTGAGAGGTCAGCTGGGTTAGAATAAGTACTACATGTTTGGGGGGGGGGGTTACCAAATTTTAGGGGTTTTCCAATTTTTGAAAAATATATATACCGTCCCCTTCCCCCCCCCCCCCCTTTTTGGGTATTTCTCAAGAATTATTGGAGTCCCTCTGTGTGTGTGTGTTCTCTCATCCCACGTTGCTCCTTGCAGCAATGTTGACTAAGGACTGCATGAGATTGCGATGACTTTCTAGCTCCTGAATGTCATAACTAATTGGGGAGGAAGGGTTTGGTGTGGTGACAACTGCTATTAAGGGTGACTTAGGAGTAGGTTGTAAGGAGGATGCCTGGCCACCACCTGGTTTTTCTTCCGTTATCCTCCCCGCAATGAGCAACCCACACAAGTACTACTGTATTAGAGAGAGGTCTGGGTCAAAATAAACAGCTCCCTACATGCATGTTTTGGGGAAATTGATTGAATCAGAAAAACAACTTAAGCCCATTCTCGCCTCCCCCTCTTATTCACATTGAAAGAAATTTCTTCTGAGCCAAAATTCCTGTTGTGTCTGCCACTTCAGAAACTTCCTAGAGAAAAGCCATTGACTTAATCTCTGTGCGAATGAAGCACAGCATTGAACAGCTGGGAGAGGTGAGTTCAGCTCTCAGCTGTGTTGTAAAGTTACTTGGCGGCCTCGTGCAACTCGCTGCCTTACGGCTTCACTTCCCCATCTGTAAAATGGGAATAACGGCCATCTACCTACCCCATAATGATGAAGTGCTTTGTGCACTTAAAAGTGATGGCAGTAGTTCTGGCTGCTTCTGTTTTTGGTGTGTGCCCAGGTAGCCTGTGTCATAATGTCCGAAACAACCTCCTGTTCAAAATAACAAATCGTGGCAGTCTAGAATTAGTCCTTTAAAAAGCATGTTGGGTGTGCTTATTTTAAGTGCAAGGTGTAGACATAAGAAGTGCTGAACTGGGTCAGACCAATGGTCCATCGAGCCCAGCACCTTGCCTCTTGACAGTGGCCTATTTTAGTTGCTTGGGAGAAGTATCCAACGGGTCACAGTGGGGAGATCTGTTTCCTCACAGGCTACGTGCCCTAAACCTCTACTGGGCTAATAAGATTTTGGAGTCATTATATATAGAGGCACTAGGATATTTGGTTTGTTTTTAGTCTCTGTCGCTTTCCAAATGATTCCTAATACTGTTTGCTTTTTTGACTGCTGCCGCATGGATTTCAGTGTATTGTCCGCAATGACTCCAAGATCCTTTTCCCGAGTGGTAACCCCTAACTTAGAACTCAACATTGTGTACATAGAGTTTGGATTATTTTTTCCTATGTGCGTCACTTTTCATTTGCCATCATTAAATTTCATCTGCCATTTAGTTGCCCAGTCTTGCAGGATGCTCCTCTAATTGTTTACAATCCATAACTACTGTGTATCATCTGCGAATTTGATCTCCTCTTTTTACTCCTTTTTCCAGCTCATTAATGAATGATATTAATGTTGTGTTAAACAACACTGGTCCTAGTACAAATCCCTGGAGTACTCCATTATTTACTCTTCTCTAGTATAACCGTTGTTTCCTATCTTATAACCAGCTACCAATCCATGATAGGACACTGTCTCCTATCCCATGACTATTTAATTTCCTCTAGAGTGTCTTCAAACGCTTTCTGAAAATCCAGATACTCCGTATCGACTGGCTCACCCTTTTCCACATGCTTATTTACACCCTCAGAAAATTACAATAGATTAGTGAGGCATGACTTCCTTTTGCTAAATCTCTGTTGACTCTCAAATTGTTTGCCTCTAGTGAGAGTGCTTCAGTCCCTCTGTGCAAATGTGATGGGCTCTTAAAATCTGTCACTGTTGCCACAAATGAAGCCTAGTTTTTCTATGCAGGGCTGTTAAAATCTGTGCGCCTCTAACCCTGAATTCTCACAGACCCGGGTGGGGGGGGGCCCTCTCCAACTGTAAATTTCAGCCTGGGTGTTTGACTACCTGTGCCTGGCTAGAGAGTTGAGTGTGTTTATAACCCTGAGTATACAGCACTTTGAATCGGTTAGTGCCGACGTACTTTACATGGGAGGTCAGTATCATTATCCCTGTTTAACAGATGGGAAAATTGAGGCCAAGGGAGAAAAGGACTTTTTCTAAATCACCCAGTCATCCATTGGCAGAACTGGCAACAAAGCCCGGGTCTGCTGCATCCCAGCCTGCTAAACTGTCTATTACGCACCGTGCTAAAAAGCTATTTTGCAATCAGAAAACTTGTGTTGTTTTGTTTACATTGTGGAGATGTCATGGCTTGCCCATTATGCTGTTTACTTTGGCTCTTTAAGGAAGTGCTTGTGTTCTCCTATTTTCCCCATTGTACAGTGCAAGGCAATCTTCTGGAGCTTTGCAAATAATAAACATCCCAATAGGGTTCGTTCTTTCCTCCTTTTCCAAGTTCTTATTGACCTGTGACTAAGTATCAGCAGGGAGAAACAGAGACAGTTGTGCATTATTTCTCCTTTGGAAGGGAATGGATGAATTGGAAATACGTGGTCCTAGAGATGGGACCAAAGTTAAAAGGGACCCGAAGGTCCGTCTACTTCAACCTGCTTCGATGCAGGAAGACTGCAACCACATTTAAAAATAATAATTGAAATAATACATTGTAATTAATTAACTTGATAATTATTAAATTAATTTAATTTAATTTATTAAATCTAAATGAATGATTTAATTAAATAAGTTAATGATTAGATATCTAATTAAATTAATGCATTTACAATAATTAATAATTTAAAACGTTATGTGTTATACGTGTTAGCTGCCCTGTGCCTTTGGAAAAGGGCGGGATACAAATTTGAATAAACAAACAAACATCCCTGACAGGTGCCCGTCCAACCTTTTTGGAAAACCTCCCAATGTGACTTTTTCCCCGTTGCTTGAACAGCAATTACTGCAGCTCGAAATCCATCTCTCTCGCAATTTGAGCCCATTATTTCTAGCCTTGTCCTCTGGCAACGCAGAACAAATCCCTGCCCATCTTCTTAGCAGCAGCCCTTTTGATATTTGAAGACTGCGGTCATGTGTCTGTCTTTTCTTCCCACTTCCTTCAACAACTCGCTTTCTGGAGTCTTTATCGTCTTTATTGGCCTCCTTAAAATGAAACGCTCCAAACTGGACACGCTTCTCCAGGTGAGGTCTGATCACTGCTGGATAGAGTGGATTTACTGCTTCCCATAACTTTGAAACCAGGCTTCTGCTAATGCTGGATCATTTATCTAGCTGTTCTCCTTTCCTAGAAAAAGAGAGTGAGCAGTGAATAGCTCCGTCCTCTGTCATCTTGAGACCTCGATCATCTTGGAAGCTAGAGATTAGGTCTTGCAGCTGAACTCCTAGTTCTTATAGCAGTTGGGAATAAGCAGCAAACCTAGGTGCTGTGATTCTCCTTGGTTTTATTTTTGTATAAAGAGCAAATAAACTTCTATTTTTATTAGTTTTATTGGACAGGGGCTGATGTGAGGTTCTTCCTTTTAACGTTCCGAGTGTTTTTAGCAGGAAGTAAAATCACCACCTTTCCTTTTGGTTATATTTCAGGCCCTTCAAGAATGTGACTGAGTATGATGGACAGGACGCTTGCGGCTCAAACAGCTGGAACATGGTGGATGTTGATCTGCCCCCGAACAAAGAGAACAACCCTGGGATTCTACTGCAGGGGTTGAAGCCTTGTACTCAATATGCCATTTACGTCAAGGCCGTTACCCTCAAAATGATGGAGAATCACCACATCCATGGAGCAAAGAGTGAGATCGCGTACATCCGTACCAATGCTGCAGGTAAGACTAACACCACCTTGCACTGTAAAGGCCACGCCCTCTGCAGCTTTACCAGCTGGTGGGAACATAAGAACTGCCACGTTGGGTCAGGTCAGTGGCCAGCGTCTAGTGTCCGATAGCGGCCAACTTTGATCACTGCAGAGAAGCAGACAGCAGGTTGTTGTGGAGTGTCCCAGTACCTGCTATTCGTGTGGGTTTATAAAGATGCATATGTACTCTTAAGAGCCCTGGACTTTTTGAAGAAACGTAGTGCTTCAAAAAGGGGTAAGGGTAGTTTTCAGTTCTTGAAACCCAGGAAATCCATTTTCCACAGGTTGCTGACTCTCAAGTGGCAAAATCCTTTGGAGAAATCACAGCGGTGTAGGGGAGAGGGAGGGGTGTTGGTGAAATACACAAAAAGTGGAGACATGTTTTTCATACCACATCGACATGTCTGCCCTTGACAGACAGAGCACAGCTCAGGGTAAATGTGTTCTATTGAATTGACTCATCTTTGACCACAGAAAACCTCTCAAATAAGTGCCTCGTCCAAGTGATCTAGCTTAAGAGAGCAACACCTTTTTTGTGATGTTTTCTGAAATTACAGATTGGAAAAGCTCACCGATCCAGTTACCACTGCAGTGGACAGCAATATAAAAGCCCTACATAGCTATTGACAAAACCTGTTACCATTTTGATTTTGTGTATTTTTAACCATCCATTTTTGTGATCAGTGAGCATGAGTGATTTAAAAGAGGTCAGATCTGATTGATTGATTGATTGATTGATTGAAGCACTGAGCATTGGTTCATTTCACTCACCTGGGAGGGCAGGGGGACCTAACA
Source organism: Sphenodon punctatus (assembly GCA_003113815.1). Lineage (NCBI taxonomy): Eukaryota > Metazoa > Chordata > Lepidosauria > Sphenodontia > Sphenodontidae > Sphenodon > Sphenodon punctatus. The sequence continues at coordinate 4,231,422 of QEPC01012846.1, forward strand.
GTGCTCTCAACTTTGATCTAAACAGTTACAGCTGTAAAGCAATGTGTGTGTATAAAGATTGTTGCAAAATAATTGGGGTTTTTTTCAGGTGGTGGGGGGAGACCTCTTTAAGCAATCGAAGCTTCATTCCAATACTAGAACATAAGGATCATCCACCTGGGTCAAGTGCATGCTGTATGCCACCTCCAGTTGGCCTCACCCAGACCATTTTATCGGTCTGGCCCAGTATGGCACGACTTTTGTTCTTAAGCCGCTGGGCAATCCCCTTATAACTCACTACCCTTACCCCAACTTCCATAGATCCTGGAGCAGGGATAGTCAGACTTAGATTGCATGTGATCCCTTAATCCAGGCGGCACACTCAAGGGATCTAGTAGGACCCTTCCTGCTGGCGTTCAGCCCTAGGGCACCTCAACCACTGGTTTTGCAAGTGGTGAGGAACCACTCCTCTTTATGGCGAACCTTCCCCCACTGCATTGGAGTAGTTCTCCTAGCTTGTTTCCTCCCCGAGGCACCAGTCCTGTTCTCCTTCCCAGGGACAATCTCTGGGGAGCTGGTTTCACTTCCCACACCATACTCTACTGTAGACTAGCCTATGATCTACCAGTAGAACATGGTCTATCGCCTGGTAACCCTTCTTCTAGGGACATAGGGACGCCCTGAGCATGAGGTTGTGCTTCCTTTATTATTTATGCTAATAAATAAACAAATTATTAAGAAAGAAGTCAATCGCTGGTGGTGAAGGCTGAGAAAATAGAACTTTTCATTTTCCCTAGAGAGAGATCCATTGTGTGTGGTGTTTTCTTCCCATTTATTTATCCTGCACAAATGCTGGCAGAGAGGTTCATGTACTAATAGAGCAACATGAAATTCACACACAACTGAATATAGACAAGTGGAGAATTGAATAATTAGGAAATTGTGGTCATTGGGTTTTGCCTATTTGCAATCCTGCTAAATCTATAAAATATTCAGTATATTTAAAGGTGGAAATGCTGTTTTCAGCTATTATTTCACATAAAAATTCATTCTGTAGGGTTAATGCAGGTTTTCTTATTGCTGCATTTCATCCCTACCCTGCTCCAAGCCATCAATGCTTTATAAAACGCCATTCATAATTCTGTTTAGAACACCTTGGATAACATCAGCATGAATGCTCTTTGCATAATCGGATGCTTCATTTTAAAGAATTGCAACTTTAAAAATGGCCTGCGTTTATTAGCATATAAATTGAACCCCCCTCTAGAGAACGTGCTGCACGGAAACCAGACTGACATTAACTAGTTCATCTGGGTGGGCCCAGCCAAGCTTTGCAGTCCTTGATGGTATGATATTCGAGCCAATATTGGTGGGTGAGCTGGTGGAGTACGGATGGATATTTTGCCCCATATGAAGGGGAGAGAAGAGCAATCTTTGACCAATACCTGTAGCGTCATGATTTTTCATACATTACCCATATGCTCCCTTTTCCCATTGGAGACGCTTTCCCTTTCTTGTAAACTATGCGCATTGAATTTCAGATTGGCTTCTCTGCTTGCCATCCAAAACCCATTGCATGCTGTATATAAAACTGCCTATTGTTCCTTTTGTTTTTATTTTATTTTTTTCTTCCAGTGCCATCTATCCCCCTGGATGTCATCTCGGCATCCAACTCATCCTCTCAGCTAATTGTGAAGTGGAATCCTCCTTCTCTCCCTAACGGCAACTTGTCTTACTATATTGTGCGATGGCAGCAGCAGCCTCAGGATAGTTACCTTTATAGACACAACTACTGCTCGAAAGGTAAGGGACCCAGAAGCACTTGTGCCTGCCGCTCCCTCCCACCTGACCTTATTCTAGTCACATGTTCCCAAGCATTGAGGTAGAGCTGAAATGGGTACCTGTGGGTGGGTAATACCTGCCATTTGGGGTTTTTGACCCGGTACCCGAATACTTGTGGGGGGGGAAATCGTTTTCACTGTTACCATTTTGCTGCTTACTGATCAGTATGAGAAAATAGTGAAAATTGAGCCAGGGAATTGCTATTCCGGGGCAGGTAGTCAGCAAATCAGGACTTGGGTTACCCATCAGTCACTAATGGCGCCCCATTATGTTGATTTTATATTATTTATTTTATATTTGTATTATTATATTTTATCTTTTTTAATTGTATTCGTTAGCCGCCTCAAGCTGCTGTTAGCAGGAGGGTGCGGGGTATAAATTGATTAAATAAATAATCAGGTACTGATTATTATCGGACGGTGACAGGTTGAGTCGAGTATTGCACGTTCCATTTCTGTGGCTCCTTGTTTCAGCTGTGCGTTGGAGCTGTTTGTTTCCTGGGTGTAAGCAACAAAGGGGGAGGGAGCTGGCAGTCCATCTGCTTCATTTGCTTTGAATTCTGTTCCTTTAAAGATAAAGTCCCAATTCGGAGATACGCTGATGGGACCATTGATATGGAGGAAGCAACTGAGCCCACCAAGCCAGAGGGCTGTGGGGGAGAGAAAGGGCCTTGCTGTGCTTGTCCTAAGACAGAGGCCGAGAAGCAAGCTGAGAAAGAGGAGGCCGAATACCGGAAAGTCTTTGAGAATTTCCTCCACAACTCCATCTTTGTGCCTAGGTAAATAATAGCGGAAAGGGTGAAGCTCTTTGTAAGAAGCCAATGGTTGTATTCTTACGGTTAAGGTAATGAAACACACACACATCTTTGGATAGCTCCTGAAACAGTTTGCAGGGGAGGTGACCTACCAGAGTCTGCTTCCTAGCATCTCTTCTTTGCCAAATCTTCACTTGCCTGTCCTTATTCCAGCTGATAACAACTGCCCTTACTATGTGTTCAAGGGCCCTTCCTCTGATGGTTCCTTTGTACAGTCAGAGATCACGAAGGAAGCTCTTCACTTGTAAGGGTTTTGAAGAATGAGCAACATGTGCCTTCCAATGTGATATTTCTCTAAATGGTCTCTTAAATACTTAGATGGCTGAAGATTTATTAAAAGAATACACCGCTCTGGCCGAATTTAAAATGGCTACCCCTTTTTAATTCACATCGCCGTACTAATTAAAGAGCGTGTATTGGTTTCCTGGGTACTCGGTGCAGCTGAGAATTAATGTACTCTTTCATGATGACAAAGGCTTATACATTAAGTGGCGGCAGCATAGCCATTGAGATCTATTTCAGGGGCCATCGTGAAGCAGGTATTATTGAATTCATTGGTGATTTGGGTACTTGAGTTTCTAATTTACCTCTCACCCTAAGCTGTTTTTACTTAAGATAAGTGGATCATGAGACCAGCATACAGTGCCTAGCTGTAACGCCCTAATGTAAGCCATCCAATTTAGGTCTCTTAGATCACATTCACACCTGACGCGGCAGCGGTGGTTCGTGCTGGTGGAAAAGTGTGAGAACCAGGGTGTGCTGCCTGATGCAGAATTAACACTGACAGGTGTGAAGAAAACCATTCTGTTCCCCAGTTCGGTTTTAGCAACTTAGCTTAAGACTTTATTTATTAGACTGTAAACTCTTTGTGGCAGAGACTCTCGACCAGGATTTTTGTACAGCAGCGATCACAGTAAGCCCCTGATTTTTTAATCTGGGCCTCATTGCCCCCATGTGCTGCAATATAAAATGGGTGGGGAACCGTCAGTCCGTAGGCCAAGTTGGGACTGCGGCTTTTATTCAGCCCTTTTCCAATTCCTGGGTTTAGCCCTCGGAACCTTTTCCCTCCCAGGGGCCACGTTGAAAATTAGCACAGGCTCCTGAAGGCTGCCGAGAAGTTGGAGGCGGAGGGTGCTTAAAGGGTGCGCTCAGAGTTCAGATCATAGATCTCTGCCGGGGATCTGTTTCCTGTCCTTGTTGTTGCATGTCCTCATCTCTGCTCCCTTGCCCTGAGCTCACTTTTTCAGTGCTTATGGGTGGGAACTGGATCAAGGAGCTACGTAAAAACTAGCTGCGGGCCACAGCAGTGGTTCCCCACCTTTACCGTTGCCTGTCATCAAGCACTGTGAAAGACTGAGCTCAGGGGGAGGAAGTGGCAATGAGGGCGTGCCTACAAGGATAAGGGGACTGCTGGCGGAAAAAGGTTCCGCACCGTTTATATATGGCACATAGACTAGATCTAGTGCTTCTTGTATGCAGTGTCTAGTCTTATTGCGTAGCTGCTTCCAGAGACAAAACGACCATATCCCTGAATGGAATGAACTAGTGAATGCGGTTTAGGGTATGATCTTCAGCAGTTTAGTGCTGGCATTTGCACTTAACAGCTGGTATGAGTCTCCTTGTCGCCAATGGGATTTGTATTGATGCTAGAAGTTGGCACTGGTGCATCTTGCTGCCTGTGTGTTGGGCCCTGTATACTGATTGAAACCGTGGCTGTCATTCAGGGATATGGCCATTTTGTCCTTGGAAGCACAGTAGGGCCACCCGAGTAGGTGATCAGTGTGTGGAGGTGATCAGTGTGTGAAGTAGTATGCAGTTGCTTAGTATGGGATGGACGTTGTGCAAAGGAGACGATTTGTCTTTCACCCAAGCTTTCAGTTGTTTGACATGTTTCAGTCACTTGAGGTCAGATAGTCTTGGATTGACGTTATAAAAGCATTAAAAATCACTGAAACCTTGACCCATTAAGGGTGGACATGCCAAAATTCTTACCCATCTTTACGTGCTAGATTGCACTATTTAAAATCATAAATTGGGCCAATTTCACCTGGCAAGTTTTGAATGCTTTGCTATTATTTTCCATTTTGCAAGGCTTTGCTTTCATAATGGGTGCATTTTTCTTTTCAGTGCTGTAATAGCAGTAGCAGATAAGATAAAAGACTTGTAAATAGCTGAGCAGTTAAGTGACTTTTAAGAAGTCTGAATGTCAGGGAAATGTGAGATTTCTCCGCGGGACATATCTAAGCAACTAGTTACTTGCAGATGTCTATTTTTTTTTCTCTTTGCTTTCCCTGAGGGGCAAAATAATTCATGTGTCAACACAAGCCTCATTAGAAGTCTATTATGTTCCCAGCCTTCTACCTGGGTCTGCCTTTCTTTGGGACATTATTAAAGACGCTCCGTGCGTAAATAAAAGGATAGGACCATGTGATTTTCAACTTAAAAACAAACACATCTGTGTCGTTACATCCCCCTGCCCTGGCCTTGTTGGCACTTTGCAGAGGGGTCCGCGCACACTGCGGTATTGAGGCAGAAAGGAGAAGGCTGGAAATGAGAGAATTTACACAACTGTGGAAGCTCACCATATGGAAGGCTCAACTGTGGAACCGCACTGTGCAATCCACCAACTTCTGCCAGGCAAGGCCCTTTTGTACTAGAGAGAGCAAACCCTGAGGACAGGAAATGGCTGGCACTGCCAAATTAGAACATAGCTCCATCTTATTTTTTGTCCCTCAACTTAGTTTTATTTCAGCTGCTTGTTGGCTTCACCCAGAGAATCACTGGTTTTCACACCTTCGCCTCTGGGACCCTTCTTTATTTTTGGCCGTCTAACTTGTTACTTTCTTGGGTACTAATTTTTTTCTCATTTGCGTGTTGCAGCGTAGCTGCTTGACAGAAAGTCATTGATGTAAAATCCCTCAGTATTCTAGTTAATGTTTGCCTTGTGGTTAATCTGTGGGCCGCCGTCTCTCCCTAACGTGACGCTGTATTTTTTTGCCTCTGCCTTCTGTGTGCGTGTGGACCCTGGTATAATTCCTTCAGAGACTGTTGAGCGAATGTTTACGTTTTGCATGAAGGCAGGGCTAGGCTATTTCTGTTGGGTAGCTGATCGATTGGGATGGGCTTTCCCGCCAACGCATACTTTTGTAGTTGATTTTTTTATTTCGGTGATACTGCTGTCTCTCACCAGTTCAGGAGCGAGAGTCTTTTCTTCATTTCTAGCATTGACTCTTCCAAAGTGCTGCAGCACAGTTGGTGACTCGGTGTCATTGGAGAGGCGTGAGGGATGCGTGTGTGTTCGCCAGGAAGTTCTGCACCTCCTGCTTGTCCAGACAGCACTCCTGGCCGGGGGCGGAGTGCCCATATTAAATCTATGCACAACCATCCCATATGCACCCCCCACCCTCACCCCACATGCACACACCTAGATTGCGTTGATTGTGTGGGATCTTACATTGCTCACAAATGTTGCTTGATGGCAAGAGAGCTCCCTCCTTTTGCCTTTGTATTAGTTCCCTGTGGAGTGGCTTATGTGAGTCATCTGTAGTACTTGAGACTCAACAAGCTGGATTTTTCTCTTAAAAATTTCCTTCAGCCTCTGACAATCTACATCAAGCTCAGCCACAATTGATTGTTTGGCACACAGCTTGGGAGGCACACTTTGGAACAGAACAAGAGTGGTCTCTGTAGTTTTCTTACATGCTTTTTGTTGCAATATTTTCTGTATCATTATGCTGCTTAGAATTGTTTTGCCCCTTCTCTTGCTTTCTGGGACTTGGTTTTAAATTTGATGAGTTTTAAAAAAGACCTTTTCCCATGTATGGACCTTCTGCTTTGCAGACCTGACCGGAAGCGAAGAGATGTGTTTCGAATTGCGAATGCCACCCTTGCTAGTAGGAGCAGAAATGTAACGGTCCCGGATCACTTTGCTAACATGTCTGAAACAGAGGAGAGCGAGATGGAGCATCCTTTCTTCGAGAGCAAAGTAGAAGGCCGGGAGAGGACGCTCATCTCTCACCTCCAGCCTTTTACTCTCTACCGTATCGATATTCACAGCTGCAACCATGAAGCAGAGACGCTGGGCTGCAGTGCATCTAACTTTGTCTTTGCAAGAACCATGCCTGCAGGTATGAACTCGATTCTTTTTTGAGTCTTGCAAAGAAAGAGACATCTTTTTAAAATATATATTTTATTGTTTGTAGTCGACATCAATTAATGCGTATGCAGATAAATAGAGGTAATAAACATACATAAAGGCTGTGTAGGTACAGGGCAGAGGTGGACGAATGGCAGCGCGGGAGCTGTGTGCAGCCTTTGGGCACCTGCACTGTGACTCTTGCCAGAAGTGGCTGCCTGGCCGTGTCCATGCAGTTCCCTCAGAAGCAAAAAAAAGCCACGCCACCATTTTTTGGCCACTGGAGCCTCAGGGGTGCTGTGGGAGCAGGTCCTGTGGCACTATTACTGCTGCCTAAACCCACCAGGACTCTTGGGAGCCAGAACTTTGGTGTGAGGGGGAAGAATTGGGGGAAGCTGCGATGATGCAATACATTTTGTGGCTCTCGTCAATATGGGTAGTAGTAGTAATCCTTTATTGTGCCGGCACCGGGCCATGACAACATAATATCAAGCACATACAAACAAGAAGAAAAATTCCAGAATATACATTCACTTAGGACGAGCTCTTGCATCATACAGGATCATAACTACTTCCTAAAATTAGATACAAAATTATATTCCACCTGACCACATAGTGGCCTGGAATTATACAAAATAGAAAATAATAAAAACAGGGCAAATAACATATATATTCATTTACATACACGTGTGTGTGTATGTAGGTATGTATGTGTGTGTATGTATGTATGTATACGCGTACATAGACATACATATATAAACAAACAAAACACAAGCTTCATACCTGAAAAATACATCACAACAAAAATATAAACCATCCCAATCCAACCATAAAACATTAAACCACTGATTACCAATAGCCCACCCCCAATTTGCCAGGTCCATCTGTTATAAAGTTGCTTATATTAACCCAGATCCAGCAACAGGATGTAGCATCAAGTAACCATTTAACATCATTATGTTGCCTTATCATAATAACATACCAGCTTGAGCCCGGTCAGTCACATAGCAGCAAAGAAGTAGACTTCAGTCTATACCAGCTCGTCGATATGAAAATTGGTATGTGGCTCTTGATCTTGAGAACTTTGCCCACTGCTGGGATAGGGTGTCTTGCCTTGGTGCAGGGGTTTGGGGCTAGATGACCCAAGAGGTCCCTTCCAGTCTTATACCCTTGCAATTGTAAAATATGGTTCTATTTAGCGACCCATGTTCAGTGTGATTTCCCCATTTTTCCCAATGGGGAAAATGCAGTGAATGTGAGACCCTGGTAAAACTGGAACAAAAACTTCCAATTGATCCCTCTCCTCTGATACATGGTTGCTAACCACTCTCCGAGTATCGTCCCAACTTAGATTACCATGAAGCAGTCTTACTGGGGAGACCATTGATCTTTCTGCGGACTTGGCTGTAGCTACATCCTTCTTTCCGCCAAGCCTTTTGTGGCGTGGAAAGTATTTTACAAGTAACTCAGCAAGAGTTGTCGCACCAGCTGCTGCTACAGCTGTTGACCTTTGGACTCTGTTATGCTCATAGGTGGCGGGTGAAATTGAGAACAAGTAACTAATACACCCTGTTCTTCAATCCATCCTTCTCTGTGTGTGTGTCAGTGTACATATTCTATATCAAATATTAGCAAACGTGTTAAATTAGTGAAACTGCACAACCCGCAGTCACTCGTGGTGAACCTGTGAAACACTGGCAAAATTCTAGAATTTCATCCATTCGCTTGTTCGTTTGTACAGTTCCTAGTAGCTGTTTGAGAATGTGTAACATTCTACAGTTCCCTCATAGTTCATTGGCATGTGAGCGTCAGTGTATGATCACTGCTGCTTTTGCACAGTCTCTGGTGAGCGTGCAAATTGGTGTTCCGGGCCGAGCTCCACCAACCACTGACACCAGAATACTCCCACTGAAGTCCAGGGGAAATACTCATTGGTAGGTTATGGCCAGAACGTTTAGTGAACTCTCTAACAAGTGGTGGTATTCAATCACTGGTTTACACACGTTTTCATTAATATGTGGCAGTGAATGTTTCCAGTCTAGTTGGTGTAAACCAATGTTGCACTTAAAATAAAATAAAACAAGACCTCTCTGCAGCTCTGTCTGTGGCAGGGCTCTCTCTGTCCATGGCTAATTTGACAAGCAGATCTGTCCGGGGATTCTGAACTATGTTTTGATGTCCTCTCATTGATTATGTCTTCCCATTGAAGAGCTGTCTCGAGTTCAGAGGGGCTCCAGTGCCTGTGATGGGATCCTTCTCCCATTATACACTGGGATTATTTGCTTTGTTGATGCTTCCATTTATTTTTGCAGAAGGGGCCGATAACATTCCAGGACCAGTAACCTGGGAAGGGAAGGAAGAAAATGCCGTCTACCTGAAGTGGCCAGAGCCTACTAACCCCAACGGATTGATACTGATGTATGAAATCAAATATGGGCAAAATGGAGAGGTGAGTACGGCCAAGACTGGGATAGTCTTTTCTCTTGCCAGCATCATTGCTTGTCTCCTGCCGTGGTCTGGTGCTGGATCAGACTGAGTGATGCTGGAAGACGTATCAGGCAAGCTTAGATGGGATGGAAGAAGTGCTAGTGACAGTAGGATGCACTTTTCTGCTATACCTAATACTTGGAAGGTGCTTGCCAATACTAATAGATCAAATCCCACAATGTGCCTACAAGCTAGGATTAGTGTGCCCATTTTACAGAAGGGTGTGCACTAAAGGCTGGGAAGATTGAGTGAGTTGCTCAATAGGCTGCATTAGGATTTTATCTAGGCCACCCTCGGTATGGACTCCCAGTCACTGTTGGGCTCTAATCCTTCCCTTTTGGGCTAAATCCCTCGCTCTCCTAACCCGAGACCAAAATGTTTTTAAAAACAACCAAACAAACTTGCATCACCCAAACCTGCCTCCCACCCAGAGGTGTCCTGTTTAAGATTATAGTCTGTCTGGAGAAGAGACAGTCTGTTCCTTCTCCCAAGACTAGCACAATGGAGCCCTGTTCTCCAGAGACCATCTCATTGTTAACATGATGCAGGTAATTAATTGTAGTAATAATCAGGGCTGTACAAATCCCCTTGCCCGTCTCTGGTGAGTGGATTTGTTCAATCCTGGGCCCCGTTCTCCTACTGCAAATCCCAACCTGTGAGTAGATTTTTGGTTTTGGTTTTGGTTTTTGCCCCTGGCTCGTGCGTTATTTATCATTTTTACAGCACTGGTGGTAATAAATAACTTTGTATGTTACAAGCCGCTTTCCTTTTCCCAGGAGAAACGGGAATGTGTTTCCAGACAGGAGTACAAGAAGCTTGGAGGAGCCAAACTCACCCATCTGAACGCCGGAAACTATTCGGCCAGAGTTCAGGCCACCTCGCTAGCTGGAAATGGATCCTGGACTGAGCCAGTGTCTTTCTATGTCCAGCCAAAACGTAAGCACGTTGTAGGCTGCGTCGGGCTCGGCGGTTACTGGCTTACCTTTTAATTATTCCAGGGATTCCTTGAGCTTGCAGGCATATCTGGCACTTGAAGTATCTGTCCTTTGTCCTCATAGACTTTCCTCTGTAGTCGCCTCAGTGATTTGTTCTGTGTTCTTTGGGAAGCAGCTGTGAATGAAAACTGTCCGTTCTGCTGTTGCTGTTCTTCCTTCTAGAGAGAGCTCCCTTCAGAGAGGTGCATACACGTAGCTGTAATGGGTATTGTCTCTTTCGGACCTATACCCATAAAGACAAGTTAAAAGTAACATCCCTATTGTACCTTTAATTGTGGCGTGGGGGGGACATTTTATGTTACGAATACAGGCGTCGGTCCTGTGAATTTGAATCTGGAACCCCTTGCGAAAACCCTAGTTTGAGCATCTTCCAGAGGTGGCGCAAGACAGGCAGGGTTAGGATTTGTGGGTGTGTCTTACAGGCATTTTATATGTCGTCTTTGTATGGTTTTGTATTCTATATGTAAGCTGTTAGTTGCCCTGAGCAATCAGGGAAGGGCAGGATTACCCCCCCACCCCCTACCCCCAAACTAAATAGAATCCTTGGAGGAAGGTGTTGGGTATAAATCTAACTAAATAATAAACAAATAAATAAGCATCACAAAGTGAAGTACTTTGTAACTTCATAACTAAGTAAATTTTGAGGCTGTGTTTTTCACAGTGTTTTTCACATGCTCTTTCCACGCACAGTTTTTAAAGGGTAAACATGGTATGAATCATTCAAGAACAAGAAAGCCCTTTAAACATACCTAGACAAAACAAAATTCATCAAACAGGACACTGCTCCTTTTGCAGTATTAATGCTGTGTGTGCTTCCCTGTTCCAAACACTGCGGATATTTATATTGAGGGACTACTTTCTGAACAAATTCCTACACACACACACACACACACACCAAACACGTTGATGCAGTATCCCCCACCCCCCAAATCATGGAAATGTTGTGTAGGTGGCAAACCGTTTTGTGTGTAGGTAGAAATTGTGTAACAAACACTAGTAAGTGCTGCTTTGTCTTGGTCTGTTACAGCAGCAGTCTACGGGAGCTTCCTGCATTTGATAATTGCGCTCCCCATCGCCGTCCTGCTGATCATTGGAGGGCTGCTGATTATGCTGTACGTCTTCAACAAAAAGAGGTGAGGGTCTTCCCTATCCTTTCAGTTCAGACTGAATTAATGGAGGAAGGGTGTGTGTTTAGTCTGGAGTGGGGGACCTCAGACCTGGGGACCTGTTGTTTTTACATGGCCCCTTTCCAGTTCCTACTTCCAACCACTGAAAACCTGAGCTCAGGGCAAGGGAGCTGAGATGAGGACATGCACACAGAAAGGACAGATCTGTGGCACCGATCCATGATCCTGAACCCACCCTTTAAACACCCCGACCCCAACTTCTAGGCAGCCCTTGGAACATGTACTAATTTTCCAAGTGGCCCCCAGGAGGGAAAAGGTTCCTTTCCCGCTGTTTAGGCCTTAGGATGAGTTTGGGAGTCTATAGGGGAGACTGAAGAATATGTTTTCCTGTTTAGGGTAATTTGTTACCTTAGTTGAGTTGCTGCAGTGGGAATAGAACTCGGAATCTACGCGCACTAGCTTGGACTGCTCTAATTCAGGGCTATGATATTCATAAACATTTCTGTGGGCACTGACCGGTGGAGAGGGTATAGTATTGAACTGTGTCAGTGTAGGTTGTGCTAACATGCGAGGAGATAGATATTCATGATGACTGTGGGCATGTAGGCCTGGAGAGGTTGTCTGCTGGGTCAAGGGCAGAACAAAATCCTAACATCATAGCCTGGATCGCTTCAGAGTCGGGTTCAGATTAAGAGCGCTTTCCCACGTGACAAAAAGTGCACTGTTTGCTTCTGCGGGCCGAATGCGGTGCGGCTTTTGTCACGTGGGAAAACGAAACAGTGTGGCTTTGGCGCTGACCATACAGAGGGATGCAGAGCTTGATTATTTTATTTTTTTCCCCCCAGTTCTCCGGCCTCCACATAATCGGTGCCAAAGTCGCGTGGCTTTGTTTTCCCACATGACAAAAGCCGCACTGCATTTGCCTCTTGGAATTTCTTGCGGAAGCAAACGGTGTGCGTTTTGTCACGTGGGAAAGCACCCTAGGTGTCTCCAGTCCCAAATTTACAAGAGGCTTTTGGAATCATTCGGGACAGGCTGACAATTTGTTCTTCCTGCTTGGGGTGTTTCTACTTGCCGTTCTCTTTTCAGTGTGACTTTTTTTTTAGAAAAAAACTATTCAAGTAAGACAGAAACAAGGAAAAATTTAGAATTCGTAGCAACTTTGCCATCTTAAAAAACTTGGTAGAGATCTATAGGATTTTTGCCCCTAGTTGTGTAAGCATTTTATATCTGCTTTTGTCACAGATGCGCTTTAAGGAGTGAGAGTGGGCTGAGGGTGTTCTAAAAGTTTCCTGGGTATGGCTGGGGGCAGGTATAGGCACACCATTCAGGAGAGCATACGGTCTTGTTCCCCAAAGCTGCCCTCATGCCAGATGTGAAAAGCAGGCAGCCACACAGAGAACAAAACCATTGGCAGACTGAGAAAGGAGGAGGTTTGAAAAGTTACTTGTGATTTTTAAGAATGAGGGAAATGCCTTTTGTTTGTTAACAGGAACAGTGACAGACTGGGAAATGGAGTGCTTTATGCGTCTGTGAACCCGGAGTACTTCAGTGCTTCAGATGGTAAGTGTGGCGGCCTTCTGCTTCTGATGTTGTATGGATTCAGTGGCAAAAAGTGCTCCAACATGAACAGTGAAAAAGCACAGTCAATGTCAAACTTAGTTTCTCTCTACCTGTCTTTAAGACGTAATACTCCCCTCTTCCCCTCCTGGGGTTAGTGAAACAGAAACGACGCTGTATTGGACGATTTTTTTTTCTTGGTTTTTTTCTTCTTCTTCCTTTTCATTTCCCACAGCAGAACCTTGACAATGAAACCAGACACCTCCATTTAACTTTGGTTCTTATGCACTCACCCAGGGAAGCTGTTTCAACTAGAGCTGAAACTCTATACCTAAACTGGTACCTGTGTGGAATAACCTGCATTTTTGAGTACCGTGTTGGGTATTTCACAGGCTGCCCGATCACCAGTCGAGTGTCCAGATACCTGAAAAATCAACCGTTTCCGCTACCAGTTTACTGTGGTGGTGGTTTTCCCTGGTTACTGACTGAAAAATCAGGGCAGAAAACGAAAACATCGGGACTGGAAGTTGACATCCTGGAACATTCCGCAACATCCAAGTATCCAAATTGGCTCGAGATTGGGCACTGATTCATACCCAGTGTTTTTGGGTTGATTTGGGCAGAAAGATGACTCTAGGTGTGTCTCACTAAACCAACTTATCTACAGCTAGAGGGTGATCATTTATTCCTCTGACTGTTACACACAGGGCTAAATACAGAATGGTCGGAGAAATAAATGTTCACCCTCTAACAATGCCCTTTTGATTCTTATATTTAACCCTCTTGGATATTCTGAGGTATAAATGTATTTTCACAAAACATTTTGTGCGTGTTCCCCTCAGGAAAAATCCTGTGTTCTCTGTGTCCTTCGGATCCCCCTTGCCTTTTCATTATTTAAACAAGTGCATCCAAGCCAAGGAAGTCAGGTTTCTGAACTGCAGACAGTGCTCAGCATAAAGCAGTGGAATTTTGGCTACATAAGGACCCGTATCTTCCTTCCCTGTCAGTAGCAAATTGTGAGTCCCTGCTTACCTTTGGGCTTGCTGACCTTCTGCCAAATCTGGTTGAAATTAAACTTTGGAATCAGAAATTAAAATGGGAATGTGCGTGCACCTTTTTCAAGTAGAAAACCTTGCTTTAACAAAAAGAGCAGATGGAATTGTGCTTGGTGAGTGGCATTTCATCAGCATTCCAGGTGAAATATTTTTCACCACCATCTCCCCCCCTCCCCCCAGAAAACCCAGACCCTTTTTTACAGAGAGCATTCGAGGGGGCCATTCAAAGAAAATAGCTTTGTAACTCTAGGCTATGAAGTTTAAACCCTGTACGTCACACCCTCCTGTACCAAGCAGTAGTAAATCTGGCTTGTTTGATTTCCCATTTAAGGGGAGGCGATTAACACTTGTACTGGTGATGGCAGAAGGTGAAATCCTGCTCTCAAAGTCCATGGGAATATTGCCTCTCAATTCATCGGAGCCAGGATTTCACCATTTGGGTATAAGCATACATGGTAGTATCCTAGCAGGAAAGCAGGGTGATGACTGAATACATTCGGATTACCAATGAGAATTAGAAGCTGATGGCTAGGAGATTATGTTTTGCCTGCATTTTAATTTTGGGTCAGTAGCACATGAACACTGACAACAGAGATAGAAACAGACAGTCATGAGGCTTGTGTCATGTGATGTCCCCCATCAAATAACCAGCCACAAGTGGTTTTATTTCAAGTCAGTCTGTGGGTAAATAGATTTAGGCCAAGCTCTTTTTTCAGCAGTTTCATATGCATTAGAGCTCTAAAGTGCCCAACATTCATTTTTGATATGATGGTCCCGAATGAGGCTGTTTAAATTGAGATAGAGATTTTGGACAACAAAAAAGTGGATAGTGTCTAAATGTAACCTGTAAATGGAGACTCTGTACTGGTTGGAGAGTTAGAAAGTTCCTCTGTTATTGAAGAAATTTTACTTCAGTGGTATCTTCTTGAGAAATCGGCTTCCCTCTCTTATTAAGAATAAAATTCTAGCCTTTGTGGTTGTAATGAAAAGTTTGGAAACATGACTGCGGTGAGAAGTCTTGGAGACTGTTAGATGAGATTCTATCTACTATGTTAAAGAAAAATGAAAAATATTAGGATTTTTGAGTCAACTGAATGACTTCGTGGCCTGATTTATAAGTGGGTAGCAACACTGGATATCTAATCTAGGGGTCCTAAAAGCCTCTATAAAGATGAGCAGTTTGTGAAAGAGACAGAGGGCAGGGCATGAAATTTCAGATCGAACTCCAGGAGCCAAAAAAATAAATCAGTCGTCAGACTTTATCCTGGTATTAAACTTTACTTGCCCACTACACCCTAAACCAGTCGCCAGCCTGAATTTTGGTGGCGCGCCTGCAAATTTTGCGCTTTGCAGAGGGCACGTTCACACTCACAAGGCCAGGAGAAAACATCCGGTTACAAATCTCGTCGATTTTTGTGTACATGTAAATGCACTATTCTGCATAGTTTCTGCTTTTATGTGCATTTACAAGGTCAATTGATGGGGCTGTGAAATCCAACTCTTACAAGGCTGGGAGTAAATGTGAATAAAAGCAGAAATTATGCGGAATAGTGCATTCACATGTACACAAAAATACGTGAGATTTGCAATTGAAAGTTTTCTCCCGGCCTTCTTAGGACACTTTCATGTATGTGTGAATGTGCCCAGAGTTGCCTCCACATTTCTCATATTATTTTCTTGCAGCAGTAGCTGCAAGAAAGTTAAAGGCAGTACCGCTCTCCATTATAAACAGGAGACTGCTGAAGCCCCGATATTGAGGAAACCACTTGTGCTACAGTTCTGAAAATTTATCCATGGCTTATATTTTTGGGGACTGTCATATATGTGAAGTTTGAAAAAGATTCAGCCAGAAAATCGAAAGTGTCAAAATGTTAATTGGTTGTCGTCAAAATGCACAGTGTCCCGACTACTTTGAATCATTGATACCTCCTCTCACCCCGATGAGTTGAGCCCCCAGACTTCATAGCCTTGGAGCTTGAGATCTAGATCAAGTGCTGGTGTAATATGGTAATGATTGGTGTAGCCAAAAAGGAGTTATTAAAAAATCAGTTCTGCTGGCTAGCACATGTGCAGTCGAGCAGCCGCTGACCACCATTTGTGGTGTTAGAAAAAACAGCATAAGGAAAGTTACGTGACACTCCTTTTTAAAATCACGTAACTATCAGGAGCCAGCTTTGTCACAAAGACTACTCACTTGCCTCAGAAAGCCAGCAAGAGGAAGCTGTAGTCAGTTTCATATCACTTACCCTCTTGCCTCACTCCAACTTCATACAGAGTGAAAAGTGTGCAATTTTTCACATGGAGTGAAAAGAGTGAGGCCAGAGGGTAATTAAAGTTGTTATTTTAAAAAACTGTCACGTAACTTTCCTTATGCAGTTTTTTTCTAACACCACAACAGCGACTGCTCAAAAGCACATGCATCAGCCAGCAGAACTAAATGTTTAATAACTTGGTTTTGGCTGCTTCAATCGTTATCACACAACACTAGCACTTGATCTAGATCTCACGCTCCAAGGCTGTGATGTCTGGGGACTCAACTCATCCGGGGGGAGCAGATACGGTTTGCTCAAAAATCTCCCCATAGAGTGAACAAATAAAAGTCATGACACTTTTCATATGGAGTGAGGCAAGAGAGTAATTGATATGAAACTGACTAGAGCTTAAAGTCTTTGTGACAAGAGCTGGCTCCTGATAAGTTACGTGATTTTACAAAGCAGAGTCGCGTACCTTTCCTTACATTGTTTTTTCCAACACCACAAAAGGCGGTCAGCACTTGATCTAGACCTCGTGCTCCAAGGCTGCAGACCCAAACACCCCGTCTCAACGGTATTTTTTCCTGATTGTATGTATTTTAACGTTGCAAGCCACCCTGGACTGCTTGTAGCAGGAGAGGCGGGGTAGCAAATTATTTTTATAAATAAATAAATAAACAGTAGCCTTGTAGGGCTGGTACAAGGGATTGTGGGAAGGGTAGGAGGTCTCTGTCCCTGCCCTGTGTCCCCCTCACTCTGCCCCCCATTTCCCCTTGGCAGAGCTGCCATCAGTGGAGTAATTTTGGTTCAGTGTTTGGCCATGGAGGAGGACATCGTGCCTTATCATCCCCAGTGTAGCCGTATGGTGCCCACAGTAGAGCCCCCCTGCTGCTTCTGCCCAGAACCAGCCCCAACCTCGCTTCCATCCTGTCCCTCCCAACCCCCTGACAGCTTCTGCATCCTGGGGCTTGAACTTGCAGTGCAGAACAGCCCTGCCTGGCTGCGTCTCCTCCCTTCTGAGTGGCATCAATCCCTGTTTGGGAAAGGGGTAGCAGCGTGAGCCACCCATTCAAAAAATGAAGGGGGGGGGGGAGCAGTTCTGTAGGTTCATCTATCTATAGATAGGTGTGTGTGTGTGTGTGTGTGTACATACACACTCTCCTTCCCTGCAGCATCACCCCCACAGCTGCCTCTTGTGCTGGGGAGGCAAACCACAGACATGGCCATTCTACACAGTTAATACAGACTAACGAGGTGATTTGCATATATCTGCATATGTATTGCATGGGGGCCCAAGCATCCCTGGCTGGGGTAGAAGGCTACAACTGCCCTGCAAAGCGATGAACCTGCTGCCAGTCTGAGGGGAGGGGGGAGATTGTCCAGCCATTTTGTGCCCCAAGCCTGGAGTTCCTGCCTTGCCCCATAGCTCTGTATCTCCCTCCCTGTTCCCTGTCTGGATCCTGCCCCTTGGGATATGGATATGATATTTTATTTATTTTATTTATTTCTTTATATTTATTGGCCATCCCCTCATGCCTACGGCATCCTGGGGCGGCTCACAACAAGTAAAACAGCAATAAAATACATAAAAACATCAGATATAAATAATTAAAAAAGAAACCCCTCCCCACCACCACCCCAAAAATTCCCCCCCTCTCTCTACCCCCCCTCCCCTCCGAAGGCCTGGGCGAACAGCCAGGTCTTACAGGCTCGGCAAAAAGCCAGCAGACCCGGGGCCAGGCGGGCTTCCTCCGGGAGGGAGTTCCAGAGTCGCGGCCGGACCACTGAGAACGCTCTCTCCATTGTGACCCCCCGTTTATCACGGGGGACCTCCAGGAAGGTGCCCCTGGCAGACCGCAGGGGTCGCCCTGAGGCGCGGAAGGTATGAGGAGCCCAGACCGTACAGGGCTTTAGAGATCAACACCAACACCTTGAATCTGGCTCAGTACGCTATAGGCAGCCAGTGCAGAGCGCGGAGTACAGGTGTAATATGCTCCCATCGCCTCGTCCCTGTAAGGAGACGGGCCACCCACCACATTCTGCACCAGCTGCAGCCTCCGAACATGAACCCCCGGTGGACCACAGGGATCGCTCTGAGGCACAGAGAGCGAGGCGGTCCCCGAGGTATGAGGGGCCCAGACCGTNGCTATAGGCAGCCAGTGCAGAGCGCGGAGTACAGGTGTAATATGCTCCCATCGCCCAGTCCCCATAAGGAGACGGGCCGCCGCATTCTGCACCAGCTGCAGCCTCCGAACCAAATCCAAGGGAAGCCCCACGTAGAGCGCGTTCTAACCTCGAGGTGATGAAGGCATGAATAAGAGTGGCCAGGGCTTGGAGATGTATGGGCGCAGCCTCCGTACCAGATACAGCTGGCAAAAGGCGGCTATAGGCACCGCCTCCACCTGCCGATCCAGATGGAAGCCCGGATCCAAAACCACCCCCAGACTCCGAACATGCAGGGCTATGGGCCGGCACCTCCCTCGCCCTACCCACCACCATCACCTCCATCTTATCAGGATTGAGCTTCGGTCTGCTCTGCCGCTTCCAATCTGCCACAGGCTGCCTCCACCCATTGGGAAAGCAACGAGGATATGATGGCTGCTAAATATGGATATGACTGATAAAAACAGAGGGCAAAGATTGATATGATTTTCATGCTTCTGGTTTTCTCTTTCTATCCTTCCTTACTGCGTATCCACATGTGAACATATGTGATGCCTTTTAACATTCTCATTGCTATATTAATTGCATCCCCCCAAAACTGGAAATTTTCTAAAACAAAAAACTTTACAGTTTAAAAAACAGTTAAGGACAGAACCATTTCCAGAACGAAAAATTTTCCTTTTCAAAACCATTTCACAAAAATACATTTCTCCTAATTTAAACTCCAAAAAACATGGAAATTACAATTTCAATTAAAAAGCATTTGTCATACGTTACAACAAAAACACCAAAAAGCATGGAAATTATTTACAGATTTTCTATCTATATTCCATAATTTACCATCATCATTAACGTAGTATATATACTTAATTCCTTACCAGACATTTATTATTTATCACTATCTTAATTATTTATCATTAACTAAACTTATTTCTTTATCATAATTCAATGACGAACAAGTTTTAAAAACTTTTTTTGCACAGAATTGCATTGTATACAACCAATTGTGTAAAGTTGTCAACAGTTCATTGTATAACGTGTATACAATTTTTATACATGTAAACGATAACATCAGACCAATGGTCAGGGTCAGACTCTGGGTCAGCATCCTGCCTCCAATGGCCAATCTTGTTTTTTTTGGAGATGTACCCAACAGGTCACTGGGGCGATCAGTTCCCATTGTTGACGCCCAGCTCCTGACAGTCGGAGGTTATGTTCCCCCAACCTACTTGGCTAATAGCCATTTATGGACCTATCCTCCAAGAAATTATCCAGTCCTCCTTTAAAGCCACCTATGTTACTGGTCTTGACCACCCCCTCTGGCAAGTGTGTGTTGGCTGGTGATTAATGGCAGAGTTTGGAAACAAATTAAGCTGGATAAGGTCCAGCCTACCTGAATGCTCTGCCAGCCTTCAATCCACTGGAAATGGCTTCATTTTCCCAATGAGGTGCAGGGAGACGACTCAAATTTTGTTCTGAGCTCGTATGCATCAGTTGTCAATTTATCTCCCCTGATACAAGAGACGTACATGACTTTCCTCCTCCAAGTCTACCACTGTAGCTACAGCTTTAAATTTTCTCTGTGTCCTGGGGTATTAGGAGTTGTCATCACAAATCTAGACTACAGAAATGGTTTGAAGTTGTAGGGGGTGAGAGGATGTCTCTGTTAAATATCACCTTGTCGGGAAGAAGACTCGGCCTGGATTTTGATGGTACAGCGATGCCTTGATATTGACTGGGGGTTACGTTTTGTTTCCTTGACTGGCAAGACTAAGGGCTTTGCAGAGAGAAGAGTCTTTTAGTCACTCTGTACTTCATTAAAACCTGAGCCTGGACAAGGCAGAGGGGGCCACTGAAGAGTTTAACCATGGCTGCCACCATGCTGTGCATTCTTGCTGAGGGTTGGTTCGTGTTGTGGGGTCATTCGGAGTGCAAAGCCCCATTGGTCATTCTCCCTTTCCTTTTAGTGTATGTGCCGGATGAATGGGAAGTGCCACGAGAGAAGATCACCATGTGTCGGGAACTGGGGCAGGGCTCCTTTGGAATGGTTTACGAGGGAATAGCCAAGGGAGTGGTGAAGGACGAGCCAGAAACCAGGGTGGCCATCAAAACTGTCAACGAATCTGCTAGCATGCGAGAGCGTATCGAGTTTTTGAATGAGGCTTCAGTGATGAAAGAGTTCAACTGTCATCATGTGGTAAGTTACTTGAATTGAGCAAGGCTGCTCATTATATAACAGTGCCTGTTGGCACCAACGGTGACAAGAATGATGCTGTATTTAAATCCTTGTTGCCGGGGACTGTAATGAGGATCTAGAGGAGGAATGGTGCTTCATTAGTGCAGGCCTCCTAGTGGTCACAGCTACTAGGTTTTTGTGGGTAGCCCTCTCCTGGGTGGCATGGATGCTCCATGGACCTGCTGCTACTAAAAGCACCAGTCTGATAAAAATGAAGTTTTTCCAAAATATTCCCAAAGTTAGTGGGTGTTCTCTTGGAACATCTTGGAGCTTCTCCTTAGTTAATTTTTTTTTAAAAATTGTAACCGACTTTTTTTTTTTTTTAGCTAACTGCTTGAGCTCTACATAATGTGAACCATTCCCTTCCAGGTGCGGCTGCTTGGAGTCGTATCTCAAGGCCAGCCAACGTTAGTTATCATGGAACTCATGACACGTGGTGATCTAAAAAGTTATCTCCGATCTCTGCGGCCAGATACAGAGGTGAGCAAGTAGTGCCTAGTGGGATGGGATTCTTAAATCCTTTCTGCAATGCGTTCAAGGCAATGCACTTGCAGTGCTGTTTCAGAAGGCTACCCTAGTTCTTTTTCCATGGACATGTTCTTTAATAAATGTTGCGCACCCCCCTCCCCAGCTTCCTGGAATGTGGGTAAGTAAGGTTCTGCGGTGCCATCATCTCTTAGCTCCTGACCCCATTCATTTAAAGGTCACCTTGGTCTTTGTTTAATTGGGGATTGCCTTGGGGACCATTGCAAAAATGCAGAGTTGGTACAGTTTCCCCCCTCCCGCCCCCCGTTGCTTGTATCAGATGTGAAATCCAGTGGGTATCCGTAGAGTGTTCTTAATAGCATTGGCTTTGTGATGATTCTCCATCTTTCGCATCTATGGAGTGACTCTTTCCTGGTTTTCTTGGTAGGCTAATAACTAGCTTCCTCATTAACAGACATAAGAGCCCAGTTAGTAACCCATCAGCTCCTTGCTGACCTTCCAGGGAATTCATTTGCCCTGCCCTTGAGCCTCTTACCTAGTGGAATTCCCCTTCAGTCTCTGTGTGCTTCCCACATATCAGAAATAAACTAAGCAGTTACACAGGTGGAAACTTTGATTCCCACTCTTTTCCTCAAGCTCCGTTAGTGGAACTCCAACTGTTGAGTGATCTGCATTCACATTGGCCAAAAGAAGGTGTAATTTGCACACTTCGTCTTGTTCCTCCTTTGCCCACTCAGATGCCAGATAAAACTGCCAAACAGTACACTCGCCTGAAACACACCCCAGAATGGTAATTGCTCAGGAATTAAGTTCTACACATTGCCTCTTTGTTTATGGCATTAATTATGGATAAGCATTCTGCAGTACACACTAACATTTAGCCTCCCGGTGGTGTTGAATAGTCAGCCTATCAGTCTGATCGAGGCAGCCACCCACCTAGATTATAGGCTCCAGAAGGTGAAGCAAGAAGATGAGGTTTGAGAGCCAAGCATTGCTGACGTTAAGGCTGACGAGGGATAAAATGTGCTGGCAGGTTTTTTTTGTGACTCCTGGCTGGTGCTCTAAATTATTTAGAACACCACAGTGCAAGCACCTGACTTTGTGGAAAAGACAGAATAAGGTTTGGGTGTAAGAGACCATTCGTTTTACTATAGAAGGGTCTTTTTGAACTTGCAGTTCTGTCCCCTAGCAGGGTGGAACTAGGTAGGAGTGGGTGAATACCCAATTCCGAACGCAAGTGAGCTAGGTAACTTTGATGAATTTGCAACACTTCTCTGTAGAGGTTTCTGGCTTGTGTCAGTCTTTGCTGACAATGGCAAATATTTAAGTGTATACAACTGTGCCTTCAAATGGAAGAGTTTTTCAGGGTTTCCTTGAAAAAAACCATTCTTGTAGATTTTTTGTTTTAAGACCTTTTGCTGTCAGGCGTTGGGTAACTTAGAAGCCTTCCCAGGAAAGGAGAGTTGATACCCATAATGCATAAGGTGTTGGACTTGGAAGGCCAGGTTTCAACTTGTCCAACGCCACTTAATGGGTGGCGTTGGACAAGTTGCTATCTTGTCCTCTGTTCCCCGTCTGTAAAATGGAATAATGATGACCTCCCTTACTGGGTGGTTGTGGGGACAAATTAGGTAAGGATTGTAAAGCCCGTGGCACATTGAAAGTGCTTTGGACATGATGGATAATTATCACACCGAGCAAGCAGTAATCCCATCCTTGCGAGGTTCGTAAACCAGACTAGGAGGGAGTAAAGGTTTTAGTGATTGAGGTTTCACCAAAAAATTGGTGCCTAGTTCATGATGAAAATTTATTTATTTATATTTATAAATAAATATAATGCAGGAATTCTGGTGCCTGTGCCCAAAACACTGGACTCCACTGCTTTTTTGGTAGCCAGAGGTGTAAATCTTAATCAAACCCACAATGCTAAAAGGGAACGGTCTGTGGTTGAGTTGCGTTATATTGGTAACTATCTCAGCCCCAAGAGGTTTTCGGGAACGGTTATACTAGTAGATCCACGTACAAACCAACCCCCTTTGGTACCATACGTTTACCTTTGTTTCTCACCTTCTGTTTGGCACAATATGGGCCTAATGGCCGCCGCGCCATTAAACGGCAATCCCTCACTCACCCGTGGCACCATACAGCATTGCATGGAGGGCTTTGTGGGCATGTCCCAGGTTGGTGTTGTCATGCGGGTGGGCGGGAGGGGAACATGGCATTATCTTACAATGTGTTCTCTTTGGTATGTATGTTGTGGTAAACCTGAGTTACAAAGATCCATTGTTTCTTAAGCCTTAGCAGAAAGAAGTGGAATTGTTGTAGCAAAAACGACCTGTCTGCCTGAAGCTTTTGTGCTTTCCTCAAAATAGAATGTGCTGGTATAAAGGAGCTAATTGTAGCTTCTGTTTATAACCGTGTTTGATGTGGCTTGAGAGAGAGCGAGAGCGCATGACTCTCCACTAAGCAGTTGCTTTGGTCTTAGTAATGATATGTTTTTGTCCAAGCTGCTCCCCGCTTCTTGTCAGACTGACTTATGGTGATCCAATTCAGGAAAGCAGAGTCCACGGCTTCTGACTCCCCACCCCTTTTTTTATGTTTCTGCTTTTATTTTGCTTAGAATAACCCAGGCCAGACTCCTCCGACTCTGAAGAAGATGATTCAAATGGCTGGAGAGATTGCCGACGGCATGGCATACCTCAACGCCAACAAGTTTGTTCACAGGGATCTCGCTGCGAGAAATTGCATGGTGGCTGAAGACTTCACGGTGAAAATTGGAGGTGTGTTTTCCCTTTCTTCAGCTGAACCAAGATGGGGATTGGAAAAGTAAGGAACCTTCATTTCTTGATGTTTAGTAGAAATTTATTTTTTTTAGTGAAAGTTATGATGGAAAGAGTTCTGTGAAATAGTTTCTCAAGTAGATTCACTGTAGTTTCAGACTGGTGGTTCAGTGCTGATTAAAAATAAGAGGGCACTTAATTTAGTGCTTAGCTCAGAGACATGAGATGGAGTGTAAATGTAAAAGAAATGCACCTTGTGCTGGTGGGGTCTTCCCAAGAGTGGGGTAGAGACAATAATCCGTTGACCGTACATGGAAGCTGGGAACCTCAACATCATTTTTGCCTTTCACAGTTGATATCGTGGTTGCTAGCTTGGTGTCGTTTTTGGTAGCACAGAATGAATCCCACCACTCATGGCTTTTATTGACTTGGAAATGTGACATTTCTGTTTCGGCTAAGAAAGTTCCAAGTTAGAAACCAGATGAAAAGGTTGACTCCCGTCAGGCGCTGTCTGTTGGAGCTGCTTTTCATATTGCAGAGCTGGCTTTTCTGCTTCCATACTTGTGGGGTGTCCTTTCTGTCTCCCACCAAAATAAAGGGTGTAAACAGACTAATGTGGAGGCTACCTGCCCCCAGAGCTGCACCCCCCACGTTCACTTTCTTGCATCCCTGCCTGGGTCTGTTTTAGGCAGACCCGGCCATTTCCCCAGCCTGCTGTCTGCCCACGTGACACCCCCTTCCCCTTACGCCCTAGAGTTGTAGGCAGATCACGCAACACTCTAGGTCTGGTGCCTGCAACTTTATGGTCTTGCCCGGGACAATGGCCGGCCGAAAGCAGAGAGAGTACGATGAGCAGACGGACAGCAGCTCAACCTCGCGCAGTGCCCCTGGTTTGGCCAGGATGTTCTGGAGCGCCACAAGTGGAGATGCCTGTTCTACTGACACGTCTGGCACCCCACTTTTAAACAGATCCAAATCAGCCAGCCTGGGGGTTAAGCGGGTGGCACAGGCAGAACCTGAGCTGCGGTCCATCTAAAAGCACCCAAGTGTCGAAATGATTTCAGATTATTGTCTGGAAAGATCGACTTTCAACGTTCGGTTGTTTTTGAGATACACGTAGTATAAAATTACAAGGTTTTTGCTATAGGAAAAAACAGCATGGTTTAGCAAATGGAAATGATGTCTCATTAATCTATTCGAATTTTATGAGATTCTTAACAAGCAAGTGGATAGGGGTGATCCCATTGTTAGTCTATTTGGAGTTTCAAAAAGCTTTTGACAGAGTCCTCTTCTCCTGCGCAAACTATATCCCAGAGACTCCTGTGCAAACTGAGTAGCCATGGAATAAGAGGGAGTGTCCTGCCATGGATTGGTAGCTGGTTAAACGTCCGGAAACAAAGGGTAGGCATTAATCGTCATTTTTCAAGTTGGAGAGAGGTAAACAGCAGTGTGTCTCAGGGGTCGGTACTGGGGCCAGTATTGTAGAATATATTCATTAATGTCCTGGGAAAGGGGGTAAAGAATGATGTGGCTAAATTTGCAGATGACCCCATTTTATTCAAGACAGTTAAGACCCAGGCAGGCTGCGTGGAACTGGAGCGGGATTTCGCACAGCTAAGTGAATGGGCAATACAATGGCAAATGAAATTCAGTGTTGATAAGTGCAAGGTGATGCACAGAGGGAAAAATAATCCTCACTTTACATGCCTGATGCTAGGTTCTGATCCTGGGTTTAAGCACTCAGGAGAAGGATCTTGGAGGCTTTGTGGATAGTTCCTGAAGACGGCAGCTCAGTGTGCAGCAGCAGTAGAAAAGGCAGGACCAATGATAAGCATTATTGCAAAAGGAATAGAAAATAAAAGGGAAAATTCCATAATGCTGCTGTATAAAGCTTTGGTACAACCCTCCCCCACCTTGACTATTGTGCGCAGTTCTGGTCGCCTCAGCTTAGTAAAGATACAATAGAATATAAGGGATAGATTCGAAGTTTATCAAATCATGAGCGGTGTGGAAAAAGTAACTAGGGAGCTGTTGTTTGCCCTTTCCCACAATGAGAGAAGAAGGGGACACTCTCTGAAATTAAATCACAGCAGATTTGAAACAAAAGGAAGTACATTTTTCACTCCGTGGACAATAAAGTGGTGGAACTTGTTGCCAGAGGAGGCAGTGAAAGTCAGCACCGTAACTAGCTTCAAACAGAAACTAGACACATTTTTAGAGGATAGAGCCATAAATGCTTATTAGTTGGGGCGTAAATCTTCAGCTACCGGTAGTTGGAAGTGGTTAAGCAGGAGATGGGTCACACTTCCATTACCTGTAGTTGTACTTCACTCGAGCTACTGTAGCTGGCCGCTGTCGGAGACAGGACGCTGGGCTTGATGGACTGTGGGTCTGATCCAGAATGGCAGTTCTTATGTTCTTAGGAAGCAGGCACTGATGCTGCCAACCTCCCCTGGTCGCTTTGATATGCCAATCCAAATAAGCATCACAACCTTGACATGGGGGAAAGACATTCTTGGAAAGGGTTTTGATTCCTTGCAAGAGCCAATGAATTAGGGAATAGACCTTTTAACTCTGTGTTTTTTCTGTTGGAGAGAGAGAAATATTTCACATTGAACTGGGGCCATGACAGTTTTGCTCTTTAAAATGGTGACCTGTTTTTACCCCTGAACTGATTCATTCCAAAAGAGTTTTCTGCTGCTCTTTCCTACTTAGCCCGTAGTGAGGTTTGGGACATATTAAATGAACATGCCCACCCAGGCTCAGATTGCAGAGGAATTTTTTATTTTTTTTTAACCCTTTTAGCAGGAACACTTTTAAGTAGAAGTCACCCTGTTGTTTGGGACTGTCCATAGATGGATGAACCCAAAGGACAGGTTTTTTGGGTATCACATGCACACAGACCTGAAGCAAATCTCCTATTAAATAAGCCACTGAAGGGATGATTCTCAGCAGGCAGTTGATTCTCCTGCCGCATGTTGAATGCACGTGCCTTTTGCTTCCCTTTCTGTGTAGATTTTGGCATGACGAGAGATATCTACGAGACTGATTACTATCGGAAAGGAGGGAAAGGCTTGCTGCCCGTACGCTGGATGTCTCCAGAGTCGCTGAAGGACGGAGTCTTCACAACACACTCAGACGTCTGGTAACAACTCGCTTTTAAAAACATTCTTCAGTCGGCATCCGCCACTTCCTTGTGGACTAAACTAAACCTTGTTAGAATTTTGAAGAAGCCTAGCTTGGTTGCAAATTCTGTATCATGAACTCTGTAGACCAGAAGTGGGCAAACCATGGCTCTGTAGCGCCACGTGCCGCTCTCCCCCCCCGTGGTAAACGAATGCGTTCCTTGGGATTAGGCAACTTTACCCACCCCTGCAATAGGCCAGATTTTGCTCTTAGATACATGCAAGGGCTCACATCCAAGTCGATAAGGAGAGCTCCAGGTATTTCCCCCTTTAGCGGGGGAATGTTTTACCTGCATGAGTAAAGGACTGGCCCCCACCCAGCAATCTGTGCTGGTCTCTTGGCAGCTCTTTGCCTACTGTAGCAACAGGCATTTCTGGTCCTGCTACCGTATCTCTGGCCTCTTTCTATGAAGGGCATCGAAAGATGCTAGGGATACGTCAGACAGATGACTGCCCACCCACCATGCACGTTGCATGGGCCACATACCGGTGCCTTATGCTGCCCTGCAACATGCATGGGGGGGGGGGAGGGGCTGAACACCTATAGACGTAGTTATTATCAAAACCACATTGCCTGTAGGAGCCTATGGATTCTGCAGAAGAGAAATAAAAATGACTAATTCTTTGCCCAGAAAATCCATTTGTTGAGCAGAATATATTGTACAAATGAGCGAAGGATGCAATTTTGTGAATGCAGATCAGCTTCCCCCGTTCCATCTGTTGTATGCATTTCATGTCTTAAATAACCACACAGATTTCTTCCTGGGTCTCTGCGGTATATGGTGTGTTTCTCTAGTGGGAGTTCATGGGATGTTTCCCTTTGACAGCTGTAGCAGAGTGCCTCAAAATGCCAGAATAGAGGCCAGCCATTGACTTCAAGCACTTCACTGGCTAGCTGCCAGTGCTCCCCACTCAGGCTGTTATTCTGTGCTACCAGAAGCAATTTTCTGCAGTGTTTTGTCCAAAGGCTATTACCCCCCCCTAACCATTTCCAGCATCATAGCAGCACAGAATTCCTGGGGCCCTCCTGATACATAGCTGACTACAGTTTGTATCTAAAGCACAAAAAGCTTGTAAAAGCTGATTGCCTTAGAATTTGGCGTCAATCCATGTGCATTTTCCTCTCACGGTTAGCCATACCTGTTGAGTTACTAAATAGAGGTGTTGGGGAAATTCAAAATGTATACTCTGGAAGCCGCTATTTCTCCCTTAAAACTTTTGCCAATAGGACTCCAGCTCCTAATAATAAAGGAAGACTTTGGGAAAGAAGTTAATGTATCCTGGCAAAGTCCATGTTTCCAAGTCTCTCCTGGTTCCCTTGCACACCTAACTAGAGATTTTATTGCTGATATGTTGCAGTATTGGCAGGTGATTGCCTCCAAATGACCAAAAGATTATGCTACTTAAATACTTTCTGCAAACTCTATGAATTTTAAACACCTTGAGCATTTTGCAGTTGTTATCCTGTTCTATGCAGAGTTGACTTGGTGTTTAAAAAAAATAAAGGGAAGGGGGGGGATTGAAATTATGTACAAATAGGCAAACTATCTAAACATTACCTAAATGCTTTTTGTCACAGCACAACTTCCCTCTCCTCCCCCCATAAATCTAGTAACCTACTCAAGTAAAATGTTGCTTAGAATTGAGTCATGGGGCAAAACCAGACCCGTTAGTGGCAGAGGGCGGCTTCCTGGCCGTCACTCCCCAGGTTGATGGGTGGTATGGAACAGGCATGGCTGCGGCTCGAGAGCTGTGCCGCCGCCCCAAGTGAGGCAGGGGAATGCAACAAGCGCACTGGCAGGCCCGCTTCCAGTGCCCTGCCACCCACCGTGGTGACCAGCCATGAGACGTGACCATGGCAGCCCCCATGGCGGGGATAGGCAGGGCCAAACAGATGTGCAGGCCTACATGGGTGGCCCTTGGTCCTGGGATCTTCTGGAGGATGCACCCTGGCCCAGTCGCCTACCTGCCCCAGGGCATATGCAGCCTAGTCTGGCGGAGTGGGAACGCACAAGTAGGTGAGTCCTGGGCCGGGCGTGCCGAGGCGGCGGGCCACTGTCTCATCTGTGTTCACCAACAAACTGGATCCAGTCATATCTGACGTACGGTAGAGAAAATAAAATGACATGGAAATTAAATTTGCAATGTTAGCACTATCGATCGCTAAACCAAAGGCAAGTCTAGTTCAAAACACTAGTATGGCTTAAGTGCAGCACATTCCAAGCAAGGGTTCACGGCAGCTGCGAAAGAAAGGGAGGGGAAACCGGAGACAAGGCTGGAAGACGCTTGCTTTCTTTTCCTTAATAAAGGAAGATTATTTGCTCGACATAACAGGCTTAGGGCTGTAAAAATAGAAATTGTGTCATTTGTTTGTGTGCCACCGTCCCACCGATCTTTCAAGAGCGTAGAGACTTCGAGGCATGCCACTTATGTGAACAAGCACATTGCAGAACACATCGCTTCCCGTTCTAGAATCCATGGGAAGGGAAGATCTCTCCGCCTTGCCTTTAATACGGCCTGTTGGAAAGACTTATTTGGGATCCGACAACATCTGCTTTTCTAGGATTCCATACATGGTGTAAAAATAATACACTGCCACTGAAGATAGTAATCCCTTATTGGGGAGGGAATGGTAGGTGCCTAGAGTCTCTAAGAATTGTGCCTTTCTAGCATCATATCAAGAGATTTCTCCTCTGCATCATTTAGCTACTAGCACAAGCCAATTCAAACATTGTTCGGTCATTCTTCATGTATATGATATTCAAGGAACAGAGTGATGATTTAACTTGGGATGCCTGATAGTTAAACTTGGGGTTCATGCTCTTACATTCAGTGGCACCTCCCCTCCGCCCACCCAAGCCCCTCAGACTGGAACCATTTGAACTCTCATTTTGCAAGTATTGAAGCCAAACGTTTTTCCGTCCCCAAATACTTGGTGCCTTGTTACTTGATCTGCTTGTGGGTGAAGTGGCCATTCCAATCTGTTTTAAATAAGTTGTAGAGCAGCCCAGATGCTATACATTAAAGATCTCCTAGTGCCAGGAAAAATCACCTGACTCTCCTTGGAGTAGTTCAGGCTTTGAAGTTGCTTCATGCAAACAATGTTGCTAAGTTATTTTATTTTGGGGGGTGGGGTGGGCGGGGGATGTATTTTTCCTCTGCCTTCAAAATAAAAGCACTGCAGTTTAGAGTGGGATACATGGGGAAACCACTGTTAATTCAAAAATATTCTAAGCAAGGGTTTTTCTTTGCAAGGAGGCCATACCACATCTCCAAACGTAGTGGCTGTACTGTAGAAAGCTCTTGATAGTAGGTGGGGGGCATGGCCGCGCAACTGACCACCCTTCCTTGCAAAACCTCAGATGTGCTGCTGGGATGTTTCCTTAGCACATCAGGGATTCACCCATCCTCTCAGCAGTTGCTCTGTCCATCGCGGTGTTTCATCAGCTGCTCTGCTTTCACATAATTCTAATGTTGTTTAGAACGATCTAGTTTTGTTTTTAACAAGTTATAGAATTGTCACTGTAGCACAGGGGGCCGGATACCTAGGGTTGTGGAAGTCACTTATTCCAAGAAAAGAGACCTTTTGGGAAGTCCCTGCTGTCTATCTCCCCCTCCTTCCACCCACATGTCTTGAGACGGAACTGCAAGAATTCCCTCCAGAGCAGGGAGTGAAGGCCGCTTTCCTTACTGGATCCTATCTTGGCACTTCTGAGTTGGCCCACTGGCCTGCCAGTTGGTGTCAATCAAAGCAGTGGCTCTTTCGGTGTGGCTACCTGCTTGCAGGGACCCAGCGGGAGCTTATCCAGATCATTTCATATAGGCTAATGGATAACTATTTGATGGTAGCAGCAACCCTTGGCCACTACCAACCCTTGACTGCTTTTGAAATGCCAGTATAAGGGTGAAAGCTTCCGAAGCTAATGATTGACTTCCTTAAGCTATTAAGCATTTTATTTGTTAATAATAATTTATATCTCGCCCCTCCTGCCTCAGGCAGCTTGGGGTGGCTCACAACAATGTTCATAAATACAATAGAAATACAAACAATCAGTATAAAATGCTAAAAAAATAGTGTGCAGCAAAAAGTTCAAACCCCTTCAACCTTAACTCACCCCTAGAGACCTAGACATGACAAGGGGGGAAGGAGGTAAAATGACTTGCCCAGGGTCACACAAGGATAGAACCCAGTTGGTTGCGTTCACCACTGGACACAGTACTTTTCTGTTGGGTGCTTTTCTGTTATGTCTCAGCTTATGATTTCCTAAGTTGCAATTTTTTTTCCACCTAGGTCCTTTGGCGTTGTCCTTTGGGAGATTGCAACGTTAGCAGAGCAGCCCTACCAAGGCATGTCCAATGAGCAAGTCCTCCGCTTCGTGATGGAGGGAGGCCTTCTCGAGAAGCCAGACAACTGTCCCGATATGCTGTATGTATCGCCGGATGTTCCCAGTCCATCTTCATCTAGGGAGCACCCCTACTAAGGCCTTGTCCCCAACCCTTACATATGTGCTCTAGGTTCACTGCCTGCTTCCTCATCCCCAGTAACACAGCCTGTAGGGTGGACAGGTTCACCAGGGGGCCGTTGGAGTGCAAAGGAGCGGATTGATTTTTGAGGGTAGTGACGGCCTGTGCGGCTTTAATGTGCAATGGTGGCGGTTGGGAACAAGGCGCACCATGTGGCCTGCCACCTGGGAGCACCTTGCATGGCGGGTTGCAGTTTGGATGAGGCTCGACGTCCATCTGGCTAGCTCCATGGTGGAATTTTAACATCAAGCTAGGACAGCGGTGGGCGTGAGAGTCAGAATTTTTACTAGCTTGAGACCAGTGAAGTCAGCAGAAGCTTCAATGCGCTGTCCAGTCGATGGGGCTGTTTTCAATTTGTTGCTGTTGTGGTTGTAAATATTGGAATCGCCTTCATCCTGTCTTTGAACAGAGTCTTCACACAGACTCAGCCTCGTTCTGATCTCTGCCATTTGTCGTCAGCACTGCAGGAATGTATCTGCTTCCAACTAAGTCTTGTTAACGTGGCTCCTCTAGGCAACCCACCCCAACCCACATGAGCCCTAATGAGCCCCTGGAAATGCAAGGGGAATGGCCATTTAAAAGGGAGCTATAACCCTAGATACCATTTGAACGACGTGTTGTTGTAACGTTCGTTTTTAAACAGACACATCCAAACCCTACAAGCAAAAAATCCCGTTTTGATTGTTTGCTTTCCTGTTGCCACAAACTATGTTTTCCAGTGTGGAGGGATTGTCAAAAATACTGGTTCTTTTTTTAAAACACAAACTAACTTTTTTTGGCTTGAAATCATTCTGTTTGATACCAGCAGTCAGGGACCCCATGTTGAGTGAACCATTCCTTTGGGTAGCCGGGAAACTAATTCCACGATTCCTCTTCTCACTTAGGTCAGTTTGGCTGTTTGTGTAAAAGGGGGGAAAGCAGCTTGAAGGGCAACCCCCCTTCCCCTTCAAAATCGGTATCCAGTAAAGCCTCACTAAGATAGCGAGTCAGTAACTGCAGCTGGCTTTAGCTTTGTGTTGCGTTGTTTAAAACACTTACGCTGGGATTTTGTGCACAGTAGTTTAGGTTGTTCAGACTTTGCTATACTTCCCAAAGTAGCTTTCTGGAAGAGAAAGCCTTGTCTTGCAGTTCCTGAAATTGGTTGGAGACTTGCAGGAGGGATACAATTCGTTAAGGGCCTCAGCTGCCTGGGATTTCTAGGGAAAGAGCTTTATCGGGCTGGACTAGCCCTTGGGTTGGTGTCGGATGACATCTAGGGTTGGAGGGAGCCAAGTAGTGGGCGGTGAAGGGAGGAGGAGGAGGGCGGGATAGCCATCATGTGACTTCGCCACCTCGGTATTCTTTCCCTTCCATTACTCGGGAGAATTCCAGGCCGCCTCGGATGGCTTTGAAATGATGTTTGACATTGGGGGGGGGGGGGCTGGTGCGCGGGGATCCTCCGTTTGGGGAGGTGCTGGAAGAGCAAGCTGCGAGTGAAGCCTTTCCAGTGATTTAGCTTTACAAATACACGTTATCCTAGCATCTATAGCCAGGGTGCACGTTGCTTATCCTCGCCTCCTCCGCGTGCACTAGCTAGGCACTGGGTGGGTTTGGGTGCTGCAGAGGAATGTTAACATCTGGGTCAGTGTGCAGAGAGGAGGGTCTGGGTTCCAAGGAATGTGGCCTCCGGCAGGGGGAAAGAATCTCCAGTGAATAAGTTCCTGTCTATTGTGTTGCCTTAATGCAGAGCATGAATTCGACATAGGTCTTGTCATACAAGGATCCTTCCTTGCTTTGCGATTTACATACTCCCATCAAATGAGGAGGAAGAGATGTCCCACTGGGGATGGGCATCAGGTTTTTGGTGTTGCTCTGGTTTTTCTTCCAAGGGCTATAAGGTTTTATCGGACAAATCACGACTCTTTATGCTGGGAAGCGTTCTAGGGAGCAGTTTCTTTCTGGATTTCTACAGCAGTCCCTTTAGAGAGGCACAGTATTCTAGTATTCACACTGGGTGCCCCAAAAACCACGTCCACCTGCTATAGAGTGCGCCAGTATGCTTCCTGTTCTTAGCGTAGGTTTAATAGGCCAGGGAAATAGGAATCAGGCACCATAAATCTAACGAGAGGCATCTTTGCAGTTCTGGAAACCTCCTTTCTCCCTTGAAATTGGTCCGCTTCTAAAGCAGCTAGAACCCAAACCTTGGGGCAAAGGCAGTGTGTCGCTTACATTTTCGATCGGATGTGTGCACGGACAGCACTGGGGGATCAGGAATGGAGCCCATACCAAAGTGGCATGAAAGAGGATAAAATGTTACGGCGTGTCTTGCTCTTGTGTAGGAGATCCACATGTAAAGGAAACCTTCTTTTTTATTAATCAACCTCCTTGCCTGTCTACTCCCTCTAAACGGTATTGTTTCTCGAGTGCGATGGGGTTGCCAAGCGTGGTAGTTGTAACGAGGTCCGGCCGCCTCTCTGCTGCTTGTGTGTCACGGTGCAGGGCCCTGACGACTGGCCTCTGTTGGAGGCCGTGTTGACTGTGATTGTGCCTTGCTAGTCTCCAGTTCTGAAGGGTCATTAAGCCCTGACAAAGAGACACCTGTATCTGGGAAGTCTTAGCTTGCAGTCTGGACAAAGTGGGTGGTTCTCCCTTGATGCTTGTTGAAAAGGCAGACAATGTCGCACATTCCTGGGCACCTGCTCCAGCATTTTGAGCAGGAAAAAGGGCTTGGAAAGGAGCTGTATCAAAAGCAAGTGACTGGATTCAGGCTGTTTGGCTTGTTGGGGTTGCGAGGGTGAAGTAGAGATTAGATTTGATCCTGTTTAAACTGAAGGCCCCTGGTTTATTTTGCCTAATGTCCAGTCGGACAAGTTGGTGCCCGGCGTAGTAGCAACTCCGGAAAGACGTTGCCATAATCTGCCTTGGAAACGAACCTCCCTGGGAGCGTTGCAGTAACCGCGCTGCAGTGGTCTCTCTCTAGGAGACTTGTTATTGGAGAAACTTATTGGCAGCCAGTTCTCACTAGGGCTTTCAAAGTGAATTTAGTCAGTGGAGGAAATTCCGGCCTCTTTGAAGCAAGAATGCTTTGACTAGGCGCTGGCTTCCCCATAAGTCGCTCACCCGATTGACACAGCTTTTGAGTTCTGCCTTGCACCTAAGCAAGGTCCGTCATTTTTAGCAGCAGGGCTCAGAACTTTGGAACTGCCTTCAGGGATTTTGTTGGCAGCAAAATATTCGTTTCTCCTACTTCCTAGCTGTTCTCTAACCTGGTCACAATGAGTCAGGAATAGGCAGCTCTTTGAGTTAACCATGATCTCTGCATGGTGTCAAAAATGTTTTTAAAAGATTTGGGACCTTTTTTCTTGGTGCAGTAGCAACCCCGTCGGCTTCGCGTAAGCAGAATATTCTTTTTAAAGATTTCCTGCTGTCAGACTGTGCCTCTCGTTTCCCAGGTCTGACTCATTGCCCCTTTAAAAACCTACATATTAATTTTTAATATCTTTTTTTTTTTTTTTAAAAAGTGTTTTCTCAGCTTGCAAATTCTTCCATTGTCTGACTCCTGGAAAGTTTTTCTTTCCAAGAGAGTGTAAACAAGGCCTTGGATCCCACAGAGAAAAATAATAAAATAAAATTTAAAAAAATCTTCCTTTTATGGGAAGCACTGGAAGGTTTTTTTGTATCTGGAATGGCTTAAAAGCAGCATCACATGGTTTTGTTTGTGCTGATGTCACATGCATTACTCCACTGCTTGTGGTATCTCCTTAGCATTGCATCCTGCCCACGGGGCAAGCAGCCAGCGTGTTCCTGGCCCCAGCTGATACTTCTATTCAGGGACTGAGCAGTCAGCTGGCGGGGAAACGGCCATGAAATAACAGCAATGGATTTTGCGTATTTATGTCACAGGCATTCGACTCTCTTTGGGGGGTGGGGGGAGGTGGCTTTCACAACTTGCTTGAACTCTTAATAGGAAATGTTTGACAGCCTTTTAAAATCATTTTCAAAATGGCTAATGCACAACTCAAAGTTTAGTTTATTTCTGTTTGCACAGTGCACCTCTTTTTTATTTTATTTTTTATTTTATTTTATTTTTTTAGATTTTTCTTTCTGTCAAAGGAATACAACCTGGCAGTGCGGGGGCCTTGCACGTTAATTTATTGTAGTTAGTCGGAAGTCTTACTTGAGCTAATAGAAGGCGATCTCTCTGTGCTGAGAAAAAAGGTGTCGGTGGAGAGAGCTTTTGTGTGGTGGTTTGGTTCCCCCTGCAGCGCTGAAAAACCAACCATCTCAGCATGTCGTGCCCCTCGTTACCTTTGCATGAGTGTCACTAAGGCGTGTTTTGTTGTTGTTTTTAATGGTGCTTCTCTTGCCAACATGAAGTTTGTTTCTTGGGAAGTGCGGGATCTGTTTTTAGGAAGTGGGGTGGTGGGCATTGCTTGGTGCCGATACCCTGCAGGTGAGACTCGCTGCAGCGCAGAATCTGTTTTGGAGCTTACTTTGTAATGTGCTTGCTCCTCTAGATCGGTACAATAATGTGTGTGTCAAAACCTTGGCCAGTTGAAATATGAGAAACGAGACCTGAGACTTCTAAGGCTTGAAAAAAAGCCCAATTAGTTTAGTTAAACAGCTGGTTTTCCAATTCTCTCTCTCTCTCTCCATTCAAGGTTTGAATTGATGCGTATGTGCTGGCAGTACAACCCCAAAATGATACCCTCCTTCCTGGAAATAATCGGTAGCATCAAGGATGAGCTGGACCCAGCATTCAAAGAGGTCTCCTTCTTCTACAGCGAGGAGAACAAGCCTCCCGACACAGAGGATCTTGACTTGGAGACGGAAAACATGGAGAGCATTCCTTTAGATCCCTCCTCCACACTTCAACCTACCGATAAGCACTCAGGACACAAAGCTGAGAACGGCCCCGGCGTGGTGGTCCTGCGGGCCAGCTTTGAGGAGAGACAGCCGTACGCACACATGAATGGGGGACGCAAGAATGAAAGGGCCTTACCTCTGCCCCAGTCTTCAGCCTGCTGATCCTTAGAACCAGAATCTCACAAGCAACACGCCCGTGCACACGTTGGGGGGGAAAGAGAGAAAACAAAACGAACAATATATTCAAAAGCCTACTGTACCTCAGTGGATCTTCAGAACTGCCATAGCTGCACACAGGAGAGTCCTCCTCTCAGTACAAGCATTATCCTTTTTCTTTTTTTCAATATGCAAGCAGATGTTTGTCTCAGAAAATGACTCCATACAGTGGAGCGCACAGTTGGCCTTTTAAAACTCGCGTTTAACACTTAATAGCAACAGGAAACTTGAGATCCGATGTGTGTCTCTTCTCTTTCTCTCCTCCTTTCTCTGCTTCATAATGGGAAACATATCTGCGTAAATTTCAACCATACAGCACTTTTATCAGATCAAAGAAATTGCCGGCCAAGTGGCTCCCCGTTACAAGCACCTGCCTAGTACCCGTAGATCTTTATAAAACAGGATTTAAGAGAGACTGGATTTTTAACGTTAACTCTTTAACCTTTTTAGAAACACATAAAAATAAAAAAGGGCCATCATTTGTCCAAGGTCGTTAGCATTTTCAACGCTGCCAAATTTTGCCAAAAAAACCCCACACATCCGAACTCTTCTTTTTATTTCTATTTTTTGTTTTTTGTAGGCATGGAAGGGGCACAGTAATCAGCTGCTCCAATGAAATGGAATACTGACCAATACACTTCATTCAATCATACACTGGTATGGGTTTGGTTTTTTTCTTTTTAAATCAAATTGTCTAGATTTCTTTTCGTTAAACTGGACAAAATCTTGATTATTCCCCCCCCCCCCAATGGAAAGTAGAAGAGGAGGGCTTAAGAAACACCCTTGCTCTCCCCTCACCCGTGAATTCTGGACAAAACTGGCAGTGGTGAGCCAAATAGAGAAACCATCCATTTCGTGCAAACGCTCAAGTACAGAACAAAAAGGAAAAAGGAAAAGCCCCACAAACAAAGGCGGCTGAGATCTCCGTTCATCATTGGCACCCGCTGCCCTTAGCGGGCTTGCAGGGAAGCCCGTCGAAACACCCGACTGGAGAAGAAGATGCAGTAGAACCGGATTCAAGCATACAGCGCTTTGTTGACCTTTTCTCTCTGTTAAGACTTTTCGAAGGGTCTCGCAGTTCTATGTTAGACCATGGATCATTTGCATACACATTGTCTTTTGTGTCACTTTTATAACTTTTTTACGGTTAAGATACTCATCTATATGTCTGTACAGAAAAAAGCTGCTATTTTTTTTGTTCTTTATCTTTGTGGATTTAATCTATGAAAAACCTTCAGGTCTACCCTATTTTCTCCCTGCCCTCCGAGAAATTTCTTATGCTTTGTACTATAGTGTGCAACTTTTATTTCCCTCCTCTTCCCAGTAACTGATACCTGTAATACGATTTGCCATGAACTGTTTAATGCCTTTTTATAAATACATTTCCTCCGCCGCCGCCACCGCCACCGCCGCCTCCTCTGTCTGCTTCTTTTTTTCCCCATTAGTTGTTTTACAACATCTTCGCTGTGTGGGTCATGGGGCTCTGGAGGGGCCTGGGAGAAGAAGGGGCACAAACTGGCTGCGTTTCCAGTGTGCCATGCCATGTGGTGGTTTAACCGTATCCTCTCTCCTAACCTTTGACCACACCGCACTCGAGTCTGTTACAGTGCAAGGCATGATACAAACTCAGGTCAGAAAAATGTTAAATATTTAGTACATTCTTGTTCCGTGTTCACATTCATCGTTGTACAACAGTCTCGCCCTGCCTTCCCCATGCCGTTTGTTTTGGTTGACACACACACGCGCACGCATATATATTTTTTAAATTGTTGGATACAACAACTGTTTACCTGCAGATAGCAAGCTCTTTGGGTCACTCTTTTTAAAAATGAATATTTTAACCCTTCCATCCTATGAACAGCATCTGTATGTTTAAGTCTCACTGATGGTAATACTGTATGGGCCCATAAAACATTCTTGACGTAGCAGACCCACGGCCGCTAGGTTTTCCCAACTAGAATAGAGGCAACCCTGCGGGATTGCGCCTTGTTTGAAGATCCCTGGTCCGGTTAAGGGCAAGAGTGCTGCCACGTGGCAGAGGCCAGCAAGTTTGTTAGTGGGCTGTTTCAGCGGAGCAGCTAAGGGAACCCCTGTCCAAGGGCAAGTTTGCTTCTCAGACCAAACTAAAAGTAGCTTGGCTGTTTAGTCACACGAGCCTTGGTTACTGTTGGGGTGTGGAATAGGGAGGTCAGAACTTTGTGTAAAAACTGAGGAGCCAGAACGATGGCTTGTCTTTACTTACGGCATCCAAGCCCTTGTCGAGCACTGAACCAACAAAATGGCGGCAGTAAAAAAAAAAGGGGGGGGGGGCGAGGTTCTGGGATGGAAACGTTGATATTTTTTTTTTTTTTTAATAAAGTAAGAACAAAGAATTAAAATATACTGATTGCTAGTTGTGACTGGAGACAAAAATGTTTGTAGTGCTTTTTTGCTTGTGTAGCTGAAGTCCCACTATCGTCTCACCTCTGTCCCATAGTTATTTTTCCCCTTTTTAAAGAAGAAAAATAAAAAATAAAAAAAGTTAATTAAGAAGGTATTCTATGTAGGATTCTTTTTTTTATTTATTTTTGTGATATCAGTTTAAATCACTGTAGAGAGGCCCCATAATAAATTTAAATACTGAGTTAAGGGTTTTTGAGTTATGACAGGGGGACAGTTTTTTGATTTTTTTTTTTTTTTTTTTCAAGCATTTATCTACCTCACTCTTATTTTTTTATATGTGTGTATATATATAAAAAAAATACATCTCCCGTTACTCAACAGGCAACAATATACCGTTAATACTGGTAACCTCATTCACTCTACAAACCACATACTCCAGGTTTTGGAGAGGAGCGGTCTCTACTTTTTCCCAAAAGGTCACTTCAAAAGGATGGTTCCTTTTCGTTTTCTGGCATTTTTCTCTATTTTAAATTGTTTCAGAGTGAAAAAAACAAACCACCCCAACCCAACATGAGAATGATTTGGCGAATATTCTGTAAGGAGAGACTGAGGCTTTTAAATGCACTGTCATTCAGGTCCTTGACTTAGTGGAAGCACGGCATGCCCAGCTGAACTGGGACATAACTGACTGCTATCCGGGGGGTGAAGGAGAAGTATTTGAACAAATGCATTACAGAAACCAGTTGTTTACAGTTTTTGAATGTCCAGGGTGGTTAGAATGAAGTTAAATGTCCTTTCTGTTAATCCTGGAGAGTGGACAAAGTCATTCCTGCCAGCTTTTTCTCAGATGCCACAAGCACCAAAAGGACACTTGGCTGTATCAACACCTAAATAAATAGATACAATTTAACAGATATTTTTGGAGTACTACAGCGGGATAATGTAGAAGTGTCCCAGGCTACCGTATGATAACAGTACAATGAGTTTACAACTATGGAGCTTTCTGTTTGCTGCTTCTCTTTGGCAAGAGCACTGAATTCCTGCAACAAAGGTTAGATGAAAGTTGTGTGCCAGTTGCCCCCCATCCTCATGCATTTCACAACTGTGGATTCTGAGGGACCAGTTCCCCCTCTGCTGGTGTCTAACTGGTTTACGGTGTACAGGAGTAGCGCAACACAAGTCTGCCATTAACCTGATGTATAACGTTTCCCTTTTTCTGATTCTGGCAGCTGTGTTCATGCAGGTGTTGGTTGTGGTATCTGAATAATGTGGTACTTGGCTACTCTGAGATGTAAACGGGCGCTTGCAAACACAGCAGCACTGTGGTTACACAGTTAGTTTGTCTCGCCCCAGTAAACCGGCAAAGTTCCCCACGTGTCGGGTTTCCAATTG
This sequence comes from Sphenodon punctatus, assembly GCA_003113815.1. Lineage (NCBI taxonomy): Eukaryota > Metazoa > Chordata > Lepidosauria > Sphenodontia > Sphenodontidae > Sphenodon > Sphenodon punctatus. The sequence continues at coordinate 4,271,877 of QEPC01012846.1, forward strand.
TTTTAATTTCCTTGATTTGCCAGTGACCTTTTGCCGTAGCGGCCTCTCCTCTCTCTCGCACATATTAATCTCCGCACCCGTGGAGGTTTCTCTGATCTTTCAGCTGGCTACGAGGGTTTTGTTAAAACTGTCCAAGTTATTGGTTTTGTTTTGTTGGTTTTTTAAAAATGTATGTAGGTGGTTTAAAAAAAAAAAAAAAATTAGGAAAAAACACTAACAATGTAGTGCCCATCTTGATAAATATTTTGAAAGCATTTAAACAAAAAGTCGTATAACTAAACTGAGTCTGCATGTGTGATGAGAGCGTTCCTGGACCAAACCACCTTAATTTATACCATGATGTTCTGCCATCACAGTTTGAGTTCCACAGCTTTTTTTTATTTTTTATTTTGTGTGTGTGTTCCAAATAACGTAATTCACCCGACTTGCCCATACAGAAGTCCCTTGTCAGTAAATTACATTGTTTATGCATGTGAACAAAAGAAAATTTAATGTTGGCTTGATATTGGCATCAAAGTGTTGAAATGCTGTCCTTTCCAGAGAGACCACTGGCTGGTTTGGTATGGAAAATTATTTAGAACTTCAGCTGTTTCTATAAAATAGCAGCAGTTCCATTTATGTTCTTAATTTATAACAACATAAAAGAACCCACCCAGTCCACAGAACACAAGATACCGCAACTCAATGTAGAAGCAAACTGACGTCCTAAAGGGAGCGAGAAGCTTTGGAAGTAGTTGGGTCATTCTTCTTGCCTGACTTGGCCGTCGTGATTTTTTTCCGTGATGTGCAGAGAAGGTGGTTTGGTTTCAAAGGAAGGTGGCTGTTGTGTAAATACAGACATGTCACATGCTTGGTATTAAGACATTATTTGTGTTGGGATGATAGCTAAAACAGGAGGCCAGCCTCTGTTCTGCCAAGCCTCTTCCTCAGTGTGACACCTGTGTTCTGTGGTTCTAAAGTGATGTATGACTTATCGAGGTTTGTTTGCACTGATGCTTCTGTTAGTGTAAGAGCCCAGTTGGCCCAGGATGACGGGTCACCAGGTGGAACTGCTGTTGGATCCTCTGGGAAGTGCTGTGGCTTGTTCAATACAAGCCCAGTTTAAATGAACGACACTCCTTATGGTTGGTAGAATGCCATATCTATTAAAGAGAACCCTTTTCATTCCAGTAGTACAAGTAACACTTCTTCTGTTACTCTCTTTTTGTTTGTTTGTCAACATTGGCCCCAATCCATTGCCCCGCGCATCCCCGCATGGAGCTGCATGCACAGGCGTGGTTTATGTGCAGCACAATGTGCCGGCGATGTAGATCTGCACAGGTTCCACGCAGCTCCGCACGGGGATCCGCAGGACATTGGATTTAATCACTGGGCTAAGCAACAGTGGAGGGAGGTGGAAGTCATCCGCTCCTTTTATACCCCATTTATGAAAGCCAGATACTGCAACTCCACTCCTAAGTAGCTGGCACAAACTCAAATGACAAGAGAGAGGACACTTACGTAGAGTAGACGTTACTTGACAGAGGTGCTGAAGATACAGAACTGTGAGGCAGGCAGGATGGTTTCCATTGGGGTCTCAGTTTAAAAGACTTGGTTCCGAGGGAAGGTGTTTCAAATTACTCTGGATGGATTTAAGGGAAGGTAGGAAGGTCACTCTGAACTGAAGACAGCAAAGTGCAGGGAGGTGAAAGAGCCGGGTGGGAAATACTGGTTTACAAAGACACAGGACTTGGCAGAAGTTTGACATGGCTCTCAAGCATGACACGTGGGACAGCAATCTGTGCTCGGGTGTCATAACTCTGATCATTTGGTACTTGCCAAAAGTACTTGTGCCTCTTCGTGCACCACCTGGGGAAATGACTGTGTTCCCAAGAGGTTTGCAGATGTCAATATGAATTATTATAACTCATTAACTCTCAGCAGATAGATGCTTTGCAAGTACCTGATGACTCTTTAGAGTGTGTGCGTGCGTGCGTGCGTGCGTGTCTGGGTGTTCATCTTGTTTTGTATGCATTGTGTTGACTTACAATCCCCCATTAGCATTTTCAATAAGGCTCTTAGCCTGGTAGATTACGGGTAGTCAGTTGACAAAGATCTGGTTTACAGGAACTAATTAAATGGTACATTGCATTTTGTAAGTACATCAAATAGTAATAATACATAGAATAATTTTATAGAAATGTTTGTAGTTTATAAATGCCTAACTAAATTTAAAGGCACTTTTCTCTGTGTGGGTGTGTCTGTGATCAGGTGTTTTTGAGGGTACCAGTTTACTAGTTAGCTTTACAGTATGCCAAAAAGGATCTTATAAACTAGTCCCAAGTCATGTTTCATCCATTTCTCCTAAGCTTGGTGTCCCAAATAGAGGTTGAGGAGAGGATGTTCTGTATCTTCAGTGCCCTGGTCTCCAAGAAGCCTCTGGTTGGGGTGGGATCATCTGAACTGGTCATTTCACTTTACTGTATAGTGCAGTTAACTTAATGGATTGAAAGAACCTCATTGGTTATGGAAACAGACTAGGCAGTGCTGCTGAGCATTATTTAGTTACCTGTTGTTGTTGCCAGGTGAGTTGAAGGATTTGACTACGTAATGGACAGCACGACTAAAGGAAGTTTTCAGAATTATCACTGAATTAAAGAAAACTATGTTTACAGATTTCTTAACACTTCAAAATATGGTTTTGTATGCAGCTTTATACAATTGATGTAGATATTTAGCACCATTAAAGCTTTGTTAAAAATGAACAAGGAAGGGTCCCTATTTATTTTTATTTAAATAAGAATACCGAAGATCCTGTTTTCTTCCAAATTAGACTGAAGCCTGCTTTTTTCACTTCCCCTCCCTTCCCTACATAACAAATTACGGACGGTTTAGATGCCTTTTGGAAACCGTTTTTCTGTTTTCTAAACCAGTGAGGTTTGAGAAAAGAAAGGATTGGCCCAGAGCTTTGTCTACCTCTGGGATGACAACAAAAAAAAAAGCAAAACAAAAACTAGAAAGCGCTATGGAACGGATGCATTTGCAAATACAACATTTTCCAAGTTACCTTGTTTAAAAAAGTTTTTTTAAAAAAAGAAAAAAATTAAAATAGTAATAACATGGCCAATTTATTACATAAAATAATTGCTGTGTATAAATTATTCCTAAAGAAATTCCTGTGTTTATATTAAAATGAATCAGTAGATGATGAAAAAAATTTCAAAATGTTTTTGTATATTCTGTTGTAAGAATTTATTCCTGTTATTGCGATATACTCTGAATTCTTTACATTATGGGAAAAAAACTGTCTATTTTGAATGGCTGAAGCTAAGGCTCCTTTAGTTTCTCTTACTCTGCTTTTTTCTAGTAGTTACAGTACTACATGATTTAAGTTAAATAAAAGGATTCTGTATGCATTTGTGTGTGTTTCTGTGACTTATTCACTGTTGAAACTCTGCATCAATATTAGTGCAGCCCCTGAACCAAAGTACCTGAAAAAAATGAGTATACCTGTCCAATTTGCAGTGCTTGCTTTAGGCTACTTTCCGGTACCCAAAACTGTATTTGATTAGATCCCTGAATGATCGAGACACCCATTTTCTCCCAATTCTTTTACTTTCTGTATCAGAGTTTCAGGTAATTTTAGTTACTCGGAAACCAAAATATTGGGGTTTGGGTACTCGGAAAGAATTCATGTGCTGATTGAGATTCCTGAAATGCTACTTGAAATTTTAGGTATTACCTAAATCACGTACAGCTCTAACCAGACTGTTCAGATTCCACCCGTCTTATCCCTACGTGTGTAACTACGGGATTCTACAAGAGGAAATCTCGAAAAAGTGTTCTTTTGAAGGGACAGTTAAGGTATCGTTTTAGTGTGTAAATTACTCCTGCTACTAATTAATTCTATAGCACTACTAGGCATATGCAGCACTTTATAGTCTCATTTCCAGAGACAGGTTCCTGCCAGTAGGCGTACAATCTAAGATGGACAAGGATGAGGGGAACACAGAGGGAAAAAGAGACACATTCCCATTTTACAGATTGGGAACTGAAGCTGAGAGGTGGTGACTTGCCCAAGTGAGTTCATTGGCTACTACAGAGTGAGATTCAAACCCTGGATTCCCAGGCCCAAGTCCAGCACTTTATCCGCCACCCTGACTCTGTGTTGAGAGCAAATCAGGTGAGGAATGTGTGCCCACGGCTGGGGTTTTTTCTTTTTCTTTTTTTTATCTGGCTTGTCCCTTCCCAGTTTCTGGATCTGGCCCTTGGACAGAGTCCCTACCCTCCCGCACTGAAAGAGAGCTCAGGAAGTGAGTGCCGATGGGGACAGGCATTCAAGGGAAGGGGATAAATCCATGATGCCCCATGCCGAATCCAAAGCCCTCCCCTTAAAACCCCCTGCCCACAACCTCTGTCTGGTCCATGGAGTTTTTGCTAATTTTTGGTGACCCAAAGAAGCGGAAATGCTCAAAATGCCCCTGGTGTAAATGCTTTGCTGTATCTCATTTTATGCTAGTGTTGCTAAACTTGGATCCTTGTTCTTGGCTGCCGACGGCCGGTGCTCAATTACCTAGTTGTTCATACCATTTGCCATACTGTTGGGAAAAACCTCACTGTCTTAGATGTATTTCTCCTCAGAATTTCTCTACAAGGTAGGAAACTTCTGCTGTCTCTGCTTTGCAGACAGAAGCTTCCACAAAGTTACTTGCCTCAGATCATACAAACTGAAGCCTGTGCTCGGCTAGGGAATTGAATCTAGGTTTCACGAGGCCTTGGCTGGCATCCTTGCTTGTTACACTAGCTCCCCTCTTCTGGGGGAGGTTTTCAATGTCTCCTCTAAGGAAGCCAGGATGCTGGTTTTCTTTGAAGGAAGCACGTGCTCCACTCCAATCAGTGGCCGCAATTCCAAGTGGGATCCACGTGGCACAACGTGTTCTCTATGCATGTGGTTTGCGTGCGGCGCATGTGGGGCAGTCTCTAGATGTCAGCAGTCTAATGTTGCCAACCCGTGCGTCTGATTTTCTGTTTGGATTATGGAAACGAATTTTGGGGAAATAACTCTGGATACCTTGATGTTTCTGCTTCCCTTGACCCTGGTTAGTTATGACCAAGGTAAGGCAGAGAGAATGCTCACAGGACGATAGTCACCCGAGAGTCAGGTAAAGACTAGGTGTCTGTAAGTAGGTCTGACATTGAGGGTCCCTGAGGATGGGGTCACTGTCTTTTATTCTCTCGATTATTATTATTATTATTATTATTATTATTAAACATTTATAAAGCGCCAGTAACAACCTGGCGCTGTACAGAACATATAATCAGCTGCGGTCCCTACCTGTGGCTTACAATCTAAAAGACAAGGAGGGGGAGACAAGGAGAGGGGACAGCGGGAGAGACATGGGAGAAGACAAACAAACATTCAGGCGGATGCGAAGTCTCAGGTGCGTGTACTTGGCTTGGTTACAAGGTGGTCGGTAGCAGCAGTCAGCAGAGGAGGGCTGACAGTAAGAGCAAGGGGAAAGACTAGAGGGCATTGGGAAAGGCAGCATGGAAAAGGTGGGTCTTGAGGAGGGATTTGAAGGAGCGGAGGGAGGAGGCGAGGCGGATGTCGGCAGGGAGGGAGTTCCAGGCATGCGGGGCAGCGAGGGAGAAGGGACGAAGGCGGTTGGGCGAGCAGGAGAAGCGAGGGAGAGCGAGGGAGGGGACAGCGGAAGAGCGGAGAGCGCGCGCAGGAGCGCGTAGGGCGATTAGGTCCGAGAGGTAAGGGGGAGCTTGGTCATGGAGCGATTTGAACGTGAAAACCAGGAGTTTGAACAGGATACGTTCAGGAAGGGGGAGCCAGTGAAGGGAGAGGAGGAGAGGCGTCACATGGTCGAAGCGACGGGCAGAGTGAATGACCTTGGCGGCAGAGTTTTGGATCGCCACAAGGGGGGACAGGTGGGAGCGAGGGAGGCCAGCAAGGAGGAGGTTGCAGTAGTCGAGGCGAGAGATAACCATGGCATGAACAAGGATTTTGGCCGAGGAGACAGATAGAAAGGGGCGAATGCGGGCAATGTTGAGGAGAGCGAATCGGCAGGATTTGGCCACAGAGTCAATGTAAGGTTTAAAGGAGAGGTGCGTGTCAAAAATGAAGCCCAAGCTGCGGGCACGGAGAACAGGACGGATGGTGACCCCATCAATGCAGACGGTCAGGTCAGAGGGAGAGGAGGGGGATGGAGGAAAAATGAGGAGTTCAGTCTTGGCCATGTTCAGTTTGAGTTGGCGTCGGGACATCCAGGCGGAGATATCAGAGAGGCAGTCGACGAGGCGTGAGCGGACAGAGGAGGAGAGAGAGGGGGTAGAGAGATAGAGTTGGGTGTCATCAGCATAGAGATGGTATTGGAACCCGTGGGAGGCAATAATTTCACCAAGGGACCGGGTGTAGATAGAGAAGAGGAGAGGGCCAAGGACAGAACCTTGGGGAACCCCAACCGAGAGGGGAAGGGAGGGGGAGGTCGACTCGGGGAGGGAGACATTAAAGGAGCGGTCAGAGAGGTAGGAGGAGAACCAGTCAAAGACAGAGCCACGGAAGCCCAAAGAGTAAAGCGAGTCCAAGAGGAGCGAGTGGTCGACAGTGTCAAAGGCAGCAGAGAGGTCAAGGAGGACAAGAACGGAGTAGTGGCGCTTCGATTTAGCGACAAGTAGATCATTGGTGATCTTGGCCAGGGCAGTTTCAGTAGAGTGGAGGGGGCGGAAGCCGGACTGGAGAGGGTCCAGGGAGGAGTTGGCAGAGAGGAGGTTCAGGCAGCGGGAGTAGACGACACGTTCCAGGAGCTTCGAAGCAAAGGGAAGGAGGGAGACCGGCCGGTAACTAGAGGGATCGAAAGGGTCCAGGGTAGGCTTTTTGAGGATGGGGGAGACAGTGGCATGTTTGAAGGCAGAGGGGAAGGAGCCTGTGGAAAGGGAGAGATTGACAACATGCAGAAGGGGGGGAGCGACAGTGGGAGCAATAGAGGTCAGGAGGCGGGAGGGGATCGGGTCAAGGGGGCAGGTGGAGGGGTTGGATGAAGAGAGAAGAGCAGAGATTTCCTGGAGAGAGGCAGGAGGGAAGGATGCGAGGAGGGAGGGGGGCGGGGGGCAATATCCCGACGGATCTTGTCAATCTTGGAGGTGAAGAACGACGCAAGATCCTGAGCAGCAAGGGAAGAGGGCGGAGGAGGGCAGGGGGGTTTGAGAAGGGAGTCGAAAGTAGAGAAAAGGCGGCGAGGGTCGCGGGAGAAAGATTCGATCCTAGAGGCATAATAGCGATGCCTAGCTAGGGAGATAGCCGAGGAGAGGGAGGAGAGGGAGAATTTGTAATGGAGGAAGTCAGGGAGGGAGCGGGATTTGCGCCAGAGGCGTTCGGCAGCCCGGGTGCAGGAGCGGAGGTAGCGGATGGCAGGGGTAAGCCAGGGGCGGGGGTCGAGGGGGCGGACGGGGTGAGCAGAGGGGGGGGCAAGAGAGTCAAGGGTCGAGGAGAGAGAAGCGTTGAGAGCAGAGACAGCAGAGTCAGGGGAGGAGGAGGCGAAAACGGGGGGGAGAAGGGGGGAAAGATGCGCGGCAAACTCCGAGGGAGTAAGGGCCTGCATATTGCGGAAGGGGCGCATAGAGGGGGAGGCGGAGGGGGGTCGGTGGGAAAGGCTGAAGGAGCCGAGGAAGTGATCAGAACTAGGGAAGGGGTCAAAGGAGAGGTCAGTTAGAGAACAGTTTCGAGTGAAGACGAGGTCGAGGGAATGGCCGTCAGTATGAGTGGGGGAGTCGGTCCAGAGTCGGAGATTAAAGGAGGAAGCGAGAGAGAGAAAGCGGGAAACAGAGGGGGCGGAGGGCGTGTCAACGTGAATGTTGAAATCACCAAGGATAAGAGTGGGGATATCTCGATGAGATTTCCTTGGTTAGAATTGAATAACGCTCTCTGGTAGGGCACCTCCTGCTTTTATTTCTCTCCTGTGTGTGTGTGTGAGAGAGAGAGAAACACAGAAAAGAGGATGACACAGTAACTCAAAAATGTTGACTAAGAATTTCCAGGATGCTGGTGAAACCCTGCTTGAATTATTTATTTAATTAATTAATTAATTATTAAAGCTTGCTACCCAGCCCCTCCTGCCACAGGCAGCTGGGACCGGGTTACAATCAATAAAAATCAACAATAAAAATACAAGCTTATCTAGATTAATGTCTCCCAGTGTTCAGTGTGAGACTGAGCTGGATTTCACAGCTTGGTAAATGGACATATTACGCACCTTTGGGCATTCCCACATGATCAAAGACGCACCTGATTTGCATGTGTGTCCCCTCTCCCAACCTTCTAAGGAAGTGTTCCCACGCTCGTGAAAGCACCCTGAGAAAGGATTGACAGCATCAGGCTTGGCTAGATGGAGAAGTGCTGTAGTGGGGGGTGGGAGTCAAGGAATTGGTGTAGATCTGCCGGTTGTCTCCAAGGTTTTCCAATTGGAGGAGCAGTGGTTGGAAAGAGGTGGGGCTGATCTGGCTTCCAGCTGCTTTTAGATGATCAAATGGCAGGAACAATCATAATTTCATGTATCCATGTGGAGCCAACATTTTGTGTTCTTTCTCATCAGTACACTATGCTCCTATGGTCCATACCTTTCATTACCTTGAAATGGCATTGCTGCAATAGGACATTGGATGAGCGACACCTTAAAGGGGAAATAGAATGGGGTGAACGCTAAGCACCCAATATTGTTCTCCTGCCTGGTGGAATTCTCCAGAGTGCCATTTGTTGTTGTCCTCCCTAATTCAAATTAGTATTAATTTGAGTGTTGTGCTTGATACAAATCGTAACAAACACAGATTTGTAGACACAATACAGCAACAAGCGATGGTCTCCCTTGTGTCAAGTGACAACTTGCTTAGCCTTTTGTCGCAAATGCATCCTTGAAAACCAATCAAAGGGTTTGCCAGTGAGAAACTCGTCATTCTCACAGTTGTTTCCTGGCAGACAGGAGGAAGACCGGGCAGGCTCGGAGGGCAAGTTAAAAAGCCTTCGATGGCAGCAGGGCGTACCAATATTCATGCTTGAATGCACATTTTATACGGCTCATCGGTTCTGCTGACCTTGGAAACACTTTCCTCACTGTCTTCATTGGAAACTTAATTTTTTGGGTATGACGGCATGCATGCAAAACATACAAACCACCATCTTCAGGATCTCTTACCACAGGATTTGCGGCCCTCACCCCCTTGAGCCATTTAACCCTTACTCCCATTTCTAGTTAATTTTCCTGTAGTCATTTCATTCTGATCCACAAGATCATTTATGTTCCCCGTAATTACATATTCTTTACTTGAGCGTTTTCATGGGAAAACTTAAAACCCCTTTTAAGATTTTAGAGCACAGTTATTACTCTTCAAAACACAATGTAATTTGTGTATTGATCTTCGTAGGGTCATCTCGGCTAAAGGGAAAACAATTCCATCGGAGAAATCCATGTTGCTCTTGTAAACCATTCATTTTATTCACTCCCCTCCACCCCCACACATTAACACTGCTTTAACATCTCGAAGATAATTGTTTGTAGTGCTCTTCCTAGAAGATCCGCTGTTACCGATTTGGATAATGGAGGCACATGGATAAAAGCTGCTCTTCCATTACCATAGTAGAGAGAGATGTAATAGGTATAATCGCAGATGTACCTACAACATGGAAAAGGCTGTGTTAAGATCAATTAAACCTTGATATAATTAAATGCACTTTATCAGCTAGATTTGGTTTATAAAATTAACTGATTTGGCTTAAGTACTTGTAATAGCAAACAGAGATCTTGGAAAATTCTCTTAAAAGCCAGGTTACAAGTAGCTAATGCTCACTGGATGTTGATTTATTGGACGCCCACCCCAAATCCACTTGGAAAAAAAAAGGTTGTCATACTGACTTCTTTAAAGTGGGATTTCAGGCTACATTAGATTCAGGGGAGGGGAGGGGGCTTCCAAAATACCTCAATTTCTATCAAAGATTTAAGATGGAAATGGGAGACTGCTCCACCATCCCTACCTCCTCAGCATCCCTCCCATTTCTTTTTCTTTTCCTGATACCCAGCACCCTGAAAATGTAATTCAGACAAATTGCAGTGTGGGGCTTACTAATTTTTATTTTAAAACAAAAACAAAAACAACCCTACAGCCAAGTCTGTAGCATGTTGTGGGTGCTTCGTTTTACTAAAATCGTAACATGTGTTTCAGCTGCCTGATCACATTTTTGTTTTTGTTTTTTAATTTGGTTTATGCGGTTTGGACAATAAAGGGGAAAAAAAGTTGGGGGGGGGTCTTCAGTCAGTGTCTCTCACTTTCAGGTGTTGCAATGGCACCAAGCTGCAAGCTTGGGGTCACTGCCGTGGGAGGTTTTGTTCTAATATGGTTTCCAATTTAAACATTAATAGAAATATTTCTATTGGCCTCAATTTATTTTTAATTTTTTAAATTAAAAATTACTTAATTATCTAAAACAAAAAATAACTTGATGGCCAAAATTTGACCTGAGCATGTAAATTCTCATTGCTTTTAGCTCTGAGCCAGGTTTTTGGTGTGGATTCAGAAAAATCTTTGCAGGCATTACCAAAGAATGAAACAAAGCAATGAGCAGAGTGATCCACTGGCAGTTTAGCGTTGGCGTTTGCCCTTAGCGTCGGCACAAGTTTCATTACCTTCCGTGAGACTCCTGCGATAGCACTAAGGCTAGAAGCAGCCCCAAACTGGAGGGTCATGTCCTTCATTCTTTCATTTCCCACTTACACAAAATACTAGTTTACCTTCCTGCATCTCTAGAAAAGACGATATCAATCCCATCCACTAGACTCTCCTTCCAGAGTTTTTTCATATTAATCGTAGAGTCGATCTTCTCAGGACCATCTAACAGACAACAGTCCCCTTCTGGTCGATACCCACACACGTCCATCTCTCTGTAGCCTTTGTTCTTCCCGCACTCTTCGAGGACTATGGCTGCTTTGGAGGATGAAGTGACTCCAACGTGAACAGTGAGCTATTTTTCCCCACCAGGAGCAAACAGGAATGTATTTATTTTTAAAAGCTTGGTTTTTAAAACTTCCTATGTCTCAGCAGCTCCATGGCAGTGTGTCCCAGTGGCACCTGCCTACTGAAACACTGGGTAAGATTTTGTACAGTGGAATAAAACTGGGCTTCAGTTTATTTATTATTTATTTTGTTACACTTCTATCCCACCCCTCTCACCTCTAGCGACCCGGAGAAGCATACCAGCACTAAAATGTCACAATAAAATAAAACCCATACAAAATATAAAAATACAAAAATAGAATAAGATACCATAAATAATCACTACTAGGACATCACCCCACTACCCCATCCCCTTCATTTCTCCTCCCTCCCTCCCTGCCAAAAGCCTGACGGAAGAGTCAGGTCTTACAATTACAGTGGAAGGTCGGAAGATCTGGGTGGAGACTGACCTCCACCGGGAGGCGCAGCCTCCAAGAACATCCTCCTGTTTGTCCTGAACTGTCGATAACGCGGGACCTCCAGGAGGGCATCCCCAGACGACCGCAAAGGCCATCTGGGGCGTGAGGCGTGCTTTCAGATAAGCGGGGCCTAGACCGTGTAGAGCTTTATAGGTCAAAACCAACACTTCCAATTGGGCCCGGCAGACAATCAGGGCACAGAGAACCGATGTTATGTGCTCCCTGCAGCCCGTCCCCGTAAGTAGACGAGACGCTGCACCAGCTGCAGCTTCCGAACCATCATCAAATGCAGCCTCATGTAGAGCGCGTTACAGTAGTCTTGCCTTGAGGTGACAAATGCATGGACGAGATCGGAGTCTGAGACACATGGGCGGAGCTGTCTTACCAAATGTAACTGGGAAAAGGCACTCCTGGCCCCAGCCGACAGCTGGAGATCCAGGAACACCCCCAGACTCTGCAGATGGAACCAATGGAGAATGGATACCCAACAGTTGTGTCAAGTCAGATCAACAACTCAGAATGTGTTGACAAAGCCACTCTGATTTTTCCAACCAAGGGAGGTGCTTTTAGCTGCCTTCTATACAAGGGCTATCATTCAAAGCTGAACTTCTTGCTCATCAGCACGTGCATCAGTTTTCAATGACCCCTCCAGCTCCCATTTCAATGGCTCCTCCTTACCCTTGCCTTAAACCTCAAAGCTTTTGTAACCTCGAGGCTAGACTATTGCAATGTGCTCTGTAGGACTGCCCTCGAGGATTGTTCAGAAGCTGCAGGTGAAGCAGAATGTGACTGCCTATCTTCTGTCCGCAGTGGGTTGCTAGGAATACGTTATGCCACTGCTCCAGAGTCTGCATGGGTTCCCAACAGATTGCTAGGAGGGGTGGGAATTTGTTTCAGTTTAAGTGAAACAGTCCAAAGATGGCCGTTTCGGTTTAAAACCAGAGTGTCCAAAATTTGGACCCATTACAGTTTCGATTTTCGGTTCCGTATCTTTCCCATTATAGTCAATGGGAAATCTTTTTTAAAGACTTATGGGAAGTCTTCCCGTTGACTTCAATGGGAAGCAGAACCATGGAACTGGACTCCACTCCAGGCCCTGCCGGCTGGCACGTACTTACCAGTCCAGGCGTCGGAGGATGGGGTTGAGGAGCCGCTGTCTGCTCCTGGAGTCACTGGAGTCCTGCCAGCAGGTCGCCTTGCTGGGGCGCGCTATGGAGCTCCCTGCTCAACAGCGCACACGCACAAACCAGCTGATGGCCATCTTGCACATGTGCAGCCCTTAGACGCTGCTGGCAGGCCAGCGCTAGTGGCGGCTGTGACTCAGGCGGCGGCAGAAGCACCTCACCCGCCCAGATCAGTGAGTATATGCCAGCTGGCAAGGCCCCATGGGTAGGGGAGTTAGGGACACAGATCCACACCTTGAGAGGCCAGTAGTGGGGGATGGGGGAGGTTGAGGGATACGGATGGGGGAGGGGTTGGTTCCGGACCTGGGTTCAGATTCCCTTTCAATTCAGTTCCAGGATTCCCTTTCCCATTGGCTTCAATGGGAAAATTTCTCACCTACTTCAGTCGGGAAAGAAACAGGATCATAAACAGAACTGAAAATGAGATGGAATGTAGGTATCTGAAACCGGGGGCAAAGAAACTGAAAAGAGGCCCCCTTGTCCCACCCCTTACTTTCTAGGCACAATTCAAGGTGCTGGTTTTGATTTATGAAGCCCTGAACAGCCTGGGCCCTGCATATCGGAGACCCCCACCACCTCTGTCACAGTCCCTGAGGTCAGATGGGAGCATCCTCTTGCAGATAACCATTGGCCCATCCAGTTGGTAGTTACAACCAGTGCTGTTTTGATACGGTTTTTGCCTTATCATGATTTTTTTGTACTTGGTGACTTTTCCCTCAAGACCTGCCCTGTTTTAGATTGTGCTTTGATCTCAGTGCGAACCCGGCAGGCTTTGGCCACAGGAGTCCTGGGCTGGTTGAGGGGGAATCGCTATAGAATGCAGGCCCACTTCGTCAGAAGGATAATCAGCATCAACCTGGCTTTAGCGATCCACCCTGTATTGCTGAGCGGGGCAGCGTCGGGAAGGACTGTCCCAATGCACCTGGAGAAGGGTGGTCTAATCAGGCTGTGATCTGCATCCAAGACAAAGGGTGACTGCACAGCCTGAGCCTAAATCAATCCGGGATGGGAGCGGGCAGGAATGCTCCTTGGAAACCTATCTTGGCAGGCCTGGCCTGGGTGAGACATATCAGTCGGTCTGATCTGCCCAGAGTGGCTGTTCTCACGGCTGCTGTTCTCACAGCGGCTACTGAAGCTAATATCCCTGCTGCTGAAATCACGGCCGTGCTGTCTTGCTTGCCCAGTTGGAATTCAGGACACCTGGTTGTGAGTCCTTCTGTTCATTTTGCTGCCATTCTGTCGCCTGACCTCTGAGTAGGCCTAAGGGAACTCCCGTCTGTCTGCCTCACGGAGACACGGTTAGGCTCCCTTGCCACTCTAGCCAAGGCACCCCCGAGTGTGTGTATTGGGCTTGAGGGACTTGGTAGACTAAGCCCACAGACTTCTTCCCTCCTCGCATCACTACTCCAGTCCCCCGCCACCCCCAGAAGGTTTGTCGCCAGGGAGGCTGTCCTGGTGCTGCTGTACTGTCTGGTTTGGGAAAGGGGCTATGAAGTATCCATTCCTTTGCCCTCGCTCAGAACAGTACATTTTAGGGAAGATGAAGAGCTGTCTTTCTTCTTCTCCCCTTGCTTTGNAATGTTTGTTTGTCTTCTCCCATGTCTCTCCCACTGTCCCCTCTCCTTGTCTCCCCCTCCTTGTCTTTTAGATTGTAAGCCACAGGTAGGGACCGCAGCTGATTATATGTTCTGTACAGCGCCAGGTTGTTGCTGGCGCTTTATAAATGTTTAATAATAATAATAATAATAATGCTGCATCCTTGTGTAACTCTAATTGATCTGAGTGTCTTGTTTGATTATTGCCAACTAATGCCCCTTTTGCTTGTATGTACCCTCCATCCCCACAATAAATTAAAATCTCTATGTTGCACCCTAAGGTGTCTCTCCCCTCCCCCAAACACTCGTGTGCCCTGTTCAAAATGGCGAGCTTCATTCCCCCAAATTGAGCATTTTTGAGCCCACACCTGGCCACTGGGACCCACTCCTCAGGGAGACCCTGTGTACACGTGTGGGAAAGGGACACATGTTAACAGTAAACCAAGAAATTGCAGAGGTGCTTTCTCAAGAGCTGCCCCGCAATTAGGTGGTGGTCTCACCTGCGGTGGCGGCAGCAGGAGGGGCAAGGGAAGATGCGGCAGCGTGGAGGAACTGTCCGATGGGGAAAGAGCCGGTGTGAACGGGGATCTGCCCCGGCTTCTTTTGCGCACGTCAGGGCAGGACTTTGCACCCTGACATGCGCGAGAGAAGCCGCGGCAGATCCGCGTTCGCACCTGCTCTTTTCCCATTGGGCAACTCCTCCACGCTGCCGTGTCTTCCCTCCCACCGCCGCAGGTGAGGACACAGCCTTAGATAACTCCTTCCCCGTGAGCTTTGTTTAAGATGGAGGATGCTCATCCTCCGGAGGCAATGTACAATTCTGCTATTTTGTCCGACGTTTGACAGGTAGAGAGGGGGTTTGGGGGAGTTTTGGATTACGGATGTTAAACTGGTTGTGTAAATATAGTTTGGAGTATTTATGGGGGGGGGGTTTGATTTATTTGGGGGACTTTTAATGTGCTGTGAACTGTCCTGAGTCCTTGGGGAGAAGAGCGGTATATGGCATTGGGCACCACTTGTGAACTTTTCAGAACCTGATTCAGATCATATAAATCAGGACATGCTTTTCTCAGTAAAGGCATCCCCATTAGCAGCTGCTCAGTCCAGATAAGTTGGTTCCCAGTGAAGATGGGATGTTTGAACACCTCATTTTAAAGGATTTCTAACGTACTTGGTTATTAAAAGGAGGGGGACACTTGCTCTGCTAAAATCTTTGGCCATTTTTAGATGGGACTTGCCTGTCCAGGTCCACCCTTTCCCCATGGACCCTGGCACCCATCTGAATGTGGCATGGGTGGAGGTGCTTACACACGCCACGCACCGCCCACTCAGGCCCCGAGGTGGAGCAACCAGGTATTTCACTGTTACTCTGGTGGGTGGGGAGGCATGAGTAGGCGCTGGGTCGGTGCAGTCACACACCAACTGCACACCCATCCCCTGCCATCTAGGGATGGGCGAACAGAACTGAGTTCGGAAATTTGGTTCGGTTCAGTTTGGAAATTCGGTTCGGTTCGGAAGTTCGGTTTGGTCGACCGAACTGGTCGAGTTCAGTCCAAACTCCGAACTTCCGAACCACGTTCACCCATCCCTACGTTCACCCATCTAGACCCGCCCCCCACTCACCGGAAGCGCATGGGGATGCACACGGACCTGCCACCCCATAAAAACAGCTTTTATTTAACCTTTCTCTTGTTACAGTTTTACATACATGGACCTCCTTGTACATGCAACTTCCTGACTTTGGAGTAAGGCAGCCAGGCATTCCATTTTGTATGGGATTGCCTGTTTTTTACAGTTAGGTCTAGTGTCCAGTATCCAACACGTACAGAATACAAGACATTGCAGGCAGAGGATGGAGGTCCAGGGCATCCTTGGCATGGGAAAGGCACAGCGCTTCCTCTGTCAGAGCCCCTTGGACTCCCCCATAGCTACCACTGGCAGGCAGGGCCAGCCTTAGCCTAAGCGGGGCCCAGGGCGGGGAACAAATGAAGGGCCCCTATCTTCCACTGGCGGCAAAGCTGCCAGCAACCGGCAGGCCTAGGGACGCTCCCCGGCCCAGGGGTGGTACGCTGCCTGGGCCTGGACCCAGGGATGGGAGGAGGGCAGTGCCCCTCTGCCCATCCCCAAGCCTGAGCGGACATTCAGATCACTTACCTGATCCACTGTCGCAGCCGCTGCCATCGCCTCTGCCACTGCCACCTCCGGCCTGCCACCTAAATCTGCCGCCGTGCTGCCCACTGCCACCGGAGGTTCCTCTGCGCCTGCCCCCCCCCATCCACTGCCTGTCAGTCTCAGCCAGGGGGAATGAGGGGGAGAGAGGCAGAGGCCCCGCATCCCCCTCATTTCCCCTGGCTGAAACAGCCAGGCAGCAGAGGGGACCAGTGGCGTGAGGAAGAGGTGGGACTTCTGCCTTCTCCCTCACTTCCAGCAGAAGTGAGGGTGAAGCAGTGGCCCTGCCTCTCCCTCACTCCGTGGGAGGTCCCCCTGCCTGTCAGTCTCACGGCCAGGGAAAATGAATCTCTCCCTCATTTCCCCTGGCTGAGACTGTGACAGGCAGCAGAGGGAGGGGCATGGAGTGTGGGGGAGGCGGGGTCTCTGCCTCCGGCTGGCCCCCTCCACTGCCTGTCAGTTGGAGTCGGCCGGGGGCCCTGCGCTCAGGGTCCCTAGCTCCCTGTCACTGTCAGGCCAGGAGCTGGGGACCCCGAGTGTGGGGCGCCCCCAGGAGCGAGGCCCGGAGCAGTTGCCCCGAGCTGCCCCGCAGTAGGGCCAGCCTTGCTGGCAGGCATTGAAAGCTTGTTGGACTTGGAGTCAGCTAGCCATCAGTCAGCATGGATGTGGGGCACGAGTCTATGGGGTAGCAGTCGAAGAAGCCAGTATAAGGACACTGTGGCTTGGAGGAGGCAACAGTTCTTGTCCTCCCCCCAATTTACGTTATTTGCATAACACTGGCTATTTATACAAGTTAGTTATCTCATAGTTTTGCACACTGGCTCTGGCAACCCTATGTTGGAGCTTTGTGTATGTGACCCCACACCTGAATTTATTGAAGCTCTTCGGAAATGGGGCTCTTCAATGGTCAATTGAATTTTGATACTTCCGTTTTTTTGTATGGGATGAAAAATTTGAGGGACAAAATTTGAACGGCTGTGTCTCCCTCTGTCACTTGGGACTAAGACGACCACCACACACTAGCTATGAAAAAATAGCAAATATCCAAACGAGGTCATGGCTTGTGAATTGGAAGTCAACGTTAAACATTAAAATATTGTACCGAGCTGGTTTGAAATGAGATGTTTACTCACGGGTGGCATGGCACCTTGTTCGGCTTGGACAGCCTCCATCGCAAAGCCCCAGTGGCAGGACTAGCTGCCTCAGTGGGACAAAGCTATTCTTTTATTTAGAATTCCCCCAATGTGGTAGAAAGATTTCTTCCTCCTTCTTTCATGTATTGAAGGGAGGGGGGAAGTTGGAATTAATAACTTGTTTTAAAAAAGCTAAAATAAGATTTTTGTGGGGGTCCTAGTTTAACCCTCGTTACGTGCTCAGCAATTCGCTCTGACTTTCTAGCCCTATTTTTGCTGGATACACCTAACATTCAGAGTGTAGCCCCCTGAGTACGTTGTTCAAAGGGAGTTTGGCTTCCATAGAACCACTCACCTGGGGCTGAAGAGTTTCCCAGATCTTACAGACTTTCTCTCTTGCCTTCTGGTAAGCCACTGGCAGCTGCATGATGTGCAGATCTACGTTGCTACCGAGGCCTAATTTGGATAGCTCCTAGATGTGGAAAGAAGATGTTCAGGTTTGTAAATGCAGCAGACTTGTTCCCGTGGGTGACCTGAAGTTCGGTCTTGGATGCAGTTGCTAAAAGCATACTAGACTATGTCGTCCAATGGCTCCCAATTCTTTGGTCTACAGAGAGCTAGTTGGTAACCAACATTATGGGACCAGATGGTCCATACAACTATGTAAGGAGAGACCCAGGAGGCGGTGACTGCAGGCTCTACTAACGCCAATGCATTTAGCGTTGCGCCCAATCGATGCCCATGTCATTGACATTGTTTGGATGTATGCTACTGCTGAAAGAGATCCTAGGAGAGTCCCCATTAGGTTAGCTCTGTGGTTCCCAAACTTTAATTCAGGGCACCGTCCTCTCAAGTTATCTGTGTCACCCCTACAAATAATTTCCCCATGAAGTTTATTTTAAAAACATGATTAAAACTTGGATAACAATGAAGATTTTTGCAGAGAAGGGTGGGGGTGGATACTGGGTAGAGTGGGGCAGTGGGAGTGGTTGGAAAGCAGGGGGAGGAGAATGTGTACAGGGGAATCAGAGGGAAGGGCTAGAACTAGGGGAGAGACTGCACACAGCTCTCTGGGCACAGAAAGGGAGCTGGTCATACATGCGCACTGCTACCTGCTGCTCTCTCTGAAATTAATCCATGCTGCCCCAGGGGGGCACTTACCCAGTTTGTGAATCGCTGGGTTGGGGAGTCCACCTCCCACTGATGCACCTTGTGCATTTAGAGTGGATTGGGTGGGTGGGTTAAATGTTCTTTGGATTAATGGAGATTGCCTTGCTCCCCCAGGAGATGGAGGTCCGCTTGCTGCTTAGAAGCTCCGCTCTGAACATAGTTCCATCTTATTAACCAAAAGGAGGTTCAATCCAAGAATTGGGGTTGCTATTCAGAATGTGTGGTGTTTTAACCTTTGGTTCCCAATGTGGCAACTCCGCTGCAAGTAGCGAGTCTGTGAGCCCAACCAGTGGGCATGGGGCAGTGGAGAAGAGGACACAGGGGTTTAAGTTCCAGTCAGGCCCAAGCTCAACAGCCAGGTGAAGTAGTCTGCATGGGTGTTGGGCCAGGCAGTGAGCTGGTGGCAAAGGACTGTAGACAGAGAGTCTAGGCCGTTAGTGCTGGGGTATATGAGCTAAGGCTGTGGTCAGAGGTGGCACCAAGTCATGACCCCAGAGAGCATTCTGGGAAAGGAGACGTGAGCTTGGAAATTTGGGGGGAGTCGGGAACGAAACAGGGAGCTTGTGAGCAGGGTTCTTGGTGGAAGAGGGAACCATCTGGTGACTCTGCGCAGCTTCCTGGGACTATCTTGGTTCTTATATGCAGCCTCTGGGCCAATGAATGAACAGGGCTTGTTCAGCCTATCAAGAGCTTGGCAGGCGAGGGCAGGGCCGGCCTTAGAATTTGTGAGGCCCAGGGCGAAGACAAAATGTGGGACCTCCCTCACAGCCCTACTCTCTTGGGATCACCCTCCCCGGGATCCTAGAGGGGATCGTGTTTGGTGTCCTGCTGGGAGGGAGGGGGGACTGCCCTGGTGAAAGCAGGGGGCACTGCAGGCCCCCTGGAACTAGAGAATATAGTGGGGCTAAGGGCAGTTGCCCTGTGGTAAGGCCGGTCCATGGAACTGGGCCTGTGTAGGGCTGGAGGAATTAATCCCCCTGCTTTGTCAGCGTGGCTAAGACTCCTGTCTCGGGAATCACGCACAGATCCTTGCATCATCTTACTGTGCAAAGCGGCCTGCCTGTTGGGATTCCCCTAGGAGAGATTGCCCTCTTTCTTGGGAAATGGTTTTCCCTTGAACCTTTCCTGTAGAAGACCTAGTTCTCCACCAAGATTTGGGGAGGAACAGCTGACCTTCTATCCCCAGAAAAAAGAGAGGATGCAAGGTCATTGGAGTCGCCTTGCTGAATCCCAAAGGGTGAATCCCGAAGGGACCCTGGTCGCAGAGCTGGGTTTAATGGCAGGGGAACATGGAAATCGCAGAGAAACCAACGCCCTTGTGAGATAAGTAGTGCGTTCGTGTCCTTGGTTAACTAGTGTGATTCAGCGTGTGTGTAAGTGCGTGCGAACCCCCAAGCCCCGTGCAGTTGAGACCCTTATTGTTTCCCGTTTGGCTCAGAGTGTGGACGGGGTGTGAGTGCGTGTGTGACTCCTTCCCCCTTCCTGGATTGTTCTTGCTCCTGCGTGTCTGTATTCCTGTCCTCCCTACCCTGAACTCCGGCCCACTACCTACCCGGCACGTGTCCTCACTTGCAACCCCCTCCCCCCCGTACAGTACTTGGATTGCGTTACTGTGGGGCAAGGCCTGGACTCCCTGATTGCTCTGCGTCCAATGATGATAGAGGCCTGATCTCCTGGAGATCTTTAAGGCCCTCCTTCTATCCTACTGGGCACTTAAACCTCCGACCCAAACCATCAGAGCCAGGGCTGGAGTTGTGTGTGGGTTCCCCCAAGTGTGTAAACCCTCATCCCCGGTGACACCAGGAGGCTTTGGGTTCAAGGGCTTGGAGGCCTTTGCACTGTCCTGGGGAAACAATGGCTTGGCAAAATGGTAATGGGCCCAGTTCGTGTCCCAGTGATGGGCCCCCCTAAAGGCAAGGCAGTAGGGTCTCTAGAGTAGAGTGGGGCTTACCTCTGTGTGTGTGTGTGTGTGTGTGTGTAAAAGAACCCATTTCAGGGTGCCACCGTTCTGGAGAGGCCCCAGCTAGGAGCCCCACTGCAAATCGTTGATACGCACAAACAGCCTGAGCACTGCTAGAAAATTTTCCAAGTAGGCGAGGGAGGGAGCAGGGTCAACACTTTGTTCACATTCACTCTGAAAATGTCTTAGTGAAGCTCAGACTACTTGCAAAGCCCTCTCCCCTCCTCGCTCCATGGTATCTATACCCCTGCTGGGGAAAGGGCGTGATGGGTAGGATTAGGCCACTGGTGAAGGGGGGTTATGGAGCACTATCATGGGAGAAAGGTGGGCATCTGTGTTCCTGCACGGAGGATGGGGTAGAAGTCTTTCCAATCTCACGTCTGCAAAAACCCCGTGTTGTAAAATGTTGCCATCCTAAAACACCTCGATACTAGTGTGACCGGAGTCCAGTTCTAAACTATGCGAACTGGAAAATTAGCTCTTGAGCACACTGGCTTCCAAGCTAAACGGTTCCAATTTCCTTGTCAGCGGAAACATTGATTAGCTTTGCTCAATCAACTCTCTGACACAAGCAAGGAAACAATGCCCCAAGGAAAGTCAACACATTGAGAGAACACTGCCAGCCTTTTCCCCCCTCCGGGCGCTAACAGTCTGAGAGAGGCCATTGCATCATCCTGCCGAAGAATGTCCTGTTGTGTCATCTTCCAAAAAAAGTCAAGCCCAAGCCAGCTTTAAATTAGCATTTTATATCCTAATGCATCTTTAATTTTGAACGTTTAATGAAATTCTCCCTCTTCAGTGGTGATGCCTTGGTAACAGGATAGATGGTAACTTTCCCGCAAGATGCCTGGTTTGGGAATAACACAGGAGAAGAGCTGCTATCCTTTGCTGCCTACGTTCTTACCTGAATTGAAACTGACAGAAATATTCATCCCGCTTATAGCGACAGGAGGGACGTCACTGAATGGATTTGCTTTGTAGCGCATGTGGGAGAGGGGCTGCCATTTTCCAAAATGGCCGTGCATGCACAGAATGGCCATGGTGACCATTTTGAATATACACAGTGATTTTCTTCTGTATTTTCTTCCTGGCGCAGCCCTGAGAAGGTTATGCCGGGCCCCACAGGCCACCAGTTCAGACTTCGTAGCTGCCTGGTAAGTAAATCAACTACTCTGCCTCTCCCCAGCTCTGCCTCCCCCGAACCTCTGCCTGAGATCAGCCTCCCCTGGACTCCTGCTGTGTCCTTTGCCATAAAAACTGAAGCAAATAATTCATTCAGCTTCTCTGCCACGGCCTTATCCTCCCTGAGTGCCCCCTTTACCCCCATGTCATCTAATGGCCCAACTGACTCTCTAGCAGGCTTCTTGCTTCTGATGCACTTTAAAAGGTTTAATTAGTTTCTCTTCAAATTCTCTTTTGGCCCATCTGCCTTATTAACATTTTACTTCTAATTTGCCAGTGTTTATGCGCTTTCCTATTTTCCTCATTAGAACTAACTTTCCATTTTTTAAAGGATATCTTTTTGACTCTAATAGCCTCCTTCACCTCAACATTTAGACATGCTGGCAAGCGTTTGATCCCCTTTCATTTAATTTGGGCTTCCAAGATGGTGTTTTTAATTAGTTTCCATGCCTCTTGCAGACATTTAATCTGCACTCATTTTAGCATAGTCTCCCCTTTTAAAGTTTAAGTATTACTGTGGTAGTTTTATTTACTATTCTTCCTCCAGTAATTATCTCAAATGTGATTATATTATGATCACTATTGCCAAGCAGCTCCACTACTGTTACCCCTTGCACTAGGGGTCCTGTGCATTGAGATTCTAGAAGTGGTCCCTAGATCCAACTCCTACTCCCAAGCACTGAAAGACAGAGCCAAGGGTAAGGGAGAAGAGATGATCTGGATCCTCCTTGAGTACACCCCTCTTGCACACCTGCCTCCAATTTCAATGCAGCCCTCTGAGCTTGTACTAATTTTCAAAGTGGTACCTGGGGGGGAAAACATTCCTCACCCCTGACTTAAAGGCTTGTCAGCATGCAGATTTCTGCCACTTTAGTGTATTCTGTAATTTTAAAACAATGTAGTTAAATTAGCTCAGGAGCCTCTGTGCATGCTCTTATTTGGGTTTAAGACAGATTTGCTAAGCAGAGAAATGCTAACTGATGACTTTCAAAAATTTGCATTGCTGCTTCCCAACTCACCTTAGAAATGCTGGCTTCCAAAAGATGACAATATCTTCTTTGATGCAATCCACCTAGTCAAATTTTTATGTTGTTGCCAACCTGTTTAGACTTGAATCCTGTTCTTGATAGTTCATTGTCCTGATCTGGCCACTGCAAACTAGCAGACCTAAAGTTTTCCATGGGGGACAGCTAGAAATGGGGTCAAATTCAGGAGAATGGGTGGGAGCAGGAGTCTATAATATGAAGTAAATAATTAAAGACACTTGTGAATTCTAAGGGGACCAAGAACAGTGTGGAGCTGCCACGATGTCAATAGCGCCTGAATGCATATTGCAAACCATACAGATCTAGGGCAATGCATGAGGCAGGAGGGGGCGGCCAATAAATGTAACTAACTAACTAACTAAATGTAGTTTCTGCGTATGTATTCCTATTCCACACTACCGAGAGATTTACACATGGCATTTCAAGAGTTAAAATGCATTTCTAGAGAGACACTTTCATGCATATTTTAAGAGGATATTTCAGGTGACTAGAGTTATGAGAAACATGAAAGACTTTAGAAAGGCATGTATTTAAGAGAAGTAGCCCAGTCTTTCCAGTGATAGACAACTGTATCCAACCATGTGACGTTGTCTGGTAGACGCTGTAAAGCTTTTCTCAATGAGCCTGAATTGACGAGGTCATCCCTTCCTTTTGATCTATCCTTTCTCTAGCGTCTAAAGAGAGACATTCTCCGACGTGTACAGAAAATCTGTGGCTGTGATTCCCACTAACGCTGATGGATGGGAATCTTCTTTTGAGGTATGAGAACTTACAGAAAGACTGTGTCCGTATCAGCGCACCTTCATTGTCACAAAATAGGTAAATAAAGTGCAGCACAACAAACAGGAAGGAAAATCTTTATCCAGGCATTCTTTCAATACAGCATGGATGATGTTGGAACCCGGTATTCGAGATCTGCTTTTGGACTCTCGCCCTGATGGTTATTGACACTCAAACTACCTGCTGTTTTGGGATACTGCCAAAATGCCGTAAGCTGGTGGGCGATCAGGTTTTTGCTGTGTCAGGCCCCTGTTTAGTTACAGGTATAGGCCTAAGGCCCCTGTATAGGAAGGAGTATTGGTTTAAGGAAAGAGAATAGGGACCTGGAAGTCTTAACGCAAAAAGGAGCCCTGGCCTATATGGGCATGTACAAGGGTGAAGCCAAGCCAGTCCTGAATAGAATGTAACCATTAGCAGATGGGTCCTGTTAGCTTGCACCCAAGGGGGGACACACACACAGCTGCAGAGCTAGCAGAGTTAACATTACAACACAGGGCCTGTGTTTCAATTTTGTTTGACTTTTGTAACTTAAACAAAATGAGGCTCCTTCATTTAGTTACAAAGTCAAATGAAAGCAAAATTAAATGCAAATGAAAATGCAGGTGAAACTTTGTTTCTGCATGCATCCTAAACTGTCCCTAGCAGCCTGCCTGCTATGAGGCTGAAGTTGACAGCAAAGCAGCTAAGCAGCATGCAGCAACTCCCTGGAAAAGGCAGAGGGGAGAGAAGGCAGGAGACACAGAAGATTGACATCACTGCTGGCCAATTGGCATTGGAAACACATCGTGGAGCACCGTGACAGACACAGACGTTCTCTGAGATAGGTCTTTTGTCAATGGTGGTTTTTACACACACCTTAAAGTGCTGCTCTTTCAATCCTCTGGTTTTACAAGTCCGCAAGTCAGCTCCTGGCTGCATTCCTCACACACACATGCTCCCCCGAGGCAGCCTGCAGGAGTGGCGCTGGGCAGCTCAGCTGTAGAGAAGAGGGGCTGCCATGGAAACGACCCGACCATGGCTGCCAGGAGTAAAGCAGTTTACCAGGAGAACTTTTTACACACACAAGTTCTGGGAGACACCCGGATGTTACAGGATCCAGATTTGTAAAACCACAGAGATCAAGGACTTCTTCAATCCGTGAGAACATCTGGAAGTTCAAAGAGCTGGGTGTTTAAGATCCAGGTGAGTGATTTAGACACACAGAAAGTTGGGGCTGCGGCAGCAAACATGCAGGGGAAAGGTGTGTGTAAAAAACCCCCAAGACACTAGTCAATTGGGAGGGGTGGGGAGCTAGGCAGGGCACTGGGGAAAGGCTTTATAACTAGGGGGCTTTGGATCAGCGCCTCTAGTCCAGGAGGAGAAGGGGAGCTTACTAGAATTACTAGGGCAAGGGCGGCCCCCTTGCCCTCCAAAGTCCTGTGCAGGCAGCTCCCGTGGGCTGGTCGCCTGGCTCCCCACCTGCTGCTGAGCTAAGGGAACAGGCTTATTTAGCAGTCAGGCAAGCAGCCCCTGGGAGCTGCTTGCCTGTGTGGGGCTTTGGATCGGCCCCTTTCTCTGGTAATTCTGTAAGCTCCTCCTCTCTCCAATAAGCCTCAGCAGCTGGCGGAGCATGGCAGCTGAGGGCTCTCTTCCCATTGGAGGAGCTGAACTCAGGCGGTGGTGGAGACAACCAGCCCAGGGGACAGGCAGCTTCTAGCACTGCGCGCCTGGCCACTCTACTGAACTGTTAATAGCCACAGGTAAGTGTCAGCCCAAGTGACAAGTGCTATAAGATGTGTGTGTGTGATGCCTGTTGAAAATAACTGGGAACAAATTTAATTGCTAAAAACAAAGTTGAATTACAAATGAAAACAAATACGTAACTAAAAATTGGAAACAAAAACGAATCAAAAAAATGAAAACCAAGTGGCTCCTTTCTGTGTTACCCCCTTAATGCATATGAACTGGCTCCATTCAGCCTACCGTCCTGTTCTAATGGGGGAGTGAGGGGAAGGAATTCTCTCTTCCCTTCAGAGTTAGCGACTGGTTTACTAGCCAGCAGTGTTACTTGTCAATGATGTAACCTCGCCAAATGTTGCCTGAGCAACATCTGTCGTCAAAAATGTGATGCTTGTAACGATTTCTCCATGTATCTTTCCATATGTTAACTAGCCAGTTCTAGCCTGAGGATTGACCAACGTACTCTGCACCGAGTAGACCGGAAGCGAAAAATCTCGGTGAGCCGTTGGAAGCAGGGAAACTTACCGGCTTTTCCCACTGTTTTTGCCACTTTCTGATATTTTTGCATGTTTTATTTATATATTTATTTATTTCGTAGATTTTTATACCGCCCCATCCTGCCATGCAGCTCGGGGCGGTTAACAACAATAAAAACAGTTTTAAAACATTTAAAATACAAATATAAAATATATCAATAAAACAGGGTCATAAATAAATATATAGGTGGGGGATTAAAAATCACCCCCCCCACACCCTCCCTCCCAAAGGCCTGGGCAAACAGCCAGGTCTTACAGTTCCGCCGAAATGTCAAAAGGCTTGGGGCCAGGCGAGCTTCCTCCGGAAGGGAGTTCCACAGCCGCGGCCCTACCACCGAGAATGCCCGCTCCATCGTGGCCCCCCGCTTAACACGGGGGACCTCCAGGAGGGCACCCCCGGCAGACCGCAGGAGTCGTTCCGGGGCGCGAAGGGCGAGGCGGTCCCTAAGGTAAGAGGGGCCAAGGCCGTATAGGGCTTTATAGATCATTACTAGGACCTTGAACCTGGCCCGGCACACTATCGGCAGCCAGTGCAGCGCTCGGAGCACCGGTGTAATGTGCTCCCGGCGACCCGTCCCCGTAAGAAGACGGGCCGCCGCATTCTGCACCAGCTGCAGCCTCCGGGCCAAGAACAAGGGAAGCCCCACGTAGAGCGCGTTACAGTAGTCGAGCCGCGAGGTGACGAAGGCATGGATGAGGGAGGCCAGGTCCGGGCCAGAGACATACGGACGCAGCCTACGTACCAGATAAAGCTGGCGGAAGGCAGCCTTAGCGACTGCCTCCACCTGCCGCTCCAGCCGCAGGTCTGCGTCCAATATGACCCCCAGACTCCGGACCTGCTGAGCTACAGGGGGGCAAACCCCCCCAATCAGGGGGGCCACCACCCCCTTCGCCCTCCCCACCACCATCACCTCCGTCTTATCTGGGTTGAGCTTCAGTCTGCTCCGCCGCATCCAATCCGCCACGGCCTCCAAACATTGGGATAGCACCGAGACAGCAGGGTCTGGGTCGGTAGAAAACGAGAGGTACAGCTGAGTATCATCAGCATACTGGTGACATCGCACCCCGAACCCTCTCACGACCTCCCCCAAGGGCTGCATATAGATGTTAAATAATAATGGAGACAAGATCGATCCCTGCGGAACGCCACACGGTAAGGCGCGGGGGCTCGATGTTTCCTCCCCCAACACCACCCGCTGGCTCCTCCCCGAGAGGAATGAACGGAACCATTCAAGAACAGTCCCGTCCAGACCCCCCCGGTCACGCAGTCGTCTCAACAGCAGCCCATGGTCCACGGTGTCAAAAGCGGCCGAGAGATCGAGCAGGATGAGAAATGTCGAACATCCCGCATCCATCTCCCGGCGGAGGTCGTCCACCAAGGCCACCAACGCCGTCTCGGTGCCATAGCCGGGGCGGAACCCAGATTGAAACGGGTCAAGGAGCCCGATATTATCTAGATGACCCTGGAGCTGGAGCGCCACTGCCCGCTCAATAACCTTCCCTAAAAAGGGAAGGTTAGAGACAGGTCGGTAGCTGGCGAGCGCGTCTACGTCCAACGATGGTTTTTTCAGCAGGGGGCGCACCACAGCCTCTTTTAAGCAAGGCGACAACCTCCCCTGCCGAAGGGACGCATTCACCACCCTCGCCAGCACCGTCCCCAACGTCTCCCCGGAAGCTTTTATTAACCAGGACGGGCATGGATCTAGTTGACAACACGTGGCCCTCACAGACCCCAGGACATCCACCACATCGGCTGGCGTCACTTCCTGAAACTCACCCCATAAAGATGGACCAGACGGACCCTCCGCCCCCCCGCGCTCTTCCCCTACTGCTATCAACCCAGCGTCGAAATCGGCCTGAATCCGAGCGATCTTGTCTGCGAAGTAGATGACAAACTCCTCACAGCGGGCCCGGGACAAGTCCCCATCCAGGCGGAGGGAGGCCGGACTCACCAGCCCCCGCACCACCCGAAACAGCTCCGCTGGACGCGACTTCGCAGACGCTATGAGGACGGCGAGGAATTCCTTCCTCGCCGTCCTCACAGCCTCCACATAGGACCGCAAATGGGCCCTATGGAGAAGACGATCGGAGACAGACCGAGTCCGACGCCAGCGTCGCTCTAGCCTCCTGCCCACACGCTTCATACACCGCAGCCCCTCAGTAAACCAAGGGGTCCTGCGGTGACGAGACCGAGGCAGAAGGCGCCTCGGAGCCACCCTGTCAATGGCCTCCTCCAGCAAGATGTTCCAATGCCGGACCAGCTCATCCACAGAGTGACCGTCCACATCCAGGGTAAGCTCCCTCAGGACCTCCTGGAACCGCTGGGGTTCCATCAGCCTCCGAGGGCGGACCATCCTAACTGGTCCCTTCCCCTTCTGGAGGGGGCGCGCTAAAAGACCGGCCTGAAGGAGGTAATGGTCCGTCCACGACAAGGGCACCGCTGTCACCTCCCCCACAACCGGACCCCCCGCCTCAAGGCCAGAGCCGAAGATCAGGTCGAGGATATGTCCCCCCACGTGGGTCGGGCAGATCACCTCCTGGGACAAGTTCATAGTTGCCATGGCGGCCATGAACTCCCGCTCCGCCCCAACAAGGCCGGCATCGGCGTGGACGTTGAAGTCCCCCAGAACCAAAGTCCTGGGGGAGCCCAACACCACCTCCGAGGCCAGCTCCGCTAGAGCGGTAAGGGATGCCGCCGGGCATGAAGGGGCCCGGTACACCAGCAGCACCCCTAGCTTGCCCCCAGCCAAATCGATCACCACGTGCAGAGCCTCTACACCCACAATCTCCGGCACTGGATACCTCCTAACAGGCCAGTCTTCCCTAAAAACAATAGCTACGCCTCCTCCCCGGCCGCTCATGCGGGGCTGATGCTGCACGGCATACCCAGCTGGAACCAGATCCGCCAAAGTTGGACCGGCCAGATCATCCAGCCAGGTCTCCGTGATGCATGCGAGGTCCACGGCCCCATCCACGATCAAATCGTGGATAATCGGGGCCTTGTTGACCACGGACCTCGCATTCATCAGCACCAGCCCCCCACGCGCGGACCCTGGACCCGGCACCTCCCTCCCCCTTAGTGGGGGGGTGATGACCTCCACCTCCCTCAGGCACCGTGGACCCCTAGGGGCCCGTGCCTTCCCACCCCATGGACCATACCGTCCGCGCCCCATCACGACCCCAATGGCCATGCCCTCCCCTCCGTCCACCCAATCCCGGCCCTTCAGACCCGGCTGCTTGCCCCCCGGCCCTCCCTCCCCCCCTCCCCCCCATAACCCTCCCCCCCCAACCATACCCTCCCCATTCTCCCTCGGTCTCCCCCTCTCACGGGGAGACCGAGCCACCCCCTCCCCCCCAACCCTCCCGGTCCTCCCCCTGCTCTCACCAGGGGGAGTCCCTGGGTCCACCCCCCACATTACCCCCCGTATCAATACCCCCACCCTACCACCCTAGCCCTGGAAAATAAACAAGCCTGCTAATAAAAACACAAAAAAAACCCTGCCACCCCCTGCAGTCCCCCAAAGTACCCCGAAAGTGCCATGGGGCTGGTCCCAAGCCCTGCATGTAACCCCAGGGGACTGTGAAGATGAAACCTTGCTGGCTATGCACCAGCAAAGTGCTTGAAATTGCTGTAAAACTGTCATAAAAGTCCCTGAAAGTGACAAAAGTGACACAAAATAGTCCAAGAAAGTGACAATGAAGTCCCAGAAAGTGCCCCAAAAATGGAATCACTGGAAACTGATGAAGTACCGACGGACACTTGCACTCCCCAAAGGTTGGTATTTCCCTTTGGAATGGAACAGGAACAGTTGCAATTGTCTCAGCCTACGTATAAACTCTGGGTCCGAGACCCCTCTTCACATCCTCTGACCTCTTCCTCCTGGGAGCTATTCTGGGTCTTCAGAGACTGTTCCGATAATGAGTCTGCTTATTGATTTGGCATACCACTGGCTCTGGTTCCATGTAGGGTGGGCTTTGTGCCGAGGGTACCCCCAACGGTGTAGTACTCGCTCTCTCTAGAGGTTCATCTCGCTTCCTTTAAACCAGCACCTGAAGACTTATTCTCTAAGTGCTTTCAGGATCCAGTGCTGGTTCCCCTTCATGTGTTCTGTCCTCCTGCCTTACCTTCCCCTTTTGAGTTGTTTTAAAATGGATTTTATATTGTTTACTGTACTTTAAGCTTGTGAAGCATGCAGAGGCAGATAGGGTGCTATTAAATAAAATTATTATTACTAATAATCCAAAATCCAGCCAGGTTTCTATTATGTTCATACTCTGTTCTGGCCCTTTAAGATCACAAGAACTTGTGAGTGTTGGTGTGCCCCTCCTGGGAATGGAGAAAGAGAACCGGTTGTATCACCTTGGAAAAATGACGACTTTTTGTTTCTGACCCAGAACTTGAAGCAAACTAAAGGTAGACTTGGCCTCAACAAAAACTGTGATCATATGGGCATCCCTTCAGCAACGGAAAAGCAGTTAAAGTGTGTCTGCATCTACCACACCTGAAGGTACTTATTTCAGACCACCTGCTTGGAAGGGAAGGGACAGACGTGTCTCCATAGGGGCCTTCAAAATGCACAGTATGGCTCACTGGAGATGTCGTTGCAAGTACAGAGCTCCACGATTAACAGCATGGAAGGTGAAAAAACCCAGAGCATAGACCTGCTGTGATGTCAGCTGCAAAACTTGGGATATGGTGAGAACACCCTTTCTGGATTTGAAATAAAACTCTGGCTCACAATAGCAGCTGAACCCTGGCCTCCCCAATGGGAACCACAGCACTCTACTGTTTTTAAGAGTATGTAGGCACTCTGTAAAGCTGTATTGCTGCATAGCACTTAATACTGAATCTAACAATATTTGGCCCTCAGAAATAAGACACTAGGGCAGAGTTCTTCCCAGCAATCCACACACACAAACCTCCAGCCGACTCCCAATTCCTACCAATGGGCTCCAAAAGGGTTAGATCAAATTTGTCAAATTCTTAGGTATGGCTTTATGTAAATGTGCACAGCAGACATTAGTGAAGAATCTCATGCAATTGTCCTTAGCTAGGAGAATGGACAATTGGGTCCCTTACATTGGGAATTGTCCTTCTGTGGACTCGATGGGAGGTTATTCGGATGCTGGGAGCAGTCTATTGCATGGCCAGCAGGAGGCAGCACCAAAGCTTCAGCTGGGCATGCGCAGGGATGTTGCTCCCTCGCTTCCCCAGGTGTGTAAAGCCGTCGGACAAGGAAGATCTGAAAGAGAAGTAAGAGAACAACCCAACCCCCACAACAAGCAGGAAAAATACATAGTAACTACCCCTAACAAGGGGCAAAGCACAGTTTTAGGTAAACTCGTGAAAGGTATTAAACGACATAGGAGGTTCCCGGGCGGGCCGAATAACCTCCCATCGAGTCCACAGAAGGACAATTCTCAAGGTAAGGGACCCAATTGTCCGTTCTATGGACTCTCAGTCCAGTTATTCGGACTCTGGGAGGTAAAAAGCAGTAAATTATTCGGCATAGGGTGGGAACCAATTTAATCAGTGGCATCCAACACACCCTGTAACACCCACCATCCAAAAGAGGCTTTGGCGGAATCAAAAATATAAATTTTGTAATGCCTAGTGAACCTATGTGGAGTCCTCCATGTAGTTGTCCTGCAAATTTCAGACAAGGGAGCCCTGGATCGAAAAGCCCAATTTGTAGCCACTCCCCTAGTAGAATGGGCAAGAACTCTAGTAGGGGAAGGCAATCCCACAGCCCTATAGGTATTGGCAATGCATGCTGAAATCCAATGGGAAACGACTGACTTGGAGACCCCCTTCCCCTTTGATAGCTGATCAGAAGCTTAGAGGTATGGTGGAAGGATGCCGTATGCTCGAGGTAAATCTTTCAGGCTCGATGGAGGTCGAGAGTGTGCCATAATCTTTCAAGGCAATAGCGGGGACGCGGGCAAAAGGAAGGGAGGATCACTTCCTGCGCGAGGTGAAACAAAGAAGACACCTTAGGCAGGAAGGAAGGGTCTGTGCGCAAGGCAGACTCCTTTCTGAAAGAGCTCAGGGAAGGATCAGCTATGGCAATAAGGAAAGTGACCTTGATGGAAAGGAAGCAAAGGGACATCTCCTGGAGGGGTTCGAAGGGTTGACCAGTTAGGGCCTTAAGCACTACATTCAGGTTCCAGGAGGGGAACCTGTGGATGACTGGGGGAGAGATCTTTTGGGCAGCTCTCAAAAATTGTCAGATGTGAGGATGTGCAGAGAGCTGGATCCCACTTCAGGAACCCGGGGTTCTGTTGATGGCAGCAAGCTGCCTAGCCAAAGTGTTAGGTCTGAGCCCCTTGTCTAGACCCTCTTGTAGGAATTACAGGATGTGGGCAATAGAGGGGGACTGGGCAGGCACCCTCTGCGTGTGACACCACTTGACAAACACCCCCCAGGTACACTGGTAGATACGCTGTGTGGACCGGCGTTTAGAAGCCAACAGCATCGCCACGATGGCATCAGAATATCCAAGGCACCGAAGGGTTAGGGTCTCAAGAGCCAAGCTGTCCACTTCAGAAACTGGGGCTGTTTGTAAAGCAGAGGGCCCTGGGATAACAAATCTGGTGAAGTGGGAAGGCTCACATGCTCCCCCGCTGAGAGGAGGAGAAGATCCAGAAACCAGGGTCTGCGAGGCCAGTACGGGGCCACTAGGATGACCATGGATCTCTGTTGCTTGCACCTGTGTAACACCCTGCTGAGAAGGGGAAATGGGGGGAACGCGTAAAGCATCCGGACGGACCATTGTTGACTGAGTGCATCGTGAGCGTTGGCTCTGGGATGAGGGTCCCGGCTGAAGAAATGGACAGTCTTGGCGTTGAAGGGAAATGCAAAGAGGTTGAGAACGAGCTACCCGTGTCGGGAGACAATGAGTTGGAAGGCCGAGGGGCTGAGGGACCATTCCCCCGGGTCTAGCTGTTTGCGACTGAGCCAGTCCACTTCCACAGTGTCCACGCCTCTTATGTGTAATGCCGACAGTGACAGAAGATGCGTTTCCACCCAGCGCAGGAGGCACACAGCTTCCGCATGTAGCGAGGGAGAGCGGGATCCCCCCTGGTTGTTGACATACGCCTTGGCTGTCGTGTGGTCGGTGAAGACTATCACGTGGTGACCTGTTAGTTGCTGGGAAAAGTGCATTAGAGCTAGGTGGATGGCCTTTAGCTCTAGCCAATTCATGCTGTGAGAACGGTCCCTGACTGACCAGGTGCCCCGGGCGGTCTCTGTGTTCAAGTGGGCCCCCCAGCTGAGGAGACTGGCATCTGTTTTGAGTCACTCAGTCGGGATCCATGAGCGGGACCCCTTGACTGAAGCAGAGTGGGTTTTCCCACCAATCCAGCGAGGTCAGGACATCCAGGCTGACCGAGAGTGAGGCTGGCATGCCCGATATGAGAAGCATCTGCCACGGCCGAAGGAAGTGTTATAGAGGGTGTGAATAGAAACGTGCCCACTGGAGATGACGAGTACAGGATATCACGAGGCCCAAGAGTGAAGCCAGTGTTAGCAGGGGCATGCGGAGTCGAGATCGAAACAGCGTAATCAGGCTCCGGATCTTGTTTTGACGCTGTGGTGGGATAAACACCCTGTTCGTGACCACTCCCAGATGTTCGTCGTTGAGTGGGAGTGAGGTGGTCCTTGTCTGCGTTTACGAGGAAGCCATGGTATGCCAGGTACTCGATCGAGCGCCGGAGGTGACGGAGGGTGAGATCCTTTGTTGGGGCCCTGATGAGATTGTCTAGATACAGGGAAATGGCGATGCCCTCTAGGCAAAGGTTTGCTATGAGTGGTACGAGCACTTTGATAAACGTTTGAGGAGAGGCTGAAGGGCAGGGCGCAATACTGCCAGTGCTGGTTCTGATAGCAAAAGCGGAGCCACCGTCTGTGTTTTGGGAGAATGGACGTGTAGATACGCATCTCGGAGGTCGAAAGCTGTCAGCCAATCTCCCGCCATCAGGGCTAGGGTGATGGAAGTGAGGGTCTCCATCTTGAACCTCTGTGCTCTTACCACCTTGTTGAGGTGCTTTAGGTTGAGGACTCCCCTCCACTCTCCGTTCCTTTTTCCAACGAGGAAGAGGATGGAGTATAGATCTTTTCCCTGTTCTGGTGTCGGTACGAACTCTATCGCCCCGATCTGCAGGAGCCTGGAGATCTCGCGATGCATCGCGTCCTGCTTGGATGGGTCACGAGAGCAAGGGGAGATGAGAAAGAACTCTCTGGGTGTGTACCTGAGTTCGATCGCGTATCCCCTCCTCACTGTTTGCAGGACCCAGGTGTCCGTGGTTGCGTCCTCTCATCTGCTTGAGAACAGTTGGAGGCGAGCGCCGAGAAGGGTAGAGTTTGGGGAACAGGGCTCGGAGCAGTCAGAAATCTTGTTTGCGATTAGGCGACCCGGATCGTTTGGTGTAATACGTCTGGGTTGGAAATCTGAGAGACCTGGATCTATGTCCTTGCTGGTTTGTGCCGCGTGATTGGGAAGACCAGGTGGTGGCAGGAGTGTAGTTTCGCCTTGGGTCCTGTGAAAAACGTTGGAAAGGGCGAAAAAAAACTTTTAGCAGACTGAGCCTGGTGAAGCGAGTGCTTTTTCTCCTTATTCGAAGCCGCTACTAGTGCTTTATCCAAAGCTGAGCCGAATAGCTTGCCACCTTTAAATGTGCTATTCACTAGCAGGTTCTTAGCATGTGGGGCCGCTATAGCCAAAGCCTGCGTCTGGCTGCTACATTGGTAGCCATCCCTCTGGCCGCCCACATGACCATATCCATGGATGAGTCCACTAGAAAGGCGTGAGCCAGAGTCACGCTATTAGCTAGCTTCTGGGAAAGGGCCTCTGAAATGTTGGGGTCCTTACCAAGTTGGAACCATTTCATAATGGCCCTGGAAACATAGGAGGCTGTAGTAGCCATTTGTAGGGTGCTGTTGAGAGCCTCGTAGCTCTTTCTGAGCCCGGTCTCCACTCCCTTGTTGGTGGGGTCCTTGGGCAAAAGATCCCCTTCAGACGGGAAAACAGACTGGCGAGCCAAAGGGGCCGCAGCGGCGTCCACCTAAGGAGTCCTAAAGATCAAGTCACTGTGCTTAGAAAAAGAGTCCAGAGACTGCTGCACTGTGGAAAGCTTTAGGGTTTTAGTGGGGTGCTTCCATTGGGCTCGTATGATCTTCTCAAAGGTCCTATCTAGGGTGGCGCCCTTGGATGTTGTGACAAGCTTGGGGATGTAGTCCCTATCGGATCCCTCCTCCTCCTCAGAAGAAGAAGAAGAAGAAGAAGAAGACGAAGACGAGTCCCTGTTCTTCAGGGTTTTGGGGGTGATTCTAAGGACTCGTTCTGTGTGTCTTAGGAGTTTTGGCCCTTGGGCAGAGGGTAACTCCCTGCCCAGCTCCTTAGGCCCCTTAGACAGGATCTCGGTCCACTCGGAGGGGTTCCTGGATGGGGAGGAGCGGGTGCCGGCAGACACATCCAAATCCTCCTCGGCGGTCTGGATAGTGACCAGTGGGCTTCTGTTCCAGCCACCCCTTTTTGTTCGCTTGGGGGGAGGGCAAGAATCCACTTCCAATTCCTCCTCTGAAAGGATTTTGCCCTCTTCCCTATGGGGAACCCCCTACATCCTCCTCTGAGGATGAGCCAATAAGTTCTCTAATGGGTCTCTTTTGAGGGGGTTTGCAGGAGCTCCTATGCTTCCCTTTGCCTGAGACTTTTGAGGATCCCTTAAAAGACAGTTTAGGTGGACGGGGGGGAAGGGGGATTGTGCTTGCGAATCCACCTGTCCTTGATCTGATTTTTCTCTATGCGGGATAACACCCCCATCATGGACTTAAAAGCGTCTTGCAGCTGCAGAAACACTTGATTGGGGGGGGGGGGGGGGAAGCCCTTACTTGACTGGAGGCAGAAGAGGCTGCTTCCATGTAGTCCTCTTCTGCTGAGCTGGAGCTCTGGCATTGGGGGCAGGGTGCTTCAGGTGCGGCGGCGATGGCAGTTTCTGTTATAATTTCCCTGCCGTGGCTCTCCTGCTCCGTCGTGGTTCGGCGGGCGGCGTTCCTCCGAGTTTTGGTCGTCTTGGTCATTTTAGCGGGTATCCCGAGGCGGAGGGGGGGTGGCGTACCGCGGGGGTTGATCCTCCGCACTCGCTCTACCCTGGTCTGTACCCGGGGGCCGGATCCGGGGAGCCGAAGTAGAGATCTGCCGGCGGTGCCTACAGGCGCAATACGAGAGGCAAAAGACTTCCCCGGTTTAAACTTTCTAAGGCTTAAAAAAATAAGAAAATGGCCCGTACGAGTGCATAGCACCCATGCTGCAGTTCCTACTTGACTGGAGGCAGACTTCCAACTGGGGAAGCGAGGGAGCAACGTCCCTGTGCATGCCCAGCTGAAGCTTTGGTGCTGCCTCCTGCTGGCCATGCGATAGACTGCTCCCAGAGTCCGACTAACCGGACTGAGAGTCCATAGAAGGGTGAATTTTAATGGGGGAACGAAGGGTTAAGAAGGAATGCAAATGGATTGTATAAAGACTAGGCAAGGATTACAATCAGCCAGGTGTAG
The DNA here is from genome assembly GCA_003113815.1 of Sphenodon punctatus. Lineage (NCBI taxonomy): Eukaryota > Metazoa > Chordata > Lepidosauria > Sphenodontia > Sphenodontidae > Sphenodon > Sphenodon punctatus. The sequence continues at coordinate 4,308,347 of QEPC01012846.1, forward strand.
AAGCCAAGCCTCACTGTCTTTAGTTTCCACGAGAAACTCACGGCACCTACTTGTCTAAGGTTCTCTCTCTTTAAGGATAGGGAAGCCAGAACAATCTATTGGGCACTGGCCAATCAAACTTGCTCCTGTTCCAGATCCCCTTGCCACGAGAATCGGGAACCTCCCCACCATCATCACTTATAGGCAAAGCCTTTTTGCACGTGCAGGGGGTAAAGCAGATGAGAGGGGTCTTTTGCCCCTCTTGCAGTCCAGGATTTGAACACGGTTAATTATAGAATATCTTTGCTGCTGTTACATAATTTCCCGGCATAGTTGGCGACCAACATGATTTTAAAAAACCTTGTTTCATCAGCATATTCTAGCCTCCAGGCTTGTTCTGCTTTGCAGATAAAGAACACATTTTATTTTCAACCAGGATGAGGTGATGATGATCCCGTGTCTAAAATTAGGGCCAATAGAAGTCAGGAGATAATGAGCAGCAGCATTGTCAACAGATGAGTATTTGTGGTTTGGGGCATGCATCAAGCTGCGATGGGGATAATTTATTAGCCTCCTGAGGTGCTTGGAGCGTTGAAAGGCTAGCTGTGGGAAGGAAGTTCTGTTTCAAGTTGCCTACAGGGGCTTGGGTTGCCTATCTCATTGTGAATTCATTGAGTACCTAACGGATTTCCTCTTCCGAACGACATGTTCTTGGGATCTGTCCCAACCATGCTGTCTTCCTTCCAGCCCCCTTACACACACTTCATAAAAGACAAAACTGCATTCCAAGAAGGGTTGGCGTCGTGTTTGCTTACAGGAATATTTGCCAAACTCCTCTGTCTCGAGAACGTTGGCTTGCCTGCATCTCAACGTACTTAGTCAGAACTTCGCTAGCTATCACCGTTGCCAGTGTTCATCGAAGTGGTCACTATGGCAACACCAAGGACAGTTAGGGGGTACTAGCTGCCACCATAACCCTCTGGTTCTCCATTCACTGCAGGATCCAGATGAGACTTCTAGTTAGGCATGAGTGTGCGGGCAATGACTGCTGCTTTGAAAGGAAGATCGAACAAACTTCCAAACAACAAAAAGCTCTATAAATAATAAATGAATGCATTTTCATCTTTTCACTTGGCTCACAGCTTCTAGTGTTTTCTCCCTCCTTTATCTTCCTAGTTGTCTTAGATGGTTAGATCAATTTTTTTTTAAAAAAAGAGTAAAGGATGCTACAGGAATGTGGTACTTGCTCTGTGGATTTGTATGGGGCTGTAAGGTCCTGAAATAAGGGACATTAGGCAACCCTGAACAATCTGAGTTTTAAGCTGTCACTTGTCATTATAGCGAATGACTCTGAACTCCTAGCTCCCTTTTTACAGCATACTGTGGCAGAACCAACTTTGTGCTACAAGAAATGATAAATGGCTTCTTTTGAGCTCCATAAAAGATGAGATCAGATTATCGCTTAGAAAGCACTTTCACCATTCGGAGTGCTTTACAATCCTTATATAGTTCACCCTTTGGGCCAAGTCCATTATTCCCATGTTACAGATGGGGGAACGGAGGCTGAGCGATTTCCTGAAGGGCTCCCAGTGAGCATGTGGCTAAGACAGGATTTGAACCCTGGTCTTCCATGTCCAAGTTCTTGTCTACTATGCCCTAATTTCTTAAACTGGGGTCTGAGGAAGGGGCACAGAAGATTTTCTGGGCGCGGCACAAGGAGGACTCCAGGCTGTCAAATGCCTAGCTCTACACTCTCGCTAAGCTAGGAAGGCTCTCCAAAATAACAGGCGTGGCAAGGTGGGGAAAATCAAAGAACGGGGGGGGCGGGAGGGGAGAACAAAGGTGGTGGGGTGGGGAGGAGCCTCAGTTTCAACAGACCATTGGAAGGGTGGGCTTGATTCAAAAAACGGTGACCCACTGCACTATGCTATGCTGAGTCAGTGGTTATTGCCCAAGGCACGCTCCCCAATTCTTCTTTAGACTTGGGCGAGAAGAACAAAAGAAAAGAAACAAAACTCACCCTCTTGGTTCTTACCTTCACTGCTTCCCAGCTAGAGTTAACAAGATGTTGTCGAAAGGGACAAAAACCTGAAACAAACAAACAAAACCCCCTGCTATTAAACTTTGCACTCCAATACGCTATGGATTGGATTATACGCTTGACCGCTCTGCGTTCACCAAGTTGTTCCATCTGACCGTGATCGTCTTAGCTGAGGAGGCTGAATCTATTAACACTTAAGGGAGTTCCGTACTCTCTCTCTTTTTTTACTTGGAACATGCGCCTACTCAAGACCTGATCCTCCAGCCCTTGGCTGTTAGTAGCCCCCCCGCAAAAGACAGCTCCCCCCACTATACTTGGCAAGGCCATGTGAGGCATGGGTCGGTGGGCATTACGGAGTCGGAGCGGGGATAGGGCCAAGCCACCATGGAGCCTAAGGAAATAGAACTGCCTCATGTAGAAACTGGCCTGATCTGGAAGGAAGGTGATTAAAGGGAGGGAGCCCTTAAGAAAGGGTGTTCTCCTTGTTTTGAGAAACCACCGGTGAATAGAACTCAGGTTAGCAACAGTCCCAAAGGCATGGAAGACAGAATCCCCCACAGAAGCCAACACCCCTCCCAGCACCATCAAGAAAATGTGAAGGGATAGTGGCAATTAACTTTAGACTCCTCCTCCTCCTCCTAAATCACTGAAAATACCTCCCCCCATTCATGCCCAGGTGTGTCCTTATGTTGTACCTCGACCCCAGCCAGAGTCCCTTTTGTCACTATAGACACCCACCCAGAAATGCCCTGATGGGCCATTTGTGTCCCTTGGCCTCCTGAATCTTCCCTTTGTCCTCCCTCTGCGATGCCCCCGAGCCTATCCCAACCCTATAGCAGCTCCTCGTTTCCCCGCTGTACTCTGAGAAGGTTTTGGATGCGGACACATGCAGGTTCCCCTGTGTGTGTCTGTATCTTAAGAGATCTCCCAGACTTTGGTCTGCCCCTTCTTCCCAACCCCCAGGAACGTTGCTGGATCCACGGACCGCCTGTCCCCTAGCCTTTTTCAACAGGAAAGGAAAGGTAACCCCAGGTCCAGACCTCCCTTCTGGCATGCTCTCTCTCTTTCTGTCTTTTCTGGATCTCCCGTCCCCCACTCCCCACCTTACTTTCACTTTCCTCGCAGCCGCTTGTGTTTTCCCTTTGATCCCGCCAGCCAGACCGGGGCTGTGTTTCTCTGTTTACGTGTATAAATAAAACCTTTTAGTTTTATTGAATATTTGTCTCCCTCTTTTTCTTCACTTTTGGGGAGGGTACATAAACTGCCTGTAGCGTGTATCTGTCCTCTGACTGATCCTTAGGACACGCAGGAACCCCCGGGTTTGACCAATTAAGCTTATTCCCCCTGAAGTTAAAGAACGGTGGATATTTGGTACCCACCCCCCAATAGTCACGAGTGGGGGGGGGGTTTCTCCTGTTAACATGGCCTAGTGGAAGTGATTTTTATGTGGCTTATTTAATTCAGTGGACACACCTGCTACTAGAGGATTAACTCAGGGGACTACAGGTTGCAAGATCAGACGAAAAGCCACTCGGACACTCAGTTATTTCACTCAGAACCTTCTTGTAACCATTTCTAATTCCTCTTGTCATTCCACCCACTTACTTGATCCTGCTCACTATATTTTTCCTTGTCATTCCAACTATTCCACTTACTGTATCTGGTGCCTTCCTCATCATTTCGCACCCTCTTGCCTTTCCCATGGACTCCCAAAGATGCAGCTGTGTTGTATTATTTCACAGTCACTTAATTAGATGTTGGAATGACAATAGTATTTATTTAGAAATTGGCATTGCTGTTGTCTCCATTCCTTCCAATGGCCATTCCATTTTATTAATTTCAATGCATACTCAACTTAGTTTTAATTAAGCATTTGTATATGACTCTACCCTGCTTCACTGGGCTCTGGGAGGGTAGTGGGGACTCGTGGGTAAGAAGGACGGTTGTGAGTCATTATTCAGCTGTCCCATTCTCCCCAACTGAAATGAAAGAACAGAGGGGATGAGGGGCCAGCTCACGCCCTCCTGTCCCCAGCTTCAGTGTTGCCCCCAACCTGCAGAGGAAGAGGATTGTGGCTGAAAGACGAAGACAAAATGTGGGTGCATGGAGCCTAAGTTGTGAGCACAGTATGTGAAACTGTACAATGTCTTTACTGCTAACATGGCTCAGAAGTTAAGACGGGAGCCTTAACTTGCAATTTCCATGCTTTTTAGTGCATGATTGTATTTGCAAGAGCCTTAACTCTTCTTGTAAACAGGAGGGTTTTTTTATTATGGAATATCCAAGTTTTTTGTTAAATACAATGCAACGGAGAAACTTTGCCTTGCTGGTGCAGTAAAATGCTGAGCAGCATAACCACTATGGGAGCAGGGCTTAGGGGAGGCCAAGGTGGAAGAGCTGCTCCCTTCAGTTTAGAAGTTTACTTCCTTCAAATAGGAAGCAAGGCGAAGCTGGATTTTTACTGGTAGCTCACTGCTTTACTAACAACTTTGGTTCCATTTAAGCATTGCAAACATCTAAAAACTCTGTTCTCTATATCCCTGGCCCCGAAGCTGAGGCGCCTGCTGTGCGGGATCTGATCGGAATGACCTCCCACTCTCTCCCTTCCACAGGCCTTGCAATGCTCTCCTCCTCTCCCCAAAAGATCAGTTCTAAACATGGCTGACCAGTCATTCAAACTGCCTCCTGGAAGGTGCAGTTCTTCTTCTTCTTCTTCTTCTTCTTCTTCTTCGAGAGAGAGAGAGAGAGAGAGAGAGAGAGAGAGAGCTCCGCGATTCTCACTAATGGGATTCACTTCCTGCTCCGCAGGTACCAGAAAAACCTCTTGTCAGCAGTCTCCAGGCAGATGAAAGCCTGGAAAGAACTAGAATAAGGTGAGGGCTCCCCCCACCCCCTGGCTTGGGGAAAAGCGTGGGGTTCAGGTCGCGTGAGAGCGGGAGGCTATAAAAGGGGGCAGAGCCCTCGCCGCCTCAGTTCCTTCCAACCGCGTTGGAAGACCTCTGTGCTTTTCAGCACTGTCAGTAGTTAATAAATAGTAAAGAAGAAAAAAGTAGGAAACCCTTTAGAAGTTGTCTACTAAAATCACCTAGATAGAGAATTGGCTTCGCCCACTCTCGGGGCCTCCCCGGGGTTCACGCCTTCATTGGGCCGGCGAAGCATGCCGAAGCAGCCAGGCTTCAAGCGCTGTGCTTCTTGCCCAGCCACGCTTTCGGTGAGCGACTCTCACAATCTTTGCCTCGCCTGCTTGGGAGAGGGGCATAACACCAGGCCCTGCCCCTACTGTGCTAAGCTCTCCTCGCGCACCGAACGAACGAGGGCCCTGCGGCTGCAGGAGATCATGACGAAGAGAGCTCTTTAGGGTGGGGAGGATGGGCCGCTGTCGCTCTCCTCCCGTGCAACCCTCATGGATTTGCCTGCAGTCCCTACCATGCAATCCCATGGCTTGATTCCCGCTGATAAAACTCTGGCACCAGCGGTGCGAGCGGGCTCTCCCGCACACGCTGTGTCTGACGGTACCACGGTGTCCGACGGTACTGCTGCCGCTTCAACCAAGGAGCGTCACAGACGCCCAGGCGAGCAGAAGAAAAAGAGATCCCGGAGTGCCAATGAGGCGGCCTTAACCCGTCCACTCCTGGTCGAGACTCTTTTTTCTCAGTCGGCACCGGGACCTTGCACACCACTTCTAACTGCTACCCCAACCCCTCCGACCCTGGCTAGGGCTGAGGCTACTCCGGTACCACCTACCTCTGCCACCCCGGCTCCTCCGGCCCTGCCTACGGCTAAGGCAATCCTGGTACTGCTGGTACCACCTGATGTACCTACTCTGACGGGAGTGTCAGCACCGTCGGGACCTATCACGCAGCAAACGTCCATTGGGCATGTCGACTACTCTCAGCCTGCCTCCCAGCTGATCCAGGGGCGCCATTGGTCCCGCTCCAGCTCACGTCACAGAGAAGGAGCCTTGGAGTCTGAGGCCCCGACTGGACCCGACCTCCAGGAGCTTCCCCATAGAAGACCGCTCCGGATTCCTCGGGACCGGCGCTTCCGGTCCCCGTGTTCCTGCTGCTCCCCTCACGGGGAATCGCGTTACTGCTACGATGACTTCCCCTGATACCGCGAATACGAGCGCCTAGAGTACCGGTACCAACGGCACCCATCACGATCCCCCTACCACTCCGAGAGGGATTTCTCAGTCTTCGACCATCAGGCGCACCGCCAGCCGCCTCTGCAATTTGTGCCCCTCGCTCCACCTCAAGCACCTCTGACAGCCACAGTCTCCAGGGCTCCTCCGGATTCCCCACAGCGACCGTCCATCCTTCTTCGCAGCCACACCAGCGAAGTGCCCAACAACCTATGGTACTGTCGGTACCAGCGGTACCCCCTCTCCTTCCGGCGACGCAACAGTCTCCGGTAGTCCTCCCTGCCTCCATCTACCACCAGGAACTGAGGTTAGACCCACTGAGGGGTCTTTCCCTTATTGATTCGTTGCTTGTTCTGGCTCCGGTTAGGGAAGTACCCCCTCCTGTCACGACCCCCTTTGAGCCAGAGGGTGATAATTCTTCACAGAGCCCTGCCTCTGTATCTTCCTCCTCTTTGCTGCAGGATGAGGATGAAACTATCTCTCGCCCCCCCCTCCTCCCCGATGCTATATCGGATCCTATGTCCTCCCTCTCCACCGAGGATACCAAGGCCTTTCAGAACATGCTAAAAAGGCTAACTTCCACTCTTCCCAATCTACCCACTAAGATTGTAAAAAAGTCCCAATCCGGCCCGGTTTTGGGGATTTGGGGATCGGGAGATTCAGGACAAATCATGCTCCCTATTCTGGATCAATTACTTAGAGCCCTCCAAAACAGTCTGGATCAAGCCGTCCTCCGCCTTACCCACCAACAAGTTGGCAGACTCCCTTTATGCTATCCCTAGAGAGGGAGCGGAGATGTTTTATAGACACCCTGTCCCCAACTCGCTAGTCATAGCTGCAGCCTCCTTGAAGTCTAGGGCAGGCGGCCTCCAGACGTCCCATGCCGATAAGGAGGGTAGACGGCTAGATGTGCTAGGGCATAAGATCTTTTTGTCCGAAACTTTCTCTCCGTGCTGCCAACTATGGCTCCGCCCTCTGCAGATACCAGCACTGGCTTTGGGTTCAGCTGAGTAGAGCCTCCGACCCAGCCCAAATCCTAGCCCTGCAACAAGAGGGCATACATATAGCCAGGTTCCAGCTTACGGCTAACATGCATATAGCTGACTCCAATATCAGGGGTATGGCCTCCTCTATTACCCTTAGACACCACGCTTGGCTGCGATCCACCACCTTAGCTCCCGAAAACAAGACTCGTATCGAGGACCTCCCCTTCGATGGGGAGGGTCTCTTTGCGGCTTCCACAGATGAAACATTGAAAAAGGTTAAGGAGATGTGCCAAATGGCCAGATCTACTGGGGTGATCCGCTCTGCTAGAAAGAGGTCCTTCTACCCTTCCTCTACCTCCTTTCCCTACCACCCGTACCAGGCCAGACATCGATACCAGCCTTCGTATCAGAGTAACAGGAGGTTTTCCCCCCAGTACCAGCGACAACTCCCATCCTCTACCCATTCCCGTAGACGTTTCTCAAAGCAGAGGGGAAAGGGCAGGTCCTCTTCCACCTCATCTACTGGACACCCTCCCTCAAGCAGCATTTTTGAACCTGGTCAGGTCAAGGGAGTTCCCCTGAATTCCCCACTGTTTCGCAACCGTCTCTGGCCCTTTTACGATCTGTGGGCCTCCCTTACCTCTGACTGTTGGGTTATCGCTTGTGGATACTCTCTTCAGTTCCACACTCTGCCTCCAGATTCCCCTCCCTCACCCCTTCGGCCCCCCCCCAACTCAAATACTACTGGAGGTTCAGGAACTTCTTGCCAAAGGGGCTATCGAGGAAGTCCCTCGGTCTCAGCGAAATACTGGTTTCTATTCCAATTACTTTCTTGTGCCTAAGAAGGACGAGGGCTTCAGGCCTATCCTCGACCTTCGCCAACTAAATAAGTATATTTGAAAATGTAGGTTTCGCATGACCTCCCTCCCCATCATTTATCTCGGCCTACAAAAAGGAGACTGGTTGGCCTCCCTTGACCTAAAGGATGCTTAATTTCATATTTCAATTAAGGTCGCTCATACACGTTACTTACGTTTTCTTGTAGGCAATTGACACTTCCAGTATACTGTTCTTCCCTTCGGCCTGTCCACAGCCCCCAGGGTGTTCACAAAGTGTGTTGCAGTAGTCGCGGCCCACCTCAGAACTCTGGGCATAACTGTGTTCCCATATTTGGACGACTGGCTGTTCGCAGCACCATCCGCCTGCCTTTTGACAAACCATCTCCACCTGGCTCTAAACACTCTGCAGGATTTGGGGTTTGTTATCAACTACAAGAAGTCTCATCTCCTTCCGGCGCAACAACTTCAGTTTATAGGGGCAGTTCTCGACACCATACACACAAAAGTTTTCCTGCCCAGAGACAGATTTCAGGACTTACTTTCCGCTATATCACCCCTCCAAACGAAGCCCAGGAAACCTGTGCGCTTCTTCCTCCGCCTCCTAGGTCTGATGTCGGCAACCACGGCAGTGACCCCTACGCACGACTCCACTTCCGAACACTCCGGCAATGGCTTGCACAGGCCTATGACCCCACCTGTCACCCTCTTTCCATGCACATAACTATTCCTCAAGAGGTCTTCAACGACCTTCTTTGGTGGACTGCCCCTCGACATGTGCTCATGGGCATGCCCTTTGACCCCCCCTCCGGTGCACGTCACCCTCACTACAGATGCATCCCTCATGGGATGGGGTGCACACATCGACCAGGTCACAGTGCATGGTCTGTGGTCTCAACAGGAGAGGCTCATGCATATCAACCTGCTAGAACTTTGGGCCATCCGATGGGTGCTGACGGCCCTTCTCAACCACATCAGGGGACTCAATGTTCTAATCTTAATGGACAACACCACGGCAATGTGGTATATAAACAAACAGGGAGGGGCGAGATCCACATTCCTCTCCCTAGAGGCTCAGGACATCTGGGCTTGGTGTATTCATCACAACATACATCTACACGCCATCCACCTAGCAGGGCAGGACAACACCCTAGTCAACCAGCTCAGCCGCAGATCCACTGACCAACACGAGTGAACCCTCAATGACTGTGTCCTATCAGATATCTTTTGACTATGGGGCACCCCCACCATAGATCTCTTAGCCTCTTGAGAGAACGCGAAATTCCACAAATTTTGCAGCAGAGCGGGCCACGCTCATGGCTCGATCTCGGACGCCTTTGCCATCTCCTGGAAGGGGCCCTTGCTCTATGCGTTTCCCCCCATCCTGCTGATTTACAGAGTCCTGCACAAGATCCAATTAGACCAGGCCCATGTCATCTTAATAGCTCCGGCATAGCCCCGCCAACCGTGGTTTCAAACTCTCCGAGCCATCTCCATCAATGTAGTCCCTCTCCTTCCCAATCTTCTTTCGAAGGACCAGGGGTCTGTTCTCCACCACGACCTATGGTCGCTCCATCTCTCCGCTTGGTTAATCAAGTTCTGATACACGACGCCTCCCTCGAGGTGGCTAGAATCCTGCTCAATTCCCGCCGTCCCTCAACCCGAGCTTGCTACGCAGCAAAGTGGAACCGCTTCTTGACTTGATGCGCTTCCCTACCCTGCGACCTACACAATTTGTCTATGGCCCACGTCTTCCGATATCTAATACACGTCCAGGAGTTGGGGCTCTCCATCTCTTCCCTCAAGGTACACCTTGCCGCTCTCTCCTCTCGTCTCCAGCCAACTGGTAGTGACTCTCTTTTCTCACAGCCCCTCATGACAACCTTCTGGAAGGGTCTAGTCAACTCCTTTCCTCCCACCTCACGCAACCGTGGGACCTCAACCTGGTCCTGACTAAACTAATGGGGACCTCCTTTTGAACCCTTGGCATCTTCCTCCCTGGAGAGCCTTTCTATTAAAACGTCTTTCTTGCTAGCTATTACGTCTGCTAGGAGGGTTTCAGAGCTCTCCGCCCTTTGGGCGTCCCCGCCTTACACCATTTTTCATCTGGACAAAGCGGACCTCCGGACAGATCCCTCCTTTGTCTTTAAGGTGGTTTCCCCCTTTCATTTAAACCAGACCATCTCCTTACCTGTTTTTCCCCCTAAACCGCATTCTTCCCCTACGGATCGGTCTCTTCATACCCTGGACGTCAAACGAGCCCTAGCCTTCTACCTCTCTCGCACTCGCCCTTTCAGAGCTTCGGATGCCCTGTTCGTGTCTTATGGTGGCCAACGTATTGGAGTGAGAGTTACATCCCAAAGACTCTCTAAATGGATTTTACTCTGCATACGAAGATGTTACGAACATGCGGGCAGGACCCCTCCTTCCCACCTTCGTGCTCACTCTACCCGAGCAATCGCTTCTTCAATTGCCAGTTTCCATGGAGTCCCTTCACAGGACATTCGTACGGCAGCCACGTGGGCCTCGGTGCATACTTTCACCAAGCACTACTCGCTGGACTTGGCCGTGGAAGCAGACTCTGGCCTTGGCAGAGCAGTGTTGCGATCCATACTTCATTAACCTCCTCGACGCCCTCCACCAAAGGTATGTTTTTTTCTCTGCTACTCACTCTCCCATTAGTGAGACTCGCAGAGATCCTCGAAGAAGAAATAGAGGCTACTTACCAGTAACTCTGTTCTTCGAGAGAGCTCTGCGAATTCTCACGACCCGCCTGGCCCTCCCCTATGTCTCTGAGATACCCTCTGGTCTTCCTGAGATGGGGTTGGAAGGAACTGAGGTGGCGAGGGCTCTGCCTCCTTTTATAGCTTCCCGCTGTCACGCGATCTGGAGCCTGCGCTTTTC